>CM061231.1:110933587-111456648 GCA_030844895.1 Ambrosia x helenae | reverse complement strand
GGGTCACCAATGGGATGTCGAGTCTTGTCTTACGTTGTCTGTTGTCGGTTAACATGCTTTCGGATACATAATGGTCATGGACTGGACGTAGGGACTAATGAACCCGATGGGTTATTAGTCTAACTTGACACATATCTTATGATAGGTCGCCAATAGTTGGGGCTATCATATCTCATAGACGGTTTACTCATATCACGCATACGGTTTATCTTAAACGGAATACGCAACCTAAGGTGAGTTCACGGCCCCACATTTTACAGTTTTTACTTTCGGGGTGAGAAACATGCTTTACAAACTCTTTATGACTTATGACTCTTTATCACGTTTATACTATGGCTCACTTATCGTACTATACGGATCATTGAAAATCCCTGAGAAACACTAACATGGGTATATGGCGGGGAAATATGGATAGCGCTATTGGGGACTGACAAACCCACTCGACGGCTGGAGGCCGGGCGGGTGCATATTGTCTCTAAAAAAACTAAGGGTAACACTCGGCTCAGTCAGTAATGGTTTCACCCGTATGAGTATATCATTCTGCGCGGTGGTTGGCGTTCTCATTCTGCGCCTGGTATTGGCGTTCTCATTAGCATAGTAGTAATTGTGATGGTAACGTTTTTTGAAGGATCACTGTAAACGCTTAATTAAAACTGTGAACTCACCCGCATTATATGTTGACTCTTTTAGCATGTTTTCTCAGGTCGCTAAGGTAGCAGCTGTCAGATAGGCACACGAGGTCGCACTCGGAGTCGTCTCGCGTCTAGGGTCTCATCTGCACGTTTTAGAATTATGAACTTTGAACTTATGTTTTATTTATGCTATGACTTTTTGTAAACTTTAAAATGCTTCCGCACTGTTGAATGTTGGTTTTAAACTTATGCATGGTTTCGTTTACGTATGTTTTTACATTTAGACGTCGTTTATTGTGACCGTTGACTTGGATCCTGGTGTGTCACACGCCTCGCGGTAGAACTCCGCAGTGGAATTTTAGGGCGTGGTGTGAAGTTGGGCGTTGCACTAGCTGCTTTTTCAGGCGGCCCAGCAGACTTTCATGGTGGGTGCTGCTCCTCGGTTCAGGCAAGGTGTTGCCTATAAGCGGTTTAAGGATTGTCAGCCTTCAGCTTCCAGGGTACGGAGGGAGCTGTGGAGTTACTCAGATGGATGGAGAAGACGGAGTCGGTGTTTGCTTTGTGTGAGAACTCAGCAGTGGATTGGGTTAAAGTTTGCTTCGGGGACTTTTGTAGGAGCCGCCTTGACGTGGTGGAACTGCGTCACACAGACACTTGGTCTTGGGGAGGCCAACGCCATGCCTTGGGCGGATTTTGTGCGTAGGTTGAAGGATGAGTATTGCCCGCGTGAGGAGATTAAGAGGTTGGAGCAGGAATATGGGAATCTTAAGATGGTTGGTTCTGAGATTGAGGAGTACACGATCAGGCACAACGAGCTAGCAGTGATGTGTCCAGGTTTTGTCTACACCAGAGTATAGGAGGATAGAGCAGTATCTTGCGGGTTTGGTGCCTAGAGATTGCGGGGACTGGTGTCTGCTAGGGATCCTACTACTATGTCAGAGGCTGTGCGCGGTCAGCTACTAAGATGACCAACTTGAAGGATTTCTGAGGGTGTCTTGCCTCCTAGGGGCTCTACTGTGAAGGCGCGCTGAGAACAAGAGGAATGGGGGAAAGCGTGGAAAAGGTTCATCGGGGACTCAACGACAACCGGCAGTGAAGAAGACTGAAGCTTCTGGGTCAGCATCGGACCAGAAACAGGGGGGCTATGCTGGGAAAAGCCCTAAGTGTGCACGTTGTGGGTTTCATCACTATGGTACTTGTGAGAGCTTTCGTTGTGAGCGTTGTCAGAAGCCGGGGCATTCTGCCAAGGATTGCTAGGGTCAACCTTTCCAGGACGACTCAGACTACTGCTATTACCACCCTGCTCCACAGGGGAATCAGGGTTGCTATCATTGTGGGGAAGGGGGGCACTTCAAGCGAAGCTGTCCCAAGTTGACTCACGGGGGCGCAGAGACTGCAGGGAAGGATGGGGACAAGGAAGGCGGTGTGCCGGTGGACTGTGCTCATGCTTATGTGATTGGTGCTAGGGAGAACCAGGTGGACCCGACACTGTTACCCGTACGTATTCTCTCTTTTTATCTCCTGTTACGCTTTGGTTATACTTTTATCCGCATTGTTGTGCGTTAGTTTTTGGGGGTGTTTTCCTTGTGGTTTGGTCACGTTTCTCATTCTTTGGGTCGATGAGGGTCCTTTGGGGATGCTACTTGGACGTACCAGTGGATTAGTTATACCGATCATAGTAGGCTCCAGTAGGCTTTCATCGGGGGTCTTTTGTCTCATACTCACATTTGGGGAAAGTGGTTCCCGGTTATTACTGGCACGTTTGGTTTATGACCTTCACTCGTTGTATTTTGGGAGGAAACGCTACTTGGGCGCAGAGGTCGACACTCATTACTGTTGAAACCGAAAGAATCTCGGGACGAGATTTTTCAACAGGGGGATGATGTGACGACCCGGAAAATTTTTCTTCTTATTTGTTTTCTCTCCTCGACTTCGGGAAATTTTCGGGACGAAAATTCTTTCAACAGGGGGATGATGTGACACCCGGCAACTTTCGGTAACTAACTTTTGAAAACTTAGTAAAAGTCTACCTTAGCGAGTCGCGCATACGTTACACATAACAAGGTCGGTCGAGTCGAATCGCACGTCATTAGGGTTTTAACATACACAAGCCTCGGGTCCCGGGAATTGGTGATCGGGCGGGAACGTGTTATTTATCATGTATTATATGTTTACAATCATTATGTGACTTGTCGGTATGTGAATATGTGCTAACATGTGTTTAAAGGGGTTTAAACGCGCAAAACCACACAAACACAGGGTTACAGGCGATTAGGCTTGCCTAATCGCATGTATAGGGGCGATTGGAGGGTGGTTACTAGCGAGTAGGGGGCTAATCACACAACTGTTCATGCGATTAGGCCCCAATCGCATGAACAGTCATGCGATTAGGCACCCTAATCGCGTATAAGTCTGCATACTCGCATGATACGTGCTGGACGACCAAAAACGCCTATAAATACCACCCTTGACCTCCAAAAACATCATTTGTGCAACCCTAGCCGTCCATAACATAACCCAACACACAAACACCCTCTGGAACTCGTTTTTGCATCAAAACCAACCATTTTCAGCTTATTCCATCATCACCTCTTGATTACAAGGTGTGTTCTTCAAACCCAAACCTTAAAATGATTATGGTTTTACTCCCTAAACGTCCAGACCTGGCTTATAAATGTTTTTATCTTTGAAAATCCATTTAAAACCGTTTTTAAACAAACCCACACCTTTACATGTGTTATATGTGTTATATATGTTTAAAGATAGGATTTTTAGGATTGAATCATGGTTATTCTTGTGTTATTATGATGTTTATTGCTGATATAAGTTGGTATGATGATGTCCTAGGAGTTTGAATGGTTTTGGTTGTGTATTGTTGATATTTGATATTTTGACCCATTTGAAGGATTTTGAATGATTAAGGATGATATGAGGTATGTTGTTGATTGAATGATGTTAGGGTTTGCTCTAGGATGATGCTAGAACAGTAGGATGCTATCGGACAACGTGGTTATGTGATTTAATCTGGATATTTGCTATTTAGGGCAAGTTCTTGCATGTTGATGTGATGTTTACATGCTAAGTTGCCATTTTGGGAAAACGCTCGCATTCGGGACTGTTAGAATGATGAAAACTTAGGGGTTTTGCTTGAAATATGTTTGTTAATATGTTTGGATGATTATTGGATGTTTTTACATGTTTCGGATCTGATTTGGAGCGTTAAACGCGCGAAATTGCATTGTACAGCTACAGCAGGCGAGTAGCACCCTAATCGCATGATGCTATAGGCGATTAGGGGTGTAATCGCCTGAAGGGAAGCCTACTCGTGTGTATATATAGGCGATTAGCCTTGTAATCGCCTGTTGACCCACCCTAATCACATGTTGACTTTTCCTAATTGCTAGTTTGATTCCTAATCGCGTGTAATGCTGCTGTATGTATATTTTAACATCCCGGAACATGATTTGACGCCTAGGAACATGATAGGAACCCCGGGATTCACCCAATGACTTAGTAACACGTATTCGGACCAGTTTATGCGTTAATCAGACATTATGCTAGACTAAGTGAACTGTTGCGCGTATTAAGTGTTTAATTGCATATGTGGCATGTTGTCTTGTATGTATCTACACGTGGAATGTCGGGTCACCAATGGGATGTCGAGTCTTGTCTTACGTTGTCTGGTTGTCGGTTAAACATGCTTTTCGGACACATAATGGTCATGGACTGGACTTAGGGACTAATGAACCCGATGGGTTGTTAGTCTAACTTGACACATATCTTATGATAGGTCGCCAATAGTTGGGGCTATCATATCTCACAGACGGTTTACTCATATCACGCATACGGTTTACTCTTAAACGGAATACGCAACTTAAGGTGAGTTCACGGCCCCCACATTTTACAGTTTTTACTTTCGGGGTGAGAAACATGCTTACAAACTCTTTTATGACTTATGACTCTTTATCACGTTATACTATGGCTTGTTTATCTTACTATACGGATCATTGAAAATCCCTAGAAACCACTAACATGGGTATATGGCGGGGAAATATGGATAGCGCTATTGGGGACTGACAAACCCCACTCGACGGCTGGAGGCGGGCGGGTGCATATTGTCTCTAACAAAACTAAGGGTAACACTCGGCTCAATCAGTAGTGGTTTCACCCGTATGAGTATCTCATTCTGCGCCGGTTGGTTGGCGTTCTCATTCTGCGCCGGTGGTTGGCGTTCTCATTCTGCGCCTGGATTGGCGTTCTCATTTGCATAGTAGTAATTGTGATGGTAACGTTTTTTGAAGGATCACTGTAAACGTTTAATTAAAACCTGTGAACTCACCAGCATTATATGTTGACTCTTTTGGCATGTGTTTTCTCAGGTCGCTAAGGTAGCAGCTGTCGGATAGGCGCACGTGGTCGCACTGGAGTCGTCTCGCGTCTAGGGTCTCATCTGCACGTTTTGGAATTATGAACATTGAACTTATGATTTCTTTATGCATAACTTTTGTAAACTTTAAAATGCTTCCGCACTGTTGAATGTTGGTTTTAAACTTATGCATGGTTTTGTTTACGTATGTTTTTACATTTAGACGTCGTTTATTGTGGCCGTTGACTTGGATCCTGGTGTGTCACACGCCTCGCGGTAGAACTCCGCAGGTGGAAATTTGAGGGTGTGACAGATTGGTATCAGAGCCACTCCTGTGCCGTTGGGCGTGTGACACACCAGGATTCAAGTCAACGGTCACAATAAACAACACTATATGCATAACACGGTGTTTTCAAACGAACTTGGTTATGGTCTGGACATCTAGGGACTAACTAACCTGCGGGTTATTAGTCTAAGTACTTGTAACTGTCATATGTTAGGTCGCGCTTTACGGGACTAGCATAGCTTGCTGAGTTTATTCGTATTACGAAGTAACGCAACCTAAGGTGAGTTTACGGCCCCTCTTTTAACTGGTTTCACTTTTCGGGGGGAGAAAACATGTGTTAAAACTTATGTTTGGTAATACTGTCATACTATGGGTTTCTATGGTTTACTATACGATCTTTGGAAGCCCGGGGGGAACCATGAATGTGCGGGTTAGCACAACGGGGAAATGTGAATAGCGCTATTGGGAGTGACCAACCCCGCTCGTCGGCTTGGAGGGCCGGGCGAGTGCATATTGTCTCTAACAGGAACAACAGGTTTACTATTCGGGCACGACATCTGGTTTGCGAGTTAGTAATGGTTTTCCAATCGTAGTAGTAACAAAACATACGCCTAGCTAGCGTACTTGGGTTTCCGATTTGTTATAGTATTGACAGGTTGAACTTGGTACTGTGATTACAAAACCTGTAAACTCACCAGCATTTTTGTGCTGACGTAAACTTTTACATGTTTTCTCAGGTCGCTAAGGTAGCACAATGGAACTAGGGCGCACGCGTCTGCACGGCGTCTAGTTAGGATTGCATGGTTTTCAAACGTTGAACACTTGGTTTATTTTGGATTATGTTTTGAATAAGCTTCCGCTGTATTTGGGGAATTTTTAAACTATGTTTTTGAAATTGCATATGCTCATTTAGACTTGTTTATTGTGATCGTTGGTTTGGGATCCTGGTTTGTCATGCGCCTCGCGGTAAAACTCCGCAAGTGGATTTTGAGGGTGTGACAGATTGGTATCAGAGCGATGGTTTATAGTGAACTAGGACGCATGTAGAGTCTAGTCTATAGCCGAGTCGCACACACTAGACGATCACATAGTACTAAACATTTGGATGGATTACGTATGGGCTGTCGGGGTGTCTCTAAATCATCTGACCTTTCTATGTTACATCATCGTTCCATCCTAAGTCGGGTTACTTGCTTTCTAGGCAGTGCGGTATATTGGGGTAAATCGTGTACTCTTGAGATTTGTCCAAGGCTCGGACATCTCCCTTCCATACTCCAATAGAAACACTTGTCATAAACTACTGTAGTATTGCAGTGTATAGCTAAGAGTCTATGTTCGGTGATTTGAACTTCGAACTAAGAGAACACTTGGAGGACCATGTAGAGCGGTTTATCATTTTGGGTGCACACAAAATCATAAACCGAAATGCATGAAAGCCCTAGTGAGCTCTGGGTTTGAATGGATAGTCCTGAGTTGGATCTAGCTTTGATTTTGTGAATGCTAGTGGTTACCATTAGCTGTGAAACTAAATTTTCTCGTTCTTTCTGCCAGAATCATGTCTGGAGTACGAGGAGGATGTGGAGGTGGTCGCAATGGTGGACGTGGTGGTGGTCGCGGTGGTGCTGGTGGTCGTGGAGGTGTAAACCTATCATAGGAAGATCTGAACAACTTGCTACAAGCTGCCTTTCAGTTAGGGGGACAATGGTGGTGGTAAGTTGATTTATCCACTTTTGCCTCATTAGTGAACCTTGTTTACATTCTTCGTGGTTTCTCATGCGTTTCATTTCAGGTGGTCCTGTTAACCCATCCCCACCCATGTGTACCTACAAGATGTTTCGGGACTGTAAGCCCCAGGAATTCTCTGGCACTGAGGGTGCGGTGAGTTTACTCAGGTGGTTGGAAAAGGTGGAGTCAGTGTTTCTGATGTGTAACTGTCTCCCAGAGGATCGAGTCAAGTATGCTGCTGCTTTATTCCAGGATGTTGCTTTGACCTGGTGGAATAACATCACTCAGAATATGGGAATAGGGGAGGCGTATGCTATGCCTTGGGAAAATTTCGTGCAACTGCTGAAGCGAGAGTACTGTCCAAGGGAAGAGGTGCAAAAGCTAGAGCACGAGGTGTGGAACCTCAAGATGACTGGGTCTGAGATCGAAAAGTATACGGTGAGGCGTAATGAGTTGGCAGTGTTGTGTCCCGATCTGCATGTGCCAGAATACAGGATGATTGAACATTATATCTCGGGGCTAGTACCAGAGATCACAGGGTTGGTGGCTACGGGAAATCATCCTACATACTCAGAGGTGGTCCGATCAGCTCACAGGATGACAAACTTGAAGGTGAATGAGGGTATCTTGCCTGCTAAAGGTTCGACTGTCAAGGCCCGGAGAATAACAAGCGTAAGTGGGAAAATGAGGGGAAAGGATCTGGGTCAGCACAACAGGGTAAGAGATTTGATAGTGGGGGTTCTTCTTCTGGTAACAAAACAGGGTGGTTATGCGGGGAAACTGCCTAAATGCAACAAGTGTGGGCGTCATCATCAGGGGGACTGCGATCGTAATCGTTGCCATCGCTGTCAGCGATTTGGGCATTTTGCTAAAGACTGTCGGGCGACACTTCCATCGACCCAGGCCCCAACTACTAACTCGGCTCCTACTACTCAAGGAACTACGGGAAGACAGGGATGTTACAACTGTGGGGAGACTGGTCATTACAAGAAGGATTGCCTGAAACTGAAGCAGGGCGGGAACAACGGTAACGGGAACAACGGGGGCGGTGGCAGAAATGCACGTGCCTTCGTCATTGGAGCCGCGGAGGCTAGACAGGATCCTGATACAGTTACCGGTACGTTCCTTCTCAATAATCGCTCCGTTAGTGTTTTATTTGATTCTGGTGCCGACAAGAGTTTTATATCTATGGAAGTTAGCCGACTGCTAGATGTAGTACCTGTACCACTAGAGGCTAGGTATATTATTGAGTTGGCTGACGGTAGAAAGATTGAAGCTACTTGTATCCTTCGGGAGTGTCAACTAGAGTTGTCGGGTTTGTCTTTTCCCATCGACCTTATGCCGGTACCTTTGGGTAGTTTTGACGTTGTTGTAGGCATGGATTGGTTGTCCTTGTATCGCGCGGAGATTGTTTGTTACGACAAGATTATTCGGATTCCTCTCCCTGATGGAGAATTCCTTTCGGTGTACGGTATCAAGGGTGGTGTTCCGTTAAATCTCATCTCCAGCATGAAAGCCCTTAAGTGTCTTCGGAAGGGTTACTCGGCCGTTTTGGCACTCTTATCTGTTTCCTCTAGTGATGAGAAGAAGATCGACGATATTCCAGTTGTACGCGAGTTTCCTGATGTTTTTCCCGATGATTTATCTGGTCTTCCTCCCCATCGTCAGGTTGAGTTCGGTATTGATCTTGTACCAGGGGCTGCTCCTATTGCTCGGGCCCCCTACCGTCTTGCACCTCCCGAGATGCATGAATTGTCTAGTCAGTTACAGGAACTCTTGGACAAGGGTTTCATCAGACCAAGTTCTTCCCCTTGGGGAGCCCCGATTCTATTCGTCAAGAAGAAGGATGGAAGTTTCCGATTGTGTGTGGATTACAGAGAACTGAACAAATTGACCGTCAAGAACCGTTATCCTCTTCCACGTATTGATGATCTATTCGACCAACTCCAGGGTTCTAGCTATTACTCTAAAATTGATTTGAGCTAATTGCTAGCAGATGCATGTCTTATGAGCTAATTGCTAGTAACTTGTTGGACGTTAACGTATATTAAGTGTGATTGCATGATTGTATGTTTGAGAGTGTAAGCATAACACGGGGAGTCTCGGATCACCAATGGGATGTCGAGTCTTGTACTTTGGGTTAATTTAACAGTCACGGTGTTTTCAAACGAACTTGGTTATGGTCTGGACATCTAGGGACTAACTAACCTGCGGGTTATTAGTCTAAGTACTTGTAACTGTCATATGTTAGGTCGCCGCTTTACGGGACTAGCATAGCTTGCTGAGTTTATTCGTATTACGAAGTAACGCAACCTAAGGTGAGTTTACGGCCCCTCTTTTAACTGGTTTCACTTTTCGGGGGAGAAAACATGTGTTAAAACTTATGTTTGGTAACTACTGTCATACTATGGGTTTCTATGGTTTACTATACGATCTTTGGAAGTCCCGGGGGGAACCATGAATGTGCGGGTTAGCACAACGGGGAAATGTGAATAGCGCTATTGGGAGTGACCAACCCCGCTCGTCGGCTTGGAGGGCCGGGCGAGTGCATATTGTCTCTAACAGGAACAACAGGTTTACTATTCGGGCACGACATCTGGTTTGCGAGTTAGTAATGGTTTTCCAATCGTAGTAGTAACAAAACATACGCCTAGCTAGCGTACTTGGGTTTTCGATTTGTTATAGTATGGACAGGTTGAACTTGGTACTGTGATTACAAAACCTGTAAACTCACCAGCATTTTTGTGCTGACGTAAACTTTTACATGTTTTCTCAGGTCGCTAAGGTAGCACAATGGAAATAGGGCGCACGCGTCTGCACGGCGTCTAGTTAGGATTGCATGGTTTTCAAACGTTGAACACTTGGTTTATTTTGGATTATGTTTTGAATAAGCTTCCGCTGTATTTGGGGAATTTTAAACTATGTTTTTGAAATTGCATATGCTTATTTAGACTTGTTTATTGTGATCGTTGGTTTGTATCCTGGTTTGTCTTGCGCCTCGCGGTAAAACTCCACAAGTGGATTTTGAGGGTGTGACAATAATTATTTAAATGGGAAAATAATTATACGTTAGGTAGAGTTGTGTCAAGGATAATAGTATACAAGTTACAAAGAATATTAACGAGAATAATACATAACTCGTAAGAAAAGGGGTAATCCATCGCCAACGAACCTAGGATACGCGTCTAATTAAACGGGAATTGGAACAAAACGTGGTCGGGGAGTTGGGTGTACAACTTGCCAAGGCACATGCACTATAGGTGTAGTGACTTATACGCCTAGGACGTTTGTAGGTGCGGGACCACAAAACTTGCTATCTTCCTTTTCGAGCCAAACACAGATTCAGGTGAGTCTCACGGCCCCATTTTAAACTATTTTATGTTTTTCGGGGAAAGATATGTTCGGGAAATGTTTGACGGGATAAGTACTTGAGTTGTGATCGCCACTCGGGGTTGAGACCTCTCTACTATGATCATTAATTCAGGGAAATGAAACCGAAGGAATATTTGAATAGTACTATTGGTGCCTGACAAGGCCCACCCCTAATCGATAGCGTCGATTATGCATCGGCATATGCCTGGGGTGCACGTATTCTGAAATCAAGTCGTAGGAATACCGAGTAACGACTTGGAGCGGGGCATTATTATTTGTCTTGGTTTGATTATAGGCTCAAGTAGAATTGTAGGAACTTGCAACTCCTATGAATTGTCATAACATGGAAATTCCCAAAGTGATAAAGTTTGATAAACTAAAACCTGGGAACTCACCAATATTTATATATTGACGACTTTTAAACATATCTTTCAGGTAATTAATCGAGGATGAACAATGTGGCAAGCGGGGTCGGGAGAATCTCTCATATGGGCGTCGGGTGTTTCAAAAGGGTTTCAACTTTAATTCCCAAGACATCAGGATATTTTTGAGAAGCCACTTTAATGTGTTCAAACAATTTATCGTTTATGTGTGAACATCAAACATGTTTTTGACGTCTTAAATAAATTTTCCATCTTTCTTAATTACTTATGATTTGCGTTAATCTTGGCTTTATGCTCTTGAACCGTCGCGCCACGTGTTTCTGCCATTGGCGTGGTGTGACATATTGGTATGTTCAATTGCAGAAATAAGCACGGTTCGATAGTTTAATCGTCGGTTATGGTCATCCCATCCGAGGAGAACAACAACCTACAACCGACAAACCATGCTTATTTCTATAATTGAACATACCAATATCTTCGTCTCGATTCCCTCTTTCAAATCCGGTGAATAATCGCCTAGAATTGTGAGTTTCAGCTAACGGTGTTAGTGTGAGTTAACGAGAGGTGCATTGAGAGTAAAATGTCTGAAAGGTGGGACTGGTGGGAAGAATAAATTCAGGTGGGATTATTATCGGCCAACTGCAAAAAGGTGAGATTAATAAATTCCATTTTGCCTTAAAAATATTATTTTATTTTTTTTATTATTTTTATTTGTTAATCACTAAATTTTATGTCATTTGTTAAAAAATGTGTCATGGAATAATAGATGTAGTTATTAATTTTGAAAATATTATATCTTGAATAAAAACTATAATTACATATTTTATATATTTATCTTAACATTGTTCAGTTCTTTAAAAATAGTAAAAATACGTATATCGTACATCTGGACAGTTGTCATGTAAAGTTTTAGTGCTTTAGTGTCATCACTTATTGGTGTGTGATTTGGCCCAGTGTGTATGAATCCTAATTAGAGAGTGTGTGATTTGTTGACAAGTAAACATATATTTATAAATTTCAACTTCACAAGGCTTGAATACCAAAGTTAATTATTATGATATTGAATTTTATTTTATTATGTTATCGTTTCTGTTAGTAATTGTAATTGTTTTTCAGTTTATTTATATTTATTTATTTATAAAATAGGGCGGAAAAACAGTATTATTATAGTGGGTATATATCTATTGTTTCTGTCTATAAAAGGCGAGTAACTCTTCATTTCAGTTTGCAAGGTCGTAATACCGAACCATTTAAAACAAACCTACCATCTATATGTTCGGTATATAATGTTATTTCATGTAAATTTGGTACCGCTAGTCTTCTCAAAATTTCGCGGTCTGAAAGAAAAATATATTACCAATAAACCGTTGCTAATGAAGTTGAAATTGGTGTTGCTGAAGATTCTTACAATCAAAGGAAAATATTATTCGTTTTCATATAATACGAGAGCCTGTCCAAAATGAGATGGGTCTCTATATAAATAACTAGTGGAATGCCCCCGCGTTGCTTCGGGAAGAACCTGAGCAACATCATCTAGGCCTTTAGCCTCGTTCAGGAGTTGTTTGTTTTTTGTCTCGAGAACACCTACCACTAAGAAAACGGCAAGAATACTTTTTTTTTATCTGTTCGTCCAGTTTTCACATTTTTTTTCTCGTATTTTCCGTATTGTTGTACTTTACTGCTTAATTTTGTTGCTACAGCTTCATGCGAACCATTTGAAGCATAATCAGCAAACATGTTTGGATAATATTACATGGCTCACATAACCTGATTTCACATTTAAAAAGAATATACCCGGTATTTTCAAATTCAGAGATGTTAAAAAACAAATTTAATAATCATATAAAGATAAGGCGTCCACAATGGAAAATTTCCTTCGGAAAAGTACCATTAGCATACGGATGGCAAATAAATATTCTCCACGTCCAAGCCCTCTGATTAAGCAAAACAAACAAGAACTTTTCAATTACTTTAGAGTTGTCAGCTTCAACCCATTTGCTTTTGAATGGGTCAATTTGGGATATGTTATATCTCTAACAGGTCAAATGGACAGAAAAAAATAGTTAAAAGAAAACAACTCAAATTGGCCGAAACTTGCAAAACTTGTAAATTTAATGCCAGCGACCTCCTAAGTTGTTTACGCAAAAAATAAATCAGCATTGTAATTATATCGTTTTTGTACATGGTCTGTTACATAGCTTGAATTAATTGTTTTGATCGATTCTTTGCATAAATGGATTGTACATTGTCTTAGCTTTTTAGAATGGGCAAAATCATCTGATTTGGATGTCGTTTGATATGTTTTTGGAATTTTCTTTGATTGAAGGTCATATCAGATTTTCGGATTAATAAACTGGGTCAACTTTAAACAATCATAACTCAAGTTTTACAAAGAATTAAGTTATGAAATTTCAACAGTAGGTCAACATTGGAATAACGTGGCTTTTCCAAGTAGATTCATCCCGTTTGGATGAATACACAATTTTTGGAAATTTTTCTACTAAACTGATCTGTTGCGTGTATTTTCTGAACGTAGCTGTGTTACGTGATTTTTCATAATTTTTGTACAAGGTTTTATCACAAAATAAAAATATGGATTTGTCCAGTAGACTCCCTAGAATATTTAGTTAAATTTTGGGAGTCTAACTCACTGGATAAGTATTTTTAATAAATTAGTTTTCACGGCGCATAATCTGTCTAAAAACGCAGATTGTGTATTGTGTGTTTATGTGACTATTTGGAGTCTTATGTGATATGTATTTGACATGAACTTGAATGGACACTTATATGAGATGCATATGAAGTGTAAAACTGATAGTAATCAACATATTCACCAATGGGTCCGTAGGGTTTACTTATGCATGTAGAATCATTAGGTGTCACTTACACGGTTTTGAACTTTTAAGCGTCTTAGACAAACGGGTTATATGGTGTAATGATATTACACATATACTCACTTAGTGACTCATGTAACAGGGAGTCGGTAGCACACCCTACTTTGGAAGTTTGGATTTAATTGCTTGCATACTTAGGTGAGTTTCACTACTTTTTCTCAAAAGCATGCGTCTCTGGTTGCAAACACAAACATTAATTCCTGGTTGGGAATTGCCTACTTTTCTAGTCCGGTTTGGGACTACTTTTTCATCTCGGGTTTTGAGATGCTTTGACTTCTTGTGTGGGTCGGGTTTTACGATTCCTTGTGTGGATCACGTTTTTATCAGTTTAAAACTTTAACGCTCCTTTGTGAACTAAACACACTTTATCACTGAAAGTCCTTACATATTATTGGGTTAATCGCTGGAGGCGAACGGGGTATTAGTTGATAGCGCTATTAGGTTGTGCAGCAACCTCATGCTTGTGGTGCTAGGAGCACGGACATGAACTTCTGACCATATCTGTTATGCTAATATTGATAGACACTAGTACCTAAGGCAGTTTAACGTATGTTAACACATTACTGAAGGTTCCCAATAATCACATGTTTAGTTACATTGAGTGGGCTAGCTACCCCTGACACGCTTAAACTGACGACACTTGAACATTTGGGTTTTTGACTACTACTTTGGGTTTGGGAAATCTAACTGTTGTTCTAGGTTTGGGAAACCTATACCTTTACTTACCTTACTTTGTGAACTCACCAACATTGTTTGTTGACCCACGATATACATGCTTTTGCAGGTAGTTAGCTTCCGGTGCCACGATTAGAAAGCATTGCACACTTCACTGCATTGGGGTCTTGGGCATACACCTAAATTACATATCATGCTTTTATGTTTTCTTTCATATGGTTTTATCTTGGGCGCGTTGTTTTGTGCATGGTTTTAAAATGTCTATGTTTGGTTTACGCTTCCGCAACTTAACTAAACTTTTGGTAAATGCTAAACTAGATTTTTGAAAACGAACTAAATGGTTTGGGCATTTAGAGTTTGTTCATATGACTTATGGCTATGGGATCCTGGTTTGTCATGCGCCTCGCGGTATAAACCCCGCAGTGGAAATTTGAGGGTGTGACATGTATGAAGCTATGTAAATTGATATGTAAGCATGCGTGTGTATGTAAGTATGTGTTGTGTATGGAAGTATGTAAATATGTGTTTGTTATTTTGTAAGTGTGTATGTTAGTATGTATGTGTGTTTGTAAGTGTATATGTAAGTATGTAAATTGTGATTGTTGGTATGTATTTGTGTTTGAAAGTGTGTATGTTAGTATATATGTATGTAAGTGTGCATATTAGTATGTATGTGTGCTTGTAAGTGTGTATATTAGTATGTATGTGTGTATGTTAGGATGTAAGTGTGTATATATGTAAGTATGTATGTGTGTATGAGCTTAGAAATACATGCCCGAAATTGTTTGTTCTAATTTTTATTTGTATCTGTAACTTTACAGGACATATTTTCTTTGTGGGTTGTGCTTGTTTATCTGTGAGATACATGTGTTATTTATATTAATTTGTAACTTTTCATGACATGTTTTCTTTATGGTTTGTGTTATAGATGATGTGATGGGCCTTGGACATGGAAGGGATGGGGTTGTGGATGAACTACCTGATGGGGGTGTTTTCTTTATGGTTTACTTTATTTATTATAAAATATTGTGACTAATAGTTTTTAAATATAATTGCAATTGGTCTAGGAATAAGACTAGGGGAAGGCCAAAAACCTTCAACTCGATAGAAAGTTGAAGAGTAGAGGGGGAGGCCTTTGACCGTTGACTTTGATACAGAGGCTACATTTCATCATGTTGGTAAAAATGCAACTACTTTGTAAATACAGAATGCATTTGTGGCAGATTATGTGGCTTCAATTCAAGAGTTTGGTAAGAAGGTGGTAGTTCCTCATGACCAAAAGATGTTTAGATCTTCGAGAACGTGATGGGTTCAAGCCATGGACACATTCGGGGTATTAGGTCTAAACCTTCTTCTAGTAAAGCGTGGTGTGTCTTTGGTGAGGAGTCGGAAACTCGACAATATCCAAAGGTAAAGTAGCTTAATTTAGTTTAAGAACTTATATAAGGATCGACGAATGCATGTTAGTTTGGTAAATTTAGATTTATAATGTTGGTAGTTTGCGAATGGATTAATGTTGGTGCTTTGGTAGTTTGGTAAATGTTGGTTGTATATGTTTGGCATATAAATGTGGAAAGTTTAGTTTTATTATATTGGTAGTTTGCGGATTGGGTTAACGTTGATGCTTTGGTAGTTTGGCAAATGTTGGTCGTATATGTTTGCCATATAAATGTTGTAAAGTTTAATTTTATTATGTTGGTAGCTTGCGGAATGGATTAATGTTAATGCTTTGATAGTTTGGTAAATGTTGGTTGTATATGTTTGGTAAATGCTGTGAATTTAGTTTTATTATGTTGGTAGTTTGTGGATTGAGTTAATGTTGATTCTTTGGTAGTTTGGTAAATGTTGGTTGTATATGTTTGTCATATAAATGCTATAAATTTAGCTTTATTATGTTGGTAGTTTGCCATTGACTCAATGTTGGTACTATGTTAATTTGGTTTATTTTGATATTTTAACAGGGTTACTTTAAAATTTCTTTAAAAATATGGAGTTTCCTAAGGAACTTAACAAGTATTTGGCTTCGAACCCAAGTTTAGACTCCGCCAAGTTTCAAGTGAAGATGCCAATGATGAAGACGCCGATGATATGTGGTTGATGTAAAACAATTTGTGGTTAAAAGGATTTGTATTGTGATGTACATGTAATGAATTTATGGGTAAACACGTTGTGGATGTTAATATTTATGTTTGTGTTCGTTTTGATGTGTCGTGAAACTAGAAATGAGCAGCTTTGAAACAGAAAAATATGGGAAAAGAAGTTGGTGTCATTGTTTGCATAATTACTGGTTAAATTTCAAAAAAGTGGAATACTCTTTATGCCTCTTTGCCTAAAGCTTTTAAAAGACAAGAATACAATGTTCATGTATCACAAGGAATGACCAATCTCAGACAAGAATAATTGTTCAGTTATGGATCTTTTGATATTAAGACCAATTCTCAAACTGATAAGTTGGTGTCATTGTTTGCATCATCACTGAAGGGTGGTATTTCAAAAAAGTGGAACACTCTTTATGCCTCTTTGCCTAAAGCTTCCAAGATACAAGAACACAATGTTCATGTATCATAAGGAATGACCAATCTTAGGCAAGCATTACCTGAGAACCTATATTGACTTGTAATAGCTTATCGTATGTAACTGCTTTATCATGTATACATAATTATTAAGTGAAAAAAAATGTTGTATACGCTAATTTACATTTATAATAAGAAATAAAAAAAATTGTTTATAAAAAACACAAATAACATGCTTAAAATATATAAAACACACTTACAAAATATTAAAAAAAATGAAATCCATGGGGTCGTGGAGACCACCCCGGGCCATATAAAGGTATCCTATGGGCCATGGAGACCTCCATGGCTCGTGAAGGAGGGTCCAACCACAGCCATTATGCCTTACACGACCCGGGGATATTAAGCTTCCACGAGAAGTTTTGTTTTATTTAAAATAAATTAAAAAAAACTTCTATGGGCCATAGAGGTTTCCATGGCCTATAGGATACCTACACATCTCTTTTTCACAACCCCCACTCATCCCAATCATTGTCAATCATTGTTGGGGTCTCTACGACCCATAGGGGTCTCCATGGCTGCAGGGGGTATCCAAATAAAAACCCATCAAATAACCAGTGCCTTATTTTTTGTGTTCTATTAAATGTTATCATAAGTACATCTGTAGTGGGGGTGATAAGGGCTCGAAGGGGGTCGTGACCACCTCCCATAACGGCGGGAACACCGCCCACGGCTCTATGGGTGAATTTTGATTCGGAGTGTGAGGGCTATCGCGAGATGCACTTTGTTGTTTTTGAGAAATATGATTGATACGAACAGTTAAATTAATTTAAAAAAAACAATTTATATATATATATATATATACACACACCATATATATTATCTTCTACACCAAAAACTCAAACCAACTACATATATTCATCTTCTACACTATAAAAAAAAAACCCATTCTTTTTATAAAAATTCACCATACCACAATGTCATCTCCTCCATTCGAAAATTCGTTTACCGATCTATATCAAGATTTTTTCACGACGACGGCGCGGAAGAGAAAGAAGTGGTTTCGAGTGGTAAGGACATGTGTTGTAGATGATAGGTCCCTGTTCGAGTCTCTCTTATTCCATATTTTGTAATTGTTTTTTCAAAAAAAAACTTAAACCCAAAATAGGGGAGCTACGTACGTAGATATCTGTATTAGCATGAAATCAATCTCTTTTTAGTTAGGTTTTAAGTATCAATATGTAAAATTCCCCCGCGCTTTGTTGCGGGAATTCTTTTGATAATAGTTAAACTAGTAGGAATGCCCGCGCGTTGCGGCGGGTTTGTATCTTGCAAAACATCAATATCACACAGATAAAAAAAAATCGGTTCATCATAAGTGGTTAGACGGGTGTATGTGTTGTTAAAAAAACAAAAAATCATGAGTGGACTTTCTAAATTCAAATAGACACGCGCTGCACGACCTCAACTTAGGCCTGCATTTTTTATGACAGTAAGGTTGTGTGGCATATTTATTAGCAAAGCATTAGATGGTTTCTTCAAGTTGGGTCTGCATCTCGAAACTTGCATTTGTAAAAAAGGCTCTGTTTGGATGTTTAAATATAGCATGAGTATGTTGTGGTTATTGGTTAACCAACTCACCTTTTGTTTGGAGCAGGGATCTTTTTGCGGATGAAGCAAAATAAAGTTTTTGTGCATGTGATATGAAACTTTGTTAACGATGTAAAACTGAGAAATATTTCCATAATTAGAAAAGAGCCATGAAATTCAAGATTCTAACCACTCCATTGGCCTCATAAAACGCAAGACTTTTATTTAAAAATGTTAAAGTAAATTAGCAACATTTCCATTTACCAAAAGTTTCCAAGTTACAATAACATATTTGGCACACTATCATTATTCAAAACTCAAAAGGGTGAGGAAAATAATTACGGTCATAATATTCTGTATTTTATGATAATACCATTAATCGACAAATGAACAGATAACCAACTTTAATCCGCGAAACTGTTTTTATTCTATTTTATTTTCCCCCTAAAAGTCAACATAGTCAAAAACTAAAGACACTTCATCTGGCGCATTATCAATTCTAACAGCTTAACCTCCCTCTAAAACCATGCAACCAACTCAATTTCCACAGAACGGGTGAAGTATTTGTAAATAAAGAATCAACATTGACCAACCTCAATGAACTGTGCACAAGAGAGCTGACATCACTGACCCCCATTCCCTTTTCTACGATTGTAGACATTAGTACCCCTACATAGCATGGCTCTTCCCCTGCAAATAAAAATTTAAAAAATTATCAGGTACAAAAATTAATAAATTCATAGTTGCATAGCCTTACAAGTGTCATGTAAAAACATTCATATCTCTATCATTAGAAATGGTTGAAATATTATGAGTAGGAGACCGTACTTCCTACCCTTAATCATTGAGTTAAGGTCCTCACGGATACTGGTGTGGTTATTTCGTTAATGGGTTAATATTTCCCTCCCATACTATAAAAACACCAAAGAAAATTGAATTCCAAAAGAGCAAAAAAAGAAGATTGAAAAATATAAGATTTTAGAAGTAAAACTGTCACACCCTCAAATTTTCACGTGCGGGATTTTACCGCGAGGCGCGTGACACACCAGGATCCAAGTCAACGGTCACAATAAACGACAACTATATGATATGAAAACAACGTAAACTGCATTTAAGTTTTCATAATCTATCCAACACAGCGGAAGCATTAAATGTTATTACAATCCAAAAGTAAAACTTAAAGTCTGAAAATGTTCAATAAACATGCATATGGATCCTAGACGCCGTGAGACTCCGTGCGCCTATCGACAGCTGCTACCTTAGCGACCTGAGACAAACATCCTAAAAATGTCAGCAAATAGTGCCGGTGAGTTCACAGGTATTTCATGAAGACCGACTCCAAAAGTTTCAATGAATACCCTTGGCCAAACCAGGCCACATGCATACAAATCAGATGAATACCTGCCACTACTGCGATTGGAAAACCATTACTGAACTCGAATACGTGAATACATAAATACTGCCCGAATGAATACTTAATACTGAATACCTAAGAGACAACATGCACCCGTCCGACCTCCAGTCGACGAGTGGGGCCGGTCACGCCCAAATAGATCTATCCACATTTCCCCCGTTGTGCAAACCCGGAAATTCATGGTTTTCCCCGGGACTTCCAAAGATCGCATAGTAACTCAAATGAATACTCCAATACGTAAAGAATACATGAATACCAAAACATAGTTTGAAACATCTTTTATGAAAACATAAGTTGACACACGTTTAAAGAATACAACATGTTTTCTCCCCCGAAAACCAAAATCAGTAAAGAGTGGGGCCGTGAAACTCACCTTAGATTGCGTCTTCAGTTAAATAGAAATCTGACACGTGTGTGATAGCCGCCCCCCCCCCAACTAATGGCGACCTATCAATGAGTTTAAGTAAGCATATTGACTACTAACCTGAAGGTTAACTGGTCCCCGATTGTCCAGATCATGACTAAGTAAGTTTGAAAACGTGTTTGACTGTTACACGGACACACCAGACCAACTCGACATCCTGTTGGTGACCCATTACACAAACAAATCAAGTACACATAGATTACAAGTAAGGTTCAAGCATAAAATACTTAGTTTGTATCAGAAATCGCACATACGAAGTAGTTGGGTCGAATCATGAAGGAAATAAGCTTGGTTCGACCCCTATGAGCTTGGTTCGACCCTAAATATGTTCCTTCGACCCTCTCATAAGTTCATGCATCCTAAAACCAGTTCATTCGACCTTAACATGTGTTAATTTGACTTAAATCAAGCTCGTTCGACCAAACTGTTGCACGTTCGACCTAAATGAAGCCAGGTTCGACCTTGGGGCACCTACATTCGACCCCACGCTGGTCGAAGGTGTGCCAGGTTCGACCCCTGCAGTTCCATTCTTCCTAAAACGCACCAAATTGTATCAAAACTATCCGAAAACATCACGAAACAAAGCAGTCAAGTATGATTAACATATCCCTATAAAACCCTACCAATTTTATTCCAAAATCAATTCGTTTTAATACTTACCCAAAACGGCAAAATTATGGAAACGTCACATCATTCATGAAAACCTTACCCAATTAGGAAACTTTCTGAAATCATTCAACAATCAACTCAACATGCTCAGATTATCATGTGAAAACAAAACCCCTAATCATATCATCCATAATAACATCATGAATCAAATCCCTAAATCTATCAAAATCCCCAAAATGAGCAAAGTATCAACATCCAACAATTGATAGCCTAGGATAATGAAAACCTATCATCCATAGCAACCTTAGAACATTTCCATAACATCTATGCAGCACATAATCATCATACAACACATAACACACATAAAACATCATTAACACAACATAACACATGTTAACTAGTATGAAAACTCATGTTTAATGATTAGGTTTTGTTTAGAAAGATGTTAGAATGGTTTTTAAGTGTGAAAACCAACTTAAAACATATCTGGACCTTTGGGGTTTAATGAAAACGAATAAAAAATGTTTTAATGCGGGTCCTTTGGAGATGCTACTTGGACGGTACCGGTGCGTCATTTATACGATCACAGTAGTCTCCAGCAGGCCTTCGACCAGGAGGAGTCTTTTGTTTTGCGTTCACCTCGGGGAAGGCAGTTCCCCGGCATGAAGTATCTGTTGTTATCATCTTTCGTTGATGATTCTAATTTCGTTGCATTTCGGGGAAACGTTATTTGGGTTAGGTCGGCACTCATTACTGTTGAAGCTGAGTGAATCTCAGGGCGAGATTCCTTTCAATAGGGGATGATGTGACGAACCGGAAAAATATTTCTTTCTTATCATTTCATTCTCGTTGGCTTCGGTACTTTTCGGGACGAAAATTCCTTCAACAGGGGGATGATGTGACACCCGGCATGTTCAGGTTAACATTTTACAAACACATAAGTCTACCTTGGCGAAAAACGTTTATTCGAACATACTTAACTAGGTCAGTTGGGTCAAATTACATTCCGTATTGTCCAGGGTTCAATGATTCGGAGGATCATTGGGTTAATCACACACACACACAAGTCATGAGTCCCGTTGTTGGTGAATTACATGAATTAGATTAAGTAACAAACATGAATTGATCTGTATATGCATGGTTAAAATGCGTTAAAACAACAAAACTGGAAAATCTGAAAATACCTAGTCTTGGTTCGACCTTAAGGGGGTCGAACCAGACACTGGATTACTTAAAAGTTACCTTATCCCACATCAGCTCTCCTTTGACCTCAGCAAGGGGTCAAACCAGAGCTGGGTATAAATACCACACTTTGTCATTTTTTATCATTTCACAAACCCTAAACGCCTCTAAACACTCTCTAGCAATATTAATCACCGGGGAAGGAGTTTTTGCCCTTGTTTTTTATAATCTAACCTATAAACATCTTCTAAACAAAGATCTAAGGTGTGTTCTTCATCCAAAACCATTTTTAAACATTTTTTATTCGTTTTCATTAAACCCCAAAGGTCCAGATCTGTTTTAAGTTGGTTTTCACACTTAAAAACCTTTCTAACATCTTTCTAAACAAAACCTAATCATTAAACATGAGTTTTCATACAAGTTAACATGTGTTATGTTGTGTTAATGATGTTTTATGTATGTTATGTGTTGTATGATGATTATGTGCTGCCTAGATGTTATAGAAATGTTCTAAGGTTGCTATGGATGATAGGTTTTGGTTATCCTATGCTATCAATTGTTGGATGATGATACTTTGCTCATTTTGGGGATTTTGATAGATTTAGGGATTTGATTCATGATGTTATTATGGATGATATGATTAGGGGTTTTGTTTCACATGATAATATGAGCATGTTGAGTTGATTGTTGAATAATTTCATAAAGTTTCCTAATTTGGTAAGGTTTTCATGCATGATGTGACATTTCCATAATTTTGCCATTTTGGGTAAGTATTAAAACGGATTGATTTTAAAATAAATTTGGTAGGGTTTTGTAGGGATATGTTATTCATACTTGAGTGTTGTGTTTCGTGATGTTTCATGATGCTTCGGCTGTATTTTTCTAGGGTTGCGAATTTCATATTTTCAATTGATTTTTACAAGAAGACTTGCAGATTCCGATTCAACAATGAGGTAACATCAGGCCAAAAAAATCGTTTTCCATGCTTCCCCTTTCTATAAGATGCTGCATATTCCTCTTAGCAAAAACGAAAATTTGGGTTTTCTTATCAGTTTATTAAATGGTGCGGTTTTTAAAATAACATTTTTTTTGCTATAATAATTGATAAATATAGCAATTTTCAGCAGAAACTATGATTTTTTTTCCATTTGATAATATATATGAATCTATGAGAAATGTTGAGCTGTAGTAAGGTTTAATCTTCTTTGCCATGTTGTTTGCAATATCTGAGTTCTGTTTCGTAAAATATGTTCTTGATGAGGCCGTTTTATTTAGCGTATATGCCATCATATAAAAAGAACAAAACAACATTAACCAGTAAACTATTAGAACGCATGTCAAACTAATACTCTTGAAGGTTTAGACATGGGGAATGTCATTTAGGCTACATGTACAGATCTCCCTATTTTATTTTGTAAGACCCTACCCATAATAGGGGTAATTAAACGATAATATACTTGGTTTGTACTTGGAAAGCTAAAGCATTTCATAGTTTACTTTAACGCATTAACATCCAAAAGCGACATTGATTAGTACAAACATCCTAAATTATAGTTACGGCTTAGCATATTACAAAATAACCAAGTATCTTCATAAGATTATCAAAACATTGCGGAAACGGACGAGTTAAGCATGTCTGGTTCTTCAAATAAGCCTCGATCATCATCCGTGTTAGGACAAAAAGGATTGGTGAAACCACCTTTGCAAACCTTAGTCTAATTCACTTCTGTCCAAAATACTCTAAGTATAGAACTGCTGAAGAAGAAGGATCAAACTGCTGAAGAAGAGATTCAGAAGTGCTGAAGAAGAAAAGTCATCAGAAGTTCTACCTCTCAATTGAAATCTGAATCTTGTTTTGGCCCCGACAAAATCCACAACCACAAAAAAATAATCAAAATCAAGTGCCATGAAAAAAAATAATAACATCACAATAATTACTTTAGGAATTGTTTACTGTTAAATAGAAACGAAACCAAAAATCTTAAAACATATATAACATAGCCATATAATAACAGTCATGACATTGGATTCTCCGTTCCAAAATAGCTCCGCAAATTACCTGCCCGCCACTTCCGTATAAATCAAATTCGTTACTCCTCAAGTCCCTCTTCCATCCACGATTGCATTTTCCTCCAAAAGGACTACTACAACAAGATGCACTATATCCTATATTGAAACCTAAATAATTAATTCATATCAACATTCCAATTAGGAACACTAACATTACAGTCTATATATTTCCAAGAAAAAATGATATCATATCTAACCATATTTTGATGGGTTCTAAATCCGGTTGCTAACCTTAGTGTTGAGGTCAAACAACGCCTACATGAAGCCTTCTAGATCTTTTTCCGGTTCTTGGAGTTTCTTGGAATGTTCTTTGTTGCAAGTGTTTCTAGGTCGTTCTGCACGAATGCTTGCTCAGCATGCAACATGCTAATGGCGGCACAGTAGTGATTCCAATTTTCCTTCCTCCTTTTTCATGGATTCCCTTTTAAGAAACAAATTAATTAAATCTAGTCACGTTCAAAACAATTACTAAAAATAAAGATAACAGTAACAGGACTTCTTCATTAAGGCCAATCGAGATAGATTAGTGTTGAATTCATGAGTTGCATTAGCAATTTGGTATTGTAAATGAAGTACGTCAAACCCGTCACGCAACATTCCCACTAGTTCTTATTATAAGAAAACCTAATTATCTCCTTGGGTATGCTTGCTTTTGTAAAATCCATTGTTTTACCTCTCAATTGAAATCTGAATCTTGTTTTGGCCCCGACAAAATCCACAACCACAAAAAAATAATCAAAATCAAGTGCCATGAAAAAAAATAATAACATCACAATAATTACTTTAGGAATTGTTTACTGTTAAATAGAAACGAAACCAAAAAATCTTAAAACATATATAACATAGCCATATAATAACAGTCATGACATTGGATTCTCCGTTCCAAAATAGCTCCGCAAATTACCTGCCCGCCACTTCCGTATAAATCAAATTCGTTACTCCTCAAGTCCCCTCTTCCATCCACGATTGCATTTTCCTCCAAAAGGACTACTACAACAAGATGCACTATATCCTATATTGAAACCTAAATAATTAATTCATATCAACATTCCAATTAGGAACACTAACATTACAGTCTATATATTTCCAAGAAAAAATGATATCATATCTAACCATATTTTGATGGGTTCTAAATCCGGTTGCTAACCTTAGTGTTGAGGTCAAACAACGCCTACATGAAGCCTTCTAGATCTTTTTCCG
The DNA here is from genome assembly GCA_030844895.1 of Ambrosia x helenae. Lineage (NCBI taxonomy): Eukaryota > Viridiplantae > Streptophyta > Magnoliopsida > Asterales > Asteraceae > Ambrosia > Ambrosia x helenae. The sequence continues at coordinate 111,431,313 of CM061231.1, read as the reverse complement.
GTTCTTGGAGTTTCTTGGAATGTTCTTTGTTGCAAGTGTTTCTAGGTCGTTCTGCACGAATGCTTGCTCAGCATGCAACATGCTAATGGCGGCACAGTAGTGATTCCAATTTTCCTTCCTCCTTTTTCATGGATTCCCTTTTAAGAAACAAATTAATTAAATCTAGTCACGTTCAAAACAATTACTAAAAATAAATGAACAAAATATTTGATACCTTAAACACATCAGTCAAGTATCCAATCACCATTTGTTCATATTGCACATGCGTATACGAATGGAGAATGCAGGCGTTGTTTCCGACAGGCTTAAATAGTCACTACCACTGCAGGTAAACAAGTAGATAGCCTCGGACATCAACTTATCCGTATTATTTTAAAACCAGGTTCACGTCCTGGTCCAACTGCTGGAGTAATTCACGTCACCCGCCTTCTCATTCTAGCTTCTATATATATATATATATATATATATATATATAGGAAAAAGATCAAATAGGAACCAAGAGCCTAGTTAGAAACTTAGGAACCAATCTGAGCCATTCATCTTTGATCTTGATCTAGGGGGTAGTTATGCAATTAGACAATTAAATATTATATTTTAATTTAATTAAAAGTTTTATATATGGCACTTAATTATCTTCCTGCAATTAATATGCAAGTTTTTTTTTTTACTTTCCTTAAATCTCTCAACCTATTATCATCTCTAATCCCAAATCAAAAAAAAATCACGTTCGATTGAATTCGATTGAATCGAAATAACATCCAGTCGAATTCAGAAGATTTAAATTGATTGAATTGAAAAAACTTTCGATTTAAAAGAATCTAAAATCGGCCAACGATTCATATTTCCAAGTTATGGATAATAATTCTATACATGAAAACATTGAATCACAATCTCATGTGATAGAAGATCATGAAACACAATCACAAGCTTTGTTTCTAAATAGTGTTGAAAATCTAGGTATTTATGTATTGTTTTTATTTTTTTTAATTGTTTTTCGTGCGAGAATCACGTTTTTTGTGATTTCTATTTGGATTAGCCTTATAGTGTGGTTTATTATTGATTTGCAAAATAGTTGTTTTGTATTCTGTAAGTCATATTTTACGCACAGAATTGGAATGAGTAAAGAGTTATACACTGGTGTATCATATATATAGTTATTGGGGTTGTACAGATACAATAATATTTGTTCTTAGTTTCCTAGTTGTTATACACCAGTGTATAACAACAAATCTATTAATTATTATACACAAGTGTATTATAGGTGGTACAGACGTTATAATAAACTGATAGTATTTTGTTTGACGTTAAATATACACAGGTGTATATTCATTATAAAAAAAGGAATGTGCAGTATGACACAGCCTGTGTGTTACTCAATATACAGAGGTGTACCGTATATGAGTTGTAGCATGTCTAACTGTATTTTTTAAATATTGTAAAATTCATTTTTAATTTTACATTTTTTTTATTGTAGGTTCCTCGTCGAGCAACGTATATGAGTCTCCCGGTGGGACGAGATATTGGACGCCTGTTGTACCAGACGATGTTAAACCATTTGTAGGTGCCATGTTTAGAACGTTGGACGAAGCTATCATAATGTATGAAAATTATGAGTTTCTTATCATAATGTATATCTGTGTTGATGATGTTGAATGAAAAGAAAAAAAAATGATATACAGCAATGTATAACTGATGTACACCGTTGTATATATGTGTTTGATGATGATGATGAATGAACAAAAAAACTGATATACACCAATGTACACTTCAAAAACGAATATACACCAATGTATATCTGTGTACATCAATGTATATCTGTGTTGATGATGAATGAAAAAACGAATATACACCAATGTATATCTGTGTTGATGATGATAAATGAATAAACCAATATACACCAATGTATATCTGTGTTGATGATGTTGAATGATGATGAATGAAAAAACGAATATACACCAATGTATATCTTGTGTTGGTGATGATGATGAATGAAAAAACGAATATACACCAATGTACACTGTTGTATATATACCGAGATATAATTTTAATAGTATATACAATAAATACGTTTGGGTATACCATAAACACTAATTTGCTGTTTCCAAATATACATGAGTTTCTTATTAAATTACCTAATAAATGATATTGAACAAAAGACATTAATACCCCTTTATTAAAATAACAATTAATTAAAGTTTTACTTATTTACAATCATGCAATTGAAGATGGATGACTCAGATTGGTTCCTATAGTTCCTACTTAAGGGTTGGTTCCTATTTGAACCCTACCCTATATATATATATATATATATATATATATATATATATATATATATATATATATATATATATATATATATATGAAAAGATCAAATAGGAACCAAGAGCCTAGTTAGAAACTTAGGAACCAATCTGAGCCATTCATCTTTGATCTTGATCTAGGGGGTAGTTATGTAATTAGACAATTAAATATTATATTTTAATTTAATTAAAAATTTTATATATGGCAGTTAATTATCTTCCTGCAATTAATATGCAAGTTTTTTTTTTACTTTTCTTAAATCTCTCAACCTATTATCATCTCTAATCCCAAATAAAAAAAAACACGTTCGATTGAATTCGATTGAATCGAAATAACATCCAGTCGAATTCAGAAGATTTAAATTGATTGAATTGAAAAAACTTTCGATTTAAAAGAATCTAAAATCGGCCAACGATTCAGATTTCCAAGTTATGGATAATAATTCTATACATGAAAACATTGAATCACAATCTCATGTGATAGAAGATCATGAAACACAATCACAAGCTTTGTTTCTAAATAATGTTGAAAATCAAGGTATTTATGTATTGTTTTTATTTTTTTTAATTGTTTTTCGTGCGAGAATCACGTTTTTTTGTGATTTCTATTTGGATTAGCCTTATAGTGTGGTTTATTATTGATTTGCAAAATAGTTGTTTTGTTATGAGTTTCTTATTATAATGTATATCTGTGTTGATGATGTTGAATGAAAAGAAAAAAAATGATATACATCAATGTATAACTGATGTACACCGTTGTATATATGTGTTTGATGATGATGAATGAACAAAAAAATCTGATATACACCAATGTACACTTCAAAAACGAATATACACCAATGTATATCTGTGTACATCAATGTATATATGATGTTGAATGATGATGAATGAAAAAACGAATATACACCAATGTATATCTTGTGTTGGTGATGATAATGAATGAAAAAACGAATATACACCAATGTACACTGTTGTATATATACCGAGATATAATTTTAATAGTATATACAATAAATACGTTTGGGTATACCATAAACACTAATTTGTTGTTTCCAAATATACATGAGTTTCTTATTAATTACCTAATAAATGATATTGAACAAAAGACATTAATACCCCTTTATTAAAATAACAATTAATTAAAATTTTACTTATTTACAATCATGTCATTGAAGATGGATGGCTCAGATTGGTTCCTATAGTTCCTACTTAAGGGTTGGTTCCTATTTGAACCCTACCCTATATATATATATATATATATATATATATATATATATATATATATATGCTAAGACTTTTGTTTATGAGTATAATAGGAATTAAAGGGAGAGAGAGATAAGAAAGGTGAAGTGAAAGTAACGATCAGATATGAGGAGATATAGAGATTAAATTAAATGCAAATCAACCTATATAACAATTACAATTGTAGACGTTTTGGTATTACAATTAATAGTTTTTTCTACACCTTCATAATTTCTCTTTCTTTTTATCTCTCTTGCCATTTACTCATATCAACTCTATAGAGTTTTAATCATATCATCTCTTGAATGCAAAAAGTTAATTCGAATGGTGATTTTTACCATTTTTAGCATTAATTTAAGTTGAAATCATAAATAAATATAGTAATTGTAGTACAAAAACGTCTACAATTATAAGTGTTATTTAGGTTAAATTTTCACTTAATTTAATCCCTATATATCCCCATATCTGATAGTTACTTTCACTTCACCTTCCCTATCTCTCTTAAACAAAAGTCTTAGCATATATAGAGAGAGAAGCTAGAATGAGAAGGCGGGTTAATATATTTATGATTTCAACTTAAATGACGTTTTTGTATTACAATTAATATAATTATTTATGATTTCAACTTAAATGACGTTTTTGTATTACAATTAATATATTTATTTATGATTTCAACTTAAATTAATGCTAAAAATGGTAAAAATCACCATTCGAATTAACTTTTTGCATTCAAGAGATGATACATCTCCCGCCTTCTCATTCTAGCTTCTCTCTATATATATGTTAAAACTTTTGTTTAAGAGTATAATGGGAATTAAAGGGAGAGCGACATAGGGAAGGTGAAGTGAAAGTAACGATCAGATATGGGGAGATATAGGGATTAAATTAAATGCAAATAAACGTAAATAACAATTACAATTGTAGACGTTTTTGTATTACAATTAATATATTTATTTATGATTTCAACTTAAATTAATGCTAAAAATGGTAAAAATCACCATTCGAATTAACTTTTTGCATTCAAGAGATGATATGATTAAAACTCTATAGAGTTGATGTGAGTAAATGGCAAGAGAGATAAAAAGAAAGAGAAATTATGAAGGTGTAGAAAAGACAAGTTTACTCTCTTACTAAGCTAATTAAGTATTGTACTATAAGCATACATTATTATACTTACTTAAATTTTGTAGGAACCCTCCTCAATTGCTTTATAACATACTAGTGGGGAGCCCGCGCGATGCGGCGGGGTGAACAATCTACAAGTATAAGTATAATTGTGTAGTTGATAATTCGATAGGATGCGCAAAGATATAATTAATTTAAATCAAATATTTTGAATATATTTATAAAAAACATTTTGAAACATCACCGAAAAAATTAGATTCAAAATGCATAAACTATGACAATAGTAAATATAACATTACACTATAAATAGATAACTCTAGAATTCATACCTTAATGGCGAGTTGTAACTTTCATTATTGTTACACACTTACACTTATTGAAATTTAAATAAAAACTATTTTATTTTATTGAAATTTAACAAATCTAATTATTAGATTTGAAAGACAATTGACATCATGAAGAAAGACAATTTTACCCTTTTACTAAGCTACTTGAGTATTGTACCATAAGCATAAGATATTGTAATTACTTAAATTTTGTAGTCATCATTCCCTAATGCTTTATAATGTAGTTTAAATTGGTAAAAAAAATGTTTTATGTCAATATTATTAAGTTTAATATTTTGTAACTGCTTTTTATTAACCAAAAGTCATAAGTTAACTTTCATTATTGTTACACTTATTGAAATTTAAATAAAAGCTATTTTGCTTTAGTGAAATTTAACAAATCTAATTATTAAATTTGAAAGACACTTTTACCCTTTTACTAAGCTACTTAAAGTATTGTACTATAAGCATAGATATTGTAATTACTTAAATTTTGTAATCATCCATCCCTCATGCCCAAGTACCAAGAAATGGAACCTCATTTTTTTTCTTCTGATCGGCAAAAGTTCAGGGGGGTTGAAAATGGAACCTTATTTAATGAGTAGGATCAAACGTCTGATTTTTTATTGGCAAAAGTTGCCACTCTTGCATAAGGTTCAAGAACAGATTTCGCCCTAGCGTTGACATTATAAATTCATTATTCGGGATGAGCAAATTAGGGTTTTTCAAATCAACCCTCGTCCCCTGAAATAGCAATTTCGAATCAACCCTCGTCCCCTGCAATAGCAATTTCGAATGAGTCGTGATGGGTTGGGTTTGAGATGTGGTAGGAGTGGTTGAGGGTGTAAGTGGAGGTGGTTGGATTGGTAAATGGGTATTGTGCATGGCATTTGATGGAGGAGTATTAGTTTGCATGGATGTGAGAGATATAGGTAGTGATGTGGTTTGTACAGAGGAGTGGTCAAGAGGAGGTGTATGAGTGGATATGGATTTTTGGAAGGATTCGACAGAAGGAAGAGGGTGTGGAGTATTACTAGTGGCTTTAAAAGGTAAAATTCCTTCAACAAATTTGACATGTCTTGAATGATAAAGACGATGAGTGATGGGATCATAACATTTATATGCCGATTTTGAAGAGGAATAGCCGAGAAAGATGCATTTTGTGGATCGAGGTTGAAGTTTGGAACTTGTGTATGGTCACAACCACGGATAACATAAGCAACCGAATGGTTTCAATTTAGAGTAAGTAGGAGAACGACCATACAACCGATCAAATGGAGAGTAGAAATCAAGGATAGGGGTAGGAAGGCGGTTTATAAGGTAGACCGCGGTTTGAAAGGCATGGGACCAAAAATGAATGGGTAAGTTGGCATAATGAAGGAGAGAAAGACCGGTCTCTACAATATAACGATGGCGACGTTCGGCAATGCCATTTTGTTCGGGTGTGTGAGGTGGGGTTGTGAAGTGAGAAATGCCATGTTTTTGAAAGTAGGGGATTAGTCCGACATATTCACCACCATTTTCGGTGAACATAAAAATTAAATTTTTTTGAAATAATTTTTCAACCAATGTTTTGAAGATGGGAAATAAGGTTGAGACATCGGACTTTCGTTTCATGGGATACAACCAAATGTATTTGGAGTAGTAGTCAACAAAAATGACATAGTAAACGTAATCATCATTTGATTTTTGAACCGGTCCCCATACATCTGAATAAACAAAGTTGTAGGGGTTTGTTTTCCTTGAACGAGTTTAAACCAAAAGGTTGTTTATGGCTTTTGTTGATAGAACACGAGTGACAATGAAACGAATCATGTGACGATTTATTGAAGCTAAGTCCAAGATTCTTGAGAAGAGACTTGAAGACTGTGATGGAGGGATGGCCAAGTTTATGATGCCATGAGTGAAGAGAGGCGGTTGTTGTTGAGTTGATGTGAGAATGGGATCGAAGACTTTGAATAGATTGGGCAGCGCCATAGTAAACATCATTCATGTTAATTCCTCGCATGAGATGCGCCCCCGTGCGAAGGTCCTTAACTAGAAAATGATAAGGAAAGAACTCAACAGACACTTGGTTAGATTTGCAAAGTTTGGCAACAGAAATTAGTTTATTGCGGAACTGAGGAACAAAGTAAATGTTATTCAAGGTTAAAGACGAGAGTGAGTTGAGATGTGTGTGTGACCGGTGTGAGATATAGACAGGGCTGTACTGTCCCCAAGCACAATCTGATCGGGTCCTTCGTATTCCGATATGGTGTGTAATGATGACCGGTCCGTAGTGACATGGTGAGATGCACCGCTGTCAAACATCCACGGCTGGGTAGGAAAGATTGGACAATTTGAGGTAGTATTGATGACGGATTTAACGGACTGTGACAAAGAATTTGAAATGTTGTGTTTCTGAAGAAACTTGGCTAGCTTCCTGCATTCCTTGGTATCGTGACCCGGTATGGAACAACATTGACAATGAGTATTTTGGCGAGAACTACGAGCGCCATTGTTGCAGTTGGTGAAGTACCCTTGTGGTGTGGACCGATTTGAGGGACCACATTGTGTGTTGTTGACTGCGAAAATGATAGGAGCAGAAGTAGCATCCATTGATGATGATTTTGAAATTGAGTGAAAAGTTTAAGATGTAGATCAGGAAAAAAAAAAGGGGGTGATTGGATCGTATGGCTCAATGGAGCTTAGAAAGCTCTGATACCATATTACAATTTGAGATTGCAATTGTTTTGAACACACTTTTCTTATTCACAGGAGGTTGCCTTATATTGGCCGAGGTATACAAATTCATAGGAGTTATTACAGGAGATTACAAGGAAATAAATAAATAACTTTGACTATAATATTTGAATTTAAGTAGATGCTGATTTTAAGGATCCGTTATCCGTAATAATTAAATCTATTTTCTTGGTGATTTATATAATTATGTTGTCTGGAAACTAAAGAGAAAAGATAGTCATTTTTACTTAATTGATATGAAAGATGGACAATGTTTTCAAGCAACGTCCATTGGAAGTTAATAATGGAAATCTGAATTTGAATTTGAGTTATTTGAATTCTTAGATAGTCACAAAATGATGGTGATGATACCAGGACATATTTCTTATCAAATACTTCTATGATGATGTTAATTAGCTATGTTTATGTGTTGTGGCATATGTACTCCTGTAAAAGTATGATGATGACACTTGGATAATTATCTCTTCTAAACATGGTTTATGAGATTGCATGGATATGCTCTTGGTATCTTTGATATAGAGATATAGTGTCTAAGTATCCATTCTATTCGAGTATGGAACCTTGGTCAAAAGAGGAGAATGAGAACATCATGGAAACGCATAACAATTTCAAGAAGTGTTAATAGATAACGTCAACCTTCTTAAGTATGTTATACTCATACTATCATGTTTGAGTAGTGTTCTTCGATATCATATACATGTTATAGGTTGAAAAATAACCTCTAAGCTATCTTTTCATGTTATCAATAGCGCTACTTTTAATGTTGTATACGAAAATTTCTTATAGTTTAATAAACTTAGTTAGTTCTTCATATGAAAATTCTAAACTTTATTAGCATGTTTGTGACCTTATAGGCTCTACGACTACTTTTCACTTAATGGAATAAAATGTTACAAACTCAGAATGAATTGTGGTTCGTAATAGGCAACATAATTGAATCTAATACCAGTCAAGACACCCGCCACAACGCGCGGGTATTCCCACTAGTCTATATTATTAAGGAGGAGTGATGGCCAACATAGTAATTTTGTACACCATCCAACTATTAGAGCAACATGTACAAGTGAATCAAGCTTATATAACGAGGGTATAATTGAAACTTTTTGTATAATTAAGACACTTGAAAGGGTATGAATGTAATTTTATCTTTAATTTTTAGTTAAAACTTAAAATTTCATTCCCTTGCTACCTCTTTCCCCTTTACCTTGTGAATTGATTGCAAAGAAAAACAAGAGACACCATTTATTCACCATAATTGAATGAAGCTTTCATTTCCATGTCTTAAATTCCACCTTACATCCTCTTTTCAATTTCCAAAATGACATTTATTCTCCAAATTTTCTTCCCTAACTCTCTCGATTTCGTATTGAAATGCTTCAGTAGCTATGTTTTTTTCTAGTCGTAAAGGTATTTTATGATAATACTTCGGTCTTTTGTTTAGGTGGATATGTCGAAAGTCAAGATGGATGTTATGCGGCCATGGATAGCTCACAGGGTGACTGAACTTCTTGGATTTGAGGATGGAGTTCTTATTAACTTTATTTATGGTCTTTTAGAAGAGAGGTAACCTACTACTTTATACAATTTTATAACGATTTATTGCACCATTAATATACAATAAAAAGTAGAAGTGTTTTTTGTCCACTAATTATCAAATATTTTGGTTTGGAATGAAAACCGTCTTTATATGGATTAGTTTTTAAGAGAGGGCAGCACTTGAATGAAAATACAAGAAACTATACGTGTCATTGTATGCAAAGGTGTGGATATATTATTTAGATAACTACAACTCGCATCATGAGATTGTTATTTATGGTTTATCTCATTACTATGTTTACATTGCATACTAATTTATAGCCTTTGAGTAGCCCAAACGGATTCATACGAGTTGTCTTTACTTGAATGATTATGTTACTTTTTTGTGTAGATGTCAATAACTTGGCAACAAATGACTTAATTGTTTGATCAAAAGCACATTTGAATCATTTTCACTAAGCTGATGTGTGATTTTAAAGATTTAAATTAATTAACTAATGATCAATTAATTAGGCTTCTATTTGTATAGCATCCAATAGTCAAATTCTTTTATAAATCTCATCCTTAATGTTGTTCTATTGTTAAGAAATTGCAGGTTTTAAAAGCCTGGGTAGAGAGATAACAGTACTATCCATAAGATCTTGAAATTGATGATTTAAAACATATTGCCCTCATGAAGGAAGTGTTTGAGAGGCTTTTGTGAGATTTTGTTGAAGGTAAATTTGTCAAAAAAAATAATAAATATAGTTATCTTTCTGTACTTTTTTCCTAAATTGTTTGATGTGTTTTTTTTTTTTTTTTTTTTGGGGGGGGGGGGGGGGTTGTTGTTGGTTTTCTATGGAGGAGTAGACGTCTCTTTTGCGGATCTTGAGGAAAGTATATGAAATGTGATGTGGCAAGAATGTAGATTGATCGTTTTTTAATTGTTGAACGTTATTTATTTGTCTGGTGGAATTTGAATTACTTATCGACTTTTATTATTGCTGCAGTCAGGGCTAACTTTGAGTTTATTGAAGCATTTAGAGTAGACTGGTGGTGTTTCATGATAGAGTCACTGCTACAGTTGGTGAAACCATGGAGGTAACTTGGCCGAAATATGTTATCTGTTACTCATTTTTTATACTAAAGATGCGATTGGGATGTTCATGACAATGATGATGACATTCGATATGTGAACTATTATTTGGAAATTTGAAATGGTGTGGATAGGTTTTGGTGTTTAGGTTTTAGAGAGAAAGTGGTATTTGTGGTTGCATACAGGGATGATGAAGATGTAATGATGGTTTGCGATGGATTTTTGGAGAGAGAGGGAGGAGTGGTAGTGGTGGCCATTGTTTTGTCTAACTGACCAAACTATTGAATTATTGTATTCGTTGCTATATTATACTATAATACAATTATCAACTTAACGCCCGTTATCTTTGCCGTCATCGTAACTGCCACCGTTAATCACCACCACTTTCTTCCACGTACGTGTCCTTGTCGTCATCGATCGTAACCGCCACCGTTAATCACCGCCACTTTCTTCCACTTACAACCAAATAACCGTCACCAATGCCTGCCATACCGTTGCAACCCCTCCGACAACGACAACCGTTGCATCTCCTCTGAAAAGTCAACCGTCAGATCGATATTCAGAAGTTCAGGTCACCGGCCGGACGACGCGAAGAACACGATCCCACGCTTAATTAAGGAGGTGTCATCGAGTCCGGTCATGATAGTGCGCATTTAAGGGGTCGGACCGGGAACCGCTTTGTTTTTGGACTGGATCGGAGCTTTTTTTCTTTATCATATTCGCAGCCACCAAACGCCCAAACCCTTAAACAACCATGAAACGATCCGAGTGGGTTTTTTTTTTGTGAAGGTTTGTGGCGATGGTGGCTAAGATTTTAGATTATTTACCGGGTTATTAGAGAGAGGGGGAGGAGTGCTGGTGCTGGGAGGGGCTTTAGAGAAGGATTAGTAGTTATGGTTAGGTTTAGAGAGGGGATGAGTTGTGGTGGTGGCTGGGTTTGTAGAAAGAAAGAGGGAGGAGTTGTGGTACCGTGATGGTGACTGTGAGGATGATGATGAGAGTGGTTTTGTTGTGATTTAGGTTTTCTAGAAAAAGTTGTTGACTTCTGTTGTAGGTTCTGATGAGAAGCTCATTTGTGTTTTCAAGGTAAAGGTCACTGGCATCCACTTTGAAAAGTTAAATTATTATAAGTATGTAATAAAATTTTAAATATTAGAACACTATGATCTATTTCATGCTTTAGTTTGTAAATTAGTTACATATTTGAATCTCTTTTATTTATGGCATCAATTGTAAGATATCATAATATTTAGAACTTGGTATAAAATCGTTACATCTTATTTCAATAAAAATCTTAAGACTATAATGCTTAAACGGATATGCGGCAACTTTGTGAGTGAACCAATGTAAGAGCTATTGACTTACGAGTTACGACAATATGTTACGGTTATTCAAACGGTATTTGTCATTCGTCACTAACCTCGGTTTTTTATCATTCACCAACTAAACTTCTGTAGTAAGACCTGTGAATCTTTTATGGTATTTTTGGGTGACCCCTTATGGCAATGATGGTGGCTACTACTTGGCACGACTTGCTATAGCGTGTGCCGATACCATAAACAATGAGGCCGATGCTAACCGATTTCACATCCTGCCTTCATCGCAATGCGCGAACTGAAACCCTCTAGCGCGCTGCAACGCGCGCGCGCGGTTAAATTCTAGTTAGATATAAAGATCAATATTTAAAAAGGTAATAAAGTTGCATAATGAAAAATAAAGAGGCAAATAAAATCCTTTTAGCATGAAAATTCATTGATGGTCTAGAATTGTTTGTTTGGTGTTTGTATGTAATTGAGAATACATATCTATGTGTTTTATTGATTAACATTGTTATTTATTGCGTCATTTTTTTTTTTTTTTTTGAAACTATGGTTAGTGTGATTAGTAAGATCCTTTTGAGTCATTGTAATCAATAAGGAGGTGAGCACAAATTTGAAGTTATAATGTATATGGCATTTATAGTTGTGTGTTGTTGGTATTAAAATAAAGTGCTACTGTAAATTAGCTACTGATTGTTTGACAATTACACGATTTAATATAACTTTCAGAAAAGTTGGTTATAGTTGTTTATCTGATTAAAGAAGGAATTTATCAATGTGATTAAAACTTGATTTAAACTTGTTTATGATAGATGTTATGTCGATGGAGGGAAGTTTATTCGAGGGCAATTGTGAGTTCTCTTGTTCGGAAGAAAGGATGCCGGGAAGAGTGCAACAAATAATACCATTCTTGGAACACATTTATTTAGATCTGAACGTTGTTCATTCGGTGTGATGAGTACTTGTGAGTTGAGGTCATCAAAGTTGAAAGACAGTAGGATGATAAATGTGATCGATACGCCTGGTATTGACATTACCTATGGTAATATTCATATGATCTTTTTGCGGTATATAATATAATGACAAAACTATCATCTGCTACTAATAATCTTATTGTGAGAAAACACAAGCTGGGATTTTAGGTTCTTCTATTGATACTAAATTTAGCGAGGAGGCTATCAATATGGCTGAGGATGGTATTCATGTAATTTTAGTTGTTATGTAAGTTCGCAGTCGGTTTTCAAAAGAGGAAGAAGTTGTAATAAGTAGGCTGCTGTCGGTTTTTTGAAGTACTTCTAACTTTCGTGGTCAAAGGAATGGTCTTATTTACATCCTTAATTCCTTATCCAGTTATGTGTATTATATCACCTATTATATTTTTATATGTTCTCAATGTAGTCATTATGTTGGGGGGAATTGCAATGTTTATTGTTGATAATGTTAGTCACTAATAAAGTAAATATAAGATAAGTACATAACAATTTATAAGCCTCGACAAGTTTCATTTAGTTATTGATACAATCAATCTGAAACATATGGAGAAATAGATTAAACCAAAGTTTACTAATGATTGCAAACAAAATGATATAATAGATCGTTAAATAGACTTATATAACTACATTTAGGGGCGGCAATTATTGACACGGCCCGAAAACTGATCCGAACCCGACACCAAAAAAATAGATTTGGGTCAAGTAACACGGCCCGTTTAAAAAATGGGTCGGGTTCGGGTCAACCCGTATTAAAAATGGGTCGGGTTGGGGTTGACGCATATATAAAATGGGTTGCCCATTAATCGGTTTAAGTATTTAGAAAAAAAAAACTATTTTATTTTTGTTTTTCTTTTTTCATTTATATTTACATGGTTAGTTATAATTGTGTTATTTTTGGAAACTATATTATTTATTTGTCACGCTTATATACTCACCACTAAACATTTTATTGATAACCCGCTTACAACCCAATAACCCGCTTATAACTTATGAACATATATGACTCATTTAAAAATATGGGTTAAACGGGTCGTCTTCGGGTTGACCCGAATTTTATGTGGGTCGGGTTAAGATTGAAAATTTTGACACGAATAATAATATGGGTCGGGTTCGGGTTGCACATTTCAACCCATCAACCCGCCAACCCTCAACCCGTAAACTCGACAACCCATCAACCCGAAACGATTGACACCCTAATGTCTACATTTGATATCAGTCAGGCACCCGCTGCAACGCGCGGGCATTTCCACTATGTAATCAAAATCCCCAGGGCAATTGTCTCTGGTTTTCATAACCTCACACGTGTGATCATATGCGTCAGGTAGAGATCATCAAGGGGTAACTCCACCGAAATCGACTAAGGTGAAAAAGAACGAAAGCACATCACCCTTGTCGTATCGGATCCACGCCATTTACATGCCAACCTTAAAGCAAGTACTCCACATGTGTGAGTGTGTCTCTAAGGTGTATGTCTTAATCTTGGTTGTCAGGAAATTGCTAGAATGTGGATATACTACCCAAAAAAATCTTGCCCAACACAAATTTTATTCCTTGTATCTCCATAAATCATAGCAATTGTCATCAAGTGTGACAAGTAATTTATATCATAGTATTACAAGCTAGGAACTACATTTGGACGTTTTTTTTGTGTAGCTGTGTAGTGGAAAGAGAAACTTTTGATAAAGTAAAATAAGATGACGTAATGACTCGATTTAAAGCTTTCAGGTAACCGAAGAGGCAAAATATATTAGGTATGTTTGTTAGCGGAATAAGTAGGTTGCTGTCGGTTTTTTGAAGTACTTCTAACTTTCGTGGTCAAAGGAATGGTCTTATTTAGATCCTTAATTCCTTATCCAGTTACGTGTATTATATCTAACCGAAAACGACTATCATCACTCTGTATGGGTTGCTTGTTAGCGTCGATCCTACTGTCGATTTCTTTCCACAATCATTGCTCCAACATAATTTGCACTGGCTTGAGATATGAGTTTGATTAGCTTAAATCTCTCTCATCCATGGTATCCACTAACTGTAGCGATTATCGAAAGATTTATTTTAGGAATTGTTTGAGAATATATTTTCTTTCTACAACCAGTACAACAAACTCTGTATGGGTTGCTTGTTAGCGTCGATCCTACTGTCGATTTCTTTCGACAACCAGTACAGCTGAAATATTATATTACAGTAATATTACCTTGAGCAAAAAGTTGTGTTTGAAGCCTTGTTCTTTTAGTTTACATTTTGTTAGGACTTTAAACAGAGAAGATGAAGGGTTAGTTATCACACTGCACTTCAAGTAGAAGAAGATGAAGAAAAAATGAATGAAGTCTATTAATAGAGGTTAGTAGGCTACTCATTATTGCCGGGATGCAAATCATGATGTGATGGATTTTTATAATTTTAAATTATTATAATTATTTAAATTATTGTAATTATTTATATTATTTAAATTATTATTATATTTGCAACCTAGTTCCTTTCTACCAAGTTGCAAAGGAACTTCAGGTCAGCGAGACGTTTGTCAAGAGCAAGTGTGAAGATCATAGGAAGAAGATCAGAGCTCCTAAAGCAAGTATGAAGATCAAGATCAAGAAGAACAGTGCTCCAACATAACTTGAACCGGCTTGAGATATGAGTTTGATTAGCTTAAATCTCTCTGATCAATGGGAGGGTAAACAAAATCGCCGATCCGACTGTTTGATTTAAAGGCTGAACACGAGTATAATGAAACTATCAAGAATTGAAAATTAGTAAAACAAATGTTCAGGAAAGCAAGTAAAATTCAGTTGTTGTCGGAGAGATATCTGTCAATGATGAAGGCAAAATACTTGAAATCAATGGGAAGGTAAACAATCCCTGTTCCTGGATCTTGGATTTACATTTTCCAAAGGTCTTGATAAATATCTTCATGAATCTCCTTGATCTATGCATAAGTGTGAGAGTAGATTTCCCTATGAGGGTGACTAACAAAGAGATGGTCTTTTTGATGAATGTATAAATATACTAATTCATTCCAGGACAAAGAAAATTACATTAAGATAGCGGGCAGGCGGGCAACAAGCTGCCATTTGTATGGTATTAGGGGTTGGAAACTCTGAAGACCAATGACCCTCTGGCAATTTGATCGATATCATCCATCGCGAACTTCAGGTCAGCCAGACGTTTGTCAAAAGAATTTTGTACTATGCATTTCTCACATGAACATCCAACAACCATGGTAAAATTCAGTTGTTGTCGGAGAGATATCTATCAACGATGAAAGTAAACATACTTGAAATCAATGGGAAGGTAAAATTCAGTTGTTGTCGGAGAGATATCTGTCAACGATGAAGGCAACATACTTGAAATCAATGGGGAGGTAAACAATTCCTGCTCATCATGAGGAATATCTAGCTCCCTCTTTAATGTTGTTTATAATTAAAGAGAACTAGGTTGCAAAGGAACTTCAGGTCAGCCAGACGTTTGTCAAAAGAATTTTGTACTATGCATTCTCACATGAACATCCAACAACCATGGTAAAAATCAGTTGTTGTCGGAGAGATATCTGTCAACGATGAAGGCAAACATACTTGAAATCAATGGGAAGGTAAAATTCAGTTGTTGTCGGAGAGATATCTGTCAACGATGAAGGCAGACATACTTGAAATCAATGGGAAGGTAAAATTCAGTTGTTGTCGGAGAGATATCTGTCAACGATGAAGGCAACATACTTGAAATCAATGGGAAGGTAAACAATACTCATCCACAATGTTCTTACCTAGAGCTACCAACCATCCGGTTGTTTCAGGTTGCCTTCATCGTTGACAGATATATCATCGACAACAACTTGCTCTGGATCATTCGTTAATTTAATGAGATTTGATGTTGGATCATAAGCAAAAAGGTAGACCACACTACTGTGAGTAGATAAATTTCGTAGTGGTTGGAAAGTCTGATGAATAGTGACCCTTTGGCAATTGGTTACTTAATGTTCTTTATATATGAATAGTGACCCTCTCCAAAGGTCTTGATGAATATCTTCATGAATATCCTAGAACTGTCATCTTAAAGGCTGGAAACTCTGAAGACCAATGACCCTCTAACAATTTGATCGATATCATCGCTATTTTCAAGGACAACACCATTAAACATCAAGTCGATACAAGTTGGTGGTTATTATTTTGTTTTTTTATTTTTATAATTTTTTTTACAATAATTATATTAAAAATAAAAAAATAAAAAACCAATTCAAAACACCAAAAATACCACAAAAATAAAAGCTGGATTCGAAACGCCTCGCTTTGGCCAAAGCGAGGCGCCTGGGGTCAAAATCAGAATTACTTAACCTCGGACCGAGGTAGTTAAAAAAACAACCAAAGCGCCTCGCTTAGGCCAAAGCGAAGCACTTGAGGGCGCGGGGGGGGGATAGAATTGGGGCTTTTTAATATAACCTCCCTTTTAAAAACATAAAACTAAAAAGGAAAGTAAAATATCAATACACATGAAAATCCCAACAAGGATTTCTTTTAAAAAATAGCGGGTATATCCAATATCCAATGGGAAATAGGTAGGTTTAAGTTTTAACTTCCTACAAACATTTACTATTTACCTTTTGTTAAATTTTATATAGTTTACTTAATTCATATAAATTGAGTTCGTTAAATATATATGAAACAACACGTAAAGATAATTTGGTAAGTTATTGAAACACACGCTGCTCTTGATCCCCGAACGTTGGTGAAATACCAAAATAAATAATTGTGGAATAACTTGTTTGAAATTATTTGTAATTACGTGCATATTTGAATTTATTTGGAATTACGTGGAATTATATGTAATTATGTGAAAATATTTTACTGAGTCCGTAAGTGACACCCGACAGACTAAGATAGTACCTTGAGTTGTAAAATATTTGGAGTAAATATTTTGTGTATTAGTTATAATATACAAGCCCATTAAACTATATATACATACATACATACATACATACATACACACACATATATAGGGTTAGGATCCGTTGAGAATTCGATGAGTTGTGAGAACTCGCGAGAACTCGACGTAAAATGCGATTTTTTTTGCACACTGGTGTAAAAACACGTAAACCCCGCTGTAAAAACACATTAATTTACGCCAAATTACACCGGTCCAAAGGGGTCATGAAATTGCTGTGTAAGACCCGTTGTACTTTGTCAAGGAACGTAATAGCATCTGGGGCCAAAGAGCCGAAAGTATCAAAGGCCAAAAGGATAAAATCATGTTGATTAGCGGCATAGACTTTAGCATGCTTCTCCATTTTCTTCGATTTCGCATTCAACATCGTCTCGCCCACCACAACTCAGTAACTCTAAGGGCCCTAACCTCCCCTCTATTTCATTCATTGGTTTGGCATGTGTCATGGTAATTCAATAAGCACAGTATTTTTTTTACCACTTCTATTTCATTTATTCCTATTTTATTTCTTAATTTAAAAGGTCATTCGAAAAATCAATAGTATAAAATAAAGGGAAATGTTAGATATATAGATTTTAGAAATTGAAAGTGGTATGAACGGTAATAAACGAACTCCGAGACTTTTTGCTTATAGATTTTAGAACTTTTATGAGATTAATGTCTTTTTATTTGACATTGTTTCTTTTTTTTTTTTGCCATTATGTCTTTTTCCTCTGCGTTATGTTATATTTCTTGGCATTGCTGTGTTGTTATGTTTTGTGTTCCATTGTGTCTTTTGTTACCATGTGACCATTCTTATTTATTTTACCATTTGTAAGATAACATAACTCATAATATATATATATATATATATATATATATATATATATATATATATATATATATATATATAATATATTAGTGGGAAAGCCCGCGCGTTGCGGCGTGTGTCCGACTGATATCAGATTCAATGATCATGTCTATTCCTAAAACCACAACCCATTCCGGGTTCCGAGCATTTTCATTCCATAAAACCCACGTGATGTAAGGGCACCACAATTTGCAACTGGGTGAGTGCCGCGGAGCATGTTGCAAATAGTGGATAATGATTTTTTTTTTTTTTTTTTTTTTTTGGTTTATTGGTTGTAAATAAGGACTCAAAAGGTGACTATCATGACCATGTGCTAAGTGATCCACCATTTTGATCAATTCATCTCTTATAAAAACATGAAAACAAATATGTATGGAAACAACATACATATTTAAAAAATTATCATTAGATTTTCCTTTGTCTACTAAACTCATGACACTCAAAATTTCTCTCCATACAACCTCCAATGACATATACATGTTTGGTTAACCATCTCCAAAAGCTTTATGTAGGTGTTGAACTTATACGATAATGAAGGCAGACATACTTGAAATCAATGGGAAGGTAAAATTCAGTTGTTGTCGGAGAGATATCTGTCAACGATGAAGACAACATACTTGAAATCAATGGGAAGGTAAACAATACTCATCCACAATGTTCTTACCTAGAGCTACCAACCATCCGGTTGTTTCAGGTTGCCTTCATCGTTGACAGATATATCATCGACAACAACTTGCTCTGGATCATTCGTTAATTTAATGAGATTTGGTGTTGGATCATAAGCAAAAAGGTAGACCACACCACTGTGAGTAGATAAATTTCGTAGTGGTTGGAAAGTCTGATGAATAGTGACCCTTTGGCAATTGGTTACTTAATGTTCTTTATATATGAATAGTGACCCTCTCCAAAGGTCTTGATGAATATCTTCATGAATCTCTTAGAACTGTCATCTTAAAGGCTGGAAACTCTGAAGACCAATGACCCTCTAACAATTTGATCGATATCATCGCTATTTTCAAGGACAACATCATTAAACATCAAGTCGATACAAGTTGGTGGTTATTATTTTGTTTTTTTATTTTTATAATTTTTTTTACAATAATTATATTAAAAATAAATAAAATAAAAAAACCAATTCAAAACAACAAAAATACCACAAAAATAAAAGCTGGATTCGAAACGCCTCGCTTTGGCCAAAGCAAGGCGCCTGGGGTCAAAATCAGAATTACTTAACCTCGGACCGAGGTAGTTAAAAAAACAACCAAAGCGCCTCGCTTAGGCCAAAGCGAGGCACTTGAGGGCGAGGGGGGGAATAGAATATGGGCTTTTTAATATAACCTCCCTTTTAAAAACATAAAACTAAAAAGGAAAGTAAAATATCAATACACATGAAAATCCCAACAAGGATTTCTTTTAAAAAATAGCGGGTATATCCAATATCCAATGGGAAATAGGTAGGTTTAAGTTTTAACTTCCTACAAACATTTACTATTTACCTTTTGTTAAATTTTATATAGTTTACTTAATTCATATAAATTGAGTTCGTTAAATATATATGAAACAACACGTAAAGATAATTTGGTAAGTTATTGGAACACACGCTGCTCTTGATCCCCGAACGTTGGTGAAATACCAAAATAAATAATTGTGGAATAACTTGTTTGAAATTATTTGTAAGTACGTGCAAATTTGAATTTATTTGGAATTACGTGGAATTATATGTAATTATGTGAAAATACGTTACTGAGTCCGTAAGTGACACCCGACAGACTAAGATAGTACCTTGAGTTGTAAAATATTTGGAGTAAATATTTTGTGTATTAGTTATAATATACAAGCCCATTAAACTATACATACATACATACACACACATATATAGGGTTAGGATCCGTTGAGAATTCGATGAGTTGTGAGAACTCGCGAGAACTCGACGTAAAATGCGATTTTTTTTGCACACTTGTGTAAAAACACGTAAACCCCGCTGTAAAAACACATTAATTTACGCCAAATTACACCGGTTCATAGGGGTCATGAAATTGCTGTGTAAGACCCGTTGTACTTTGTCAAGGAACGTAATAGCATCTGGGGCCAAAGAGCCGAAAGTATCAAAGGCCAAAAGGATAAAAACATGTTGATTAGCGGCATAGACTTTAGCATGCTTCTCCATTTTCTTCAATTTCGCTTTCAACATCGTCTCGCCCACCACAACTCAGTAACTCTAAGGGCCCTAACCTCCCCTCTATTTCATTCATTGGTTTGGCATGTGTCATGGTAATTCAATAAGCACAATATTTTTTTTACCACTTCTATTTCATTTATTCCTATTTTATTTCTTAATTTAAAAGGTCATTCGAAAAATCAATAGTATAAAATAAAGGGAAATGTTAGATATATAGATTTTAGAAATTGAAAGTGGTATGAACGGTAATAAAGGAACTCCGAGACTTTTTGCTTATAGATTTTAGAACTTTTATGAGATTAATGTGTCTTTTTTTTTGACATTGTTTCTTTTTTTTCCGCCATTATGTCTTTTTCCTCTGCGTTATGTTATATTTCTTGGCATTGCTGTGTTGTTATGTTTTGTGTTCCATTGTGTCTTTTGTTACCATGTGACCATTCTTATTTATTTTACCATTTGTAAGATAACATAACTCATAATATATATATATATAATATACTAGTGGGAAAGCCCGCGCGTTGCGGCGGGTGTCCGACTGATATCAGATTCAATGATCATGTCTATTCCTAAAACCACAACCCATTCCGGGTTCCGAGCATTTTCATTCCATAAAACCCACGTGATGTAAGGGCACCACAATTTGCAACTGGGTGAGTGCCGCGGAGCATGTTGCAAATAGTGGATAATGATTTTTTTTTTTTTTTTTTTTGGGTCATTGGTTGTAAATAAGGACTCAAAAGGTGACTATCATGACCATGTGCTAAGTGATCCACCATTTTGATCAATTCATCTCTTATAAAAACATGAAAACAAATATGTATGGAAACAACGTACATATTTAAAAAAATTATCATTAGATTTTCCTTTGTCTACTAAACTCATGACACTCAAAATTTCTCTCCATACTACCTCCAATGACATATACATGTTTGGTTAACCATCTCCAAAAGCTTTATGTAGGTGTTGAACTTATACGATAATGTAGGCATAGGGAACACTTCGTGATACACAACCATCCGACCCATGTTTACAAAATATATATATATATATATATATATATATATATATATATTATAAACATTTGATCATTTAAATATTATTGTAATCACAAAAAAAAAAAAAAAATAACAAATTACCTCATTTGTTTCTGAACAAGTAGATATTACATAAAATTTGGGTCTAGTGACTTTCGGTTCCCCCCCTCTTAAAATTCAAGCTTGGCGACTGACAAGCGGGTTGGTAATGGGTCAAAATGGGTCGAGTGGGGCTGGCCCATAAAATTTGTTCTCCATTCTTTTATATCCAATTCACATGGATAATATGATGACGTGAAATTCAATAATAACCATAGCCATAGCCTTTGTTGAACTGGTACAAATTGCCACATATAATAAGCAAAGAATCTATGAAGATCTAAAGTAAGGTTATACTGTTTCTGAAAAGAGCAAGCTGGAATTCTTCCTGAATACAATATTTGCAAAAGTAGATTAGCATCTTAATCTATTGTTAAGTAATCAAAATGTGTGTTTTAAAAGTGACTTTACGTAGGAGAAACTGATGATCCGTAATCCTGTCCCAAATTGTATATCCAAACACCTTCTTAACATAAAAAAGAAAGCACTTAAAGGATACCTTGTGAATGAGACCGTCATTTATAATGGAGTTGCTCAACTTCTTGAAAAGCTCATACAAAGCCTCAACTTCACTCACAGTGACTGCAAAATTCAAGGTCAACAGACTGCAAAATTCAAAATCTTTCTATCTAACACTTAATCTTTATTCATAAAAGAATGAAAAGGAATCATCTATGCAAGTTTTTTAACATGGAAAATGAAGATGTGAAGTAGCAAAGTTTATGTCATGTAGCACACTAAAAGTACAAGAAGACATAGTCTGAATGCAAAATACAAATAACAAACACAGGGAATAACAAAGTTCTTGTCAAAAATCACAAAGTATAAGATATAAACTGAAATCCGACTACTTATATATTCGGTCTACACACAACAATGGTGACAACCATAACGAGGAAATCCTTCGCACCAGGCGTGTTGCTAGACATGGGTGACCCAACCAGAGCCACTAGGACCTCCCAACGTCTGACCCCACGGTACTCCATACTGGTCTTCCCACCATGTTTCTCCTTTTTTCACACTGTGCCCATTCGGATCAATGTGCTCATCCCATCGTTCACAATATTTGCGACCCTCTAAGCTTTCTGCCCATTTGATTGCGAACTTCTCGCAGCCACCCTGTCCATCATACTTCTCACCCACACTGCCAAGTCATCAGAAACATGTATGTTACTCATCAATCATAAATGATTGCAGGCATAAGATATAAACTAGCATAATCTACTTTGCTTCTATTACTTTGTTTATGGGCGTGTGTGTTTCTGTTGAGGGGGTATTAACTCTAAAGAGTTTGAACTTGTTAACATGCCGGAGCATGTTCGAGTGTTCAACCCATCTTGGTCCAAATTTTTTTGCATGTAATCCAAAATGTGGGTCACCATGAGGAATGCTTTAAACAGGTAAAAAGTAAAACACAGATTCCATCATTTTATCACCACATCAATTTCATACATAGAAAAGTCACTAACTGTCAGCATATTATACCTTTCCATGGATGTGGATGGATCCTACGTGGATAATGTCTAAACCATCGAACGTTATAGATTTCCATAGGGAATGAAGTAGAATCAGTCTATCTTAAAGATACGATGGATCAAATCATTAACCTTTCAAAAGGTTGTTTTGTTATTATCTTTTTATGTCAAAATAAAGTGAGGCGTTATGTAACATGCTTAGTAGAGCCCCACTTAAAATAACTAAACCCCAAACAAAAACGCAAATACTTTATGCTTATTATGTCTTTCGCAGCTGGAACAAAAACTCAAAAAAAAAAAAAAAAAAAAAAAAAAAAAAGAATATGCAGCAACAAGTTAAATTAAAAATTATGCAAGACCAAAATCTCAAAGACCGGTTTTTTTTTTTTTTTTTTTTTTTTTTTTTTTTTTTTTTTTTCCACCCGTTTTCAACTCTAAACCCTAAACCAAGCTGTCTAAAAACTGACTGCGAAACCGCTTATGACCGGTAAACGCCTTACTAAGCTTGTGCTGACAAATTAGGTATTCACATCAAGTGAATAAAATCGAAGCCACCCCCCAATCACCAGAGAGAGCCTAATTGAAATAGGAGCTTCATCAGTCACAGGATGTAGATATACAAGGTTACAAATCTTGAAAATAAATAGCAACATCTACAAGCTCTAAAGTTTGTCTTTGATGTAAGGGCACGACGGGTAGATTGCAATTCAGCATTTATGAGGGATACTAATAGTAGATATTTGGTAACAATTAAAGAGAGATATTCACAGTAAACTCTTGTTTAGTGGCTGCCAAAAACAAATAACAACGAAAGCGAAATTTTTGTTTGAGCTTTAGAAATGTGATTGCAGTGTGATACCTTTCATGCAAAACACGAGGATGGCCAGCCTCTAGCTGTGTGCTTTGATGAATGGTGGTCCATTTGCCAGCCCACATCTCAACTTGGGCAGCACCAGCAGTGCGCTCAGACCATTTTTCCAGAAGCTCGTCCCCTTGTTGATTCTTCACCAACTTCTCTGTGGTTTTCTCAATATGCGGGGTCCCATTAACCTGCTTGAAATTCAAGATCATAACAATAATAATTATTGGTTGAACAAAATGAAAGCAGATACATCAAGTGCTTTGATTGATGAATTATTAAAAAAGTAAAAGAGAGAGAGAGAGAGAGAGATCTATCTATGATGCTAAATAATTAAGAAAAGGGGGTTATAATGTTACAAACACAAAACGAATTGATTTCTTTAATATGGTAACAATACATACCAGGTAAATCGATTCTCTCGACGCTTCACGCGAAAGAATCCCAGAAGCATTGCGGATAGACTGTTCAGACCGGGATACCTTACGTCCGAAAGCATCGACAGCTTCCCAGGAGGTGTCGATGAATTCAACGGAGTTATCCGCAGAAACACCGGTGGTCCGTCTGGTTCTGTAAACGTCACCGCTTAGTAAGGTCTCCTCAAACGTCCAATTACCATTCGCAATTGCCATTGCCGGATTCGAAATTGCTATTGCAGGTGACGGCGGCTGATTCGAAAACCCCTAATTTACTCATCCTGAAGAAGAATGAATTTATACTGTCAACGCTAGGACGAAATCGGTTCTCTAGCCCCGTTAATGCAAGAGTGAATTTATATGAACCTGGGGTCAGAGAGTACACAAATCTGATCTCTGAACAAAAAAAGGTCAGAAAATGAAAAGAACAGGGATATTTTTTTTTTTCTTATACCCCTTACCAAAACACACATTGCTTCAACTTTGAAACTCATTAAGTAACATTTTTTATTTAGCCATTAGGGTTGGTGGCCCAAAATGGTAGAAGCAAAGCTTTTAGGAACATGTAAGGGGGAGGTCATTGGTTCAAGTTCGACAAGAAGTAGAAATTTGCCGTTTAAAAAAAATGTTTTTTTTTATTTAAATACCAAATAATATTTCATTAAATAAAAAACATTACAAATACTAAAAAAATAAAATTACAAATACAAATAAAAATAACAAATACCCATATATTATATTTTTTTTTCAATTTGGGCCTTGCGTTTCCAACACATGTCCAAGTGTTTGCCGGTTACCTCGTGTAAAACTCAAAGTCACGTTGAAATTGTCGATCCCTCGTAAGCTTAATCACCTCTCGGTTGTCTTGCATACGTTGTGCCCTGATGTCGCGCATGTCTTGGAGGCGTTGGTTCTCTCAGAAAACGCCTAACTCAACTCGTTGACCCCCGACGATGACCCCGCTCTAGCGGCTCGAGCAGCCCTTCCATCAGGCGGACGTGGTAACTCTTCCGCCCCTTCCTCCCCTACAATAAATAAATAAATAAATAAAAACGCATTTCCTTCGGCGTTTAGGTCAATGTTTCGTGCGTCAGATGTTGGCGTTTCGGGCTCAACCGACTCGAAGGTCCTGGACTTCTTTGTAGCCCTCATATTTCTAGACCTAGATGAAGAAGTTCCAACCGCCGGGCGGACGTTGGACCATTTGGAGCTATCTCGTAGCACCCTCCAAACCATCACGTATTGAAAATTTCCGTGTGTGGCTTTATATTCACCCAAAGCCGCCTCCAAAATCATCTCGTTGCCTTGGCCGGTTTTCCAACCGTTCTTTGTGTGTTTATAAATGGCTTGAAAGTTTTGTGCATTTAGTGTTAATATCTCTCCACTTGCCCGATATTGAATCTGCGGCCCGGTAATTTTCTCCCCCACCAACGAGACCAAAAAATATTGTCCAGATTCGTCTCCAAAACTCACCTTTATTTTGGTAGTTCGCTAAAAAACCAAACAAAAAAAAACATATAAGTGCGCGTTAAAAAATACTATGTATAAATTAATATAACATAACAAAAAAATATATATCTTACAAACTATGGGATCCTCCGCAACGTCAATCCACGCTCGGGCTAACGCGTACAACTCTTCGTTGTCCCACGTTTGTACGCTTTTTTCGTGCGGGTCCTATCCCATGAGTTAGTTTAACAAGTTCATAAAACCGGCTTGGTTTTGAACCGAACCCGTAGCAATAGGTTGGTTAGGCTCACCGGATGATTGAGGAACGAAACAGCGACCGAAGGGATTCATGTTTTCAATGGTATGTGTTTATAAAATGGTGTAAAATTAGGTGATTTTGTTGTTGATTTTGGAATGGTATGTGTTTTGAATGGTATGTGTGTTGTTAAATGTGAGAATGGTATGTGTTTTATGTTTATAATTGTTGATTTATAAATGATTTTTTTTTTAAAACGACCGTTCCTACAGTAAAAAAACCAACGTTCAATTGCTTTCTTTCGCTATGTCCATAACGAGTTGCACCATAAAGCCCCAATAGTGTCGGCGGGGTGGTGTTCCCGGCGCTATGGGAGGCCAAAACGCACCATAAAGCCCACGATAACGCCCACTACTTATGAACTTAATTTAGTCCTCTATATTCAGGCTGTGGAAGCACTGTGGCGGTTTCAGAAGGTGAGTTTTACACACTATTTTGGGAGTTCTGAAAAAGCTCCTCACAACCCTTTTGAAGACATAACAAATATCCTTTCAAAGCCTGAACATTGAATTCATATAATGGTCATGTTTAGAAGGCATAGATGTTGAAACCACTGTTATGTAATGTTGTTGGTAGCTTTTAAGGTTTGTCAATGCATATATGTACCAAATCAACCAACATCCCTTTTATTAATGCCATGTTTAGAAGTGTTAAAATAACATGATATCAAGAACATAAAATACTTTATTATTGATAATCAACAAAACTGATACAAAGAATAATCTGAAAATTTTCAATACAAAACTCTCACAACTCAAATAACTCTCTGATCAATGATCACAACACTCATCTAACAAAGGAATCACGAACTACAGGCTTAGAACAAGAAGTTCAAAGCTAAACCCTAGATGAATATGAGAGAATAATGAAGAGTAAAACAAGAGAGAGAGATGAACGAAAATAATGATCTGAGATTATTGGAGAGAGAAAGCACAGCAGCTTTTATAGCTGCCCACACGAACGCAAGACCTGAGACAATCCAAGGGATGAAATCTCTCCTGAGATAATAGATCAACGAATGAGAATAAATGTGTTTCTTTGACATGGATTGCCAGCGTGGCAATCCATATATAGCTGGATCAAAAAGCCAAATGGGCTGAATATAATGAACTGGGCCAAGAGACACAAGCGGGCTTATCAACCAGACTCACGTCTTGACTTTATGTGATAACACCGGCCCATACTCATAGATTTCCTTATGCGCGGACACTTGACTCTCTTCATAGAACACTTGACCGGCTGGCAGCGGCACGGGATCGGCAAAAGAGTTATGCCGATCAGCGTCGCAAACCATTGGAATTCCAAGTTGATGACAAAGTACTTCTGAAAGTTTCACCGTGGAAGGGCGTCATACGCTTTGGGAAGCGTGGCAAACTCAACCCTCGGTATGTCGGTCCATTTACGATCCTGAAACGGATTGGACCGGTGGCATATCGTCTTGATTTACCGACGGAGCTCGGTAACGTACATAACGTCTTCCATGTGTCCAACCTGAAGAAGTGTCTGGCTGACGAGTCTCTCATTGTTCCACTGGAAGAGATCAAGGTTGACGATCGTCTTCGGATTGTGGAGGAACCTGTTGAGATTCTGGATTACAAGATTCGTAGCCTACGTCATAGCAAGATTCGCATTGTGAAGGTTCGTTGGAACTCGAACCGGGGACCAGAGTACACTTGGGAACGGGAGGATCAGATGAAGTCTAAGTATCCTCATCTCTTTCCTAAGGAAGCGTTCGAATCGAGATATGTCTCCACTGCAGCTGAATGAATCTCGGGGCGAGATTCCTTTTAACGTGGGGATGATGTGACAACTCGGGTAAATCTCTCTTTTGGTTTCTATCTTTTGTTTGTTTCCTTCGTTATTCCTTTTGTTACTTGAGCAATTTTCGGGACGAAAATTCTTTTAACGTGGGGATAATGTGACACCCGGCAAATTCTGGTTAACAAACGTGTCTAGATGAAAGTCTACCTTAGCGAGTCACGCGTATATTGTACTTAAACTGGGTTAGTTAAGTCGTGTTATGGTTCGGGAACTATCAGTTAGTATAGAGGATCATCGGATGTTAGTCTAAAGGTTCATTAGATGCCAGTCCTTAACCAAGTGTACAAATGGTGACGATTCGTAGAATCGTCCGGGCATACGGAACATACAAGTCTCGAGTCCCGGGAATTTGGTGAACGAGTGTGAATATGTTTGTTTGCAAGTGTTATGTGTTTACAATCATTATGTGACTTGTCGGTATGTGAAAATGTGTTTAACATATGTTAAAACGGGGTTTAACGCGCAAAATACATCGAACCAGCCCCTATAGGCGATTAGGGGAGGCTAATCGCCTATAGGGCATGCATTTAGGGAATCATTACATGCGATTGGGGGCTACTCGCATGTAATAACAGGCGATTAGGCCCAATTGCATGTAATGTCATGCGATTAGCAACCCTAATCGCATGTAACTGCTGCACAATCGCGTGTTACGTGCTGGACGACTAAAAACGACTATAAATACAATGCTTAACCTCCTAAACTTCATAATATCAACCCTAGTCGTCCCATAACCCGCCCCAACACACACACAACCTCTGGAACGTGATTTTGGATCAAAACACAAGGTTTCAAGCTTATTTCATCAAGCTATCACAATCTAAGGTGTGATTTTCATCCATGAAATCTTTATAAACGTTTTTATTAAATCCCTAACGGTCCAGACCTGTTTTAAAACGTATGAGTCTTCTGAAAATCGTTAATAATCATTGTTAATTGGATTCTAAGTAGCATGCATGATGTATGTGGGTTTTCAATCAAAAGCTAGGGTTTTTATGATTCAAGATGGATGATTACATGTTATTAGGTTAGTTTCAGATTAATAATGATGGCATGATGATAGAATCTGAGTAATTGTTCATTAGGGTTATGATTATGCATGTTAAGATGATGTTTCATGCTATGTGTATTATGTTTGGATTACATAGTTACATGCAGGGCTGATAGAACGAGGTTAAACGAAGGATTTTGGTTTAAACATGTTTGGTATAGTTATTAGATTGATATTTGATGTTTACACACGTTCCGGATCTGATTTAAAGTGTTAAACGCGCGAAAAACCGGAACAGCTGGGTTACAGGCGATTAGCAACCCTAATCGCCTATGTTAGGGGCGATTAGGAGGCCAATCGCCTGAATGGACTCCCCAATCGCCTATAATACATGCATTTGGGGGCTAATTGCCTCTGTTACATGCAATTGTGATCCTAAATGCTAGATAAGTCCTGAAATACATGTCTTATGACCTAATCGCCTATAAACTCATGGTTTACATGTCTTATGACCACTAATCGCCTATATTATATGCAATTAGCTTTCCTAAATGCCTGTTGACCAACCTAAATGCTAGTTGACTTTTCCTAATCGCGTGTACTGCTGCTGTAAGTGTAAATTAGCATTCCGAGACCCGATTTGACATCTAGGAACATGCTAGGAACCCCGTAACATATCCAATAACTTGGTAACATATGTTCGGACTTAATTATGTGGTACTTGAACTACGTGCTATAACTTGTTGGTCGTTAACGTATGTTAAGTGTGATTGCATGATTGTATGTTTGAGAGCGTAAACATAACACGGGAGTCTCGGGTCACCAATGGGATGTCGAGTCTTGTACATTGGGTCAGTTAAACAGTCACGGTGTTTTCAAACGAACTTGGTTATGGTCTGGACATCTAGGGACTAACTAACCTGCGGGTTACTAGTCTAAGTACTTGTAACTGTCATATGTTAGGTCGCCGCTTTACGGGACTAGCATATCTGCTGAGTTTATTCGTATTACGAAGTAACGCAACTTAAGGTGAGTTTACGGCCCCTCTTTTAACTGGTTTCACTTTTCGGGGGAGAAAAACATGTGTTAAAACTTATGTTTGGTAACTACTGTCATACTATGGGTTTCTATGGTTTACTATACGATCTTTGGAAGTCCCGGGGGGAACCATGAATGTGCGGGTTAGCACAACGGGGAAATGTGAATAGCGCTATTGGGAGTGACCAACCCCGCTCGTCGACTTGGAGGGTCGGCGGGTGCATATTGTCTCAAACAGGAACAACAGGTTTACTACATCGGGCACGACATCTGGTTTGCGAGTTAGTAATGGTTTTCCAATCGTGATAGTAACAAAACATACGCCTAGCTAGCGTACTTGGGTTTTCGATTTGTTATAGTATGGACAGGTTGAACTTGGTACTGTGATTACAAAACCTGTAAACTCACCAGCATTTTTGTGCTGACGTAAACTTTTACATGTTTTCTCAGGTCGCTAAGGTAGCACAATGGAACTAGGGCGCACGCGTCTAGTTAGGATTGCATGGTTTTCAAATGTTGAACACTCAGTTTATTTTGGATTATGTTTTGAATAAGCTTCCGCTGTATTTGGGGATTTCTAAACTATGTTTTTTGAAATTGCATATGTTCATTTAGACTTGTTTATTGTGATCGTTGGTTTGGATCCTGGTTTGTCATGCGCCTCGCGGTAAAACTCCGCAAGTGGATTTTGAGGGTGTGACAGTTTGTCAATGCATATATGTACCAAATCAACCAACATCCCTTTTATTAATGCCATGTTTAGAAGTGTTAAAATAACATGATATCAAGAACATAAAATACTTTATTATTGATAATCAACAAAACTGATACAAAGAATAATCTGAAAATATTCAATACAAAACTCTCACAACTCAAATAACTCTCTGATCAATGATCACAACACTCATCTAACAAAGGAATCACGAACTACAGGCTTAGAACAAGAAGTTCAAAGCTAAACACTAGATGAATATGAGAGAATAATGAAGAGTAAAACAAGAGAGAGGGATGAACAAAATAATGATCTGAGATTATTGGAGAGAGAAAGCACAGCAGCTTTTATAGTTGCCCACACGAACGCAAGACCCAAGACAATCCAAGGGATGAAATCTCTCCTGAGATAATAGATCAACGAATGAGAATAAATGTGTTTCTTTGACATGGATTGCCAGCGTGGCAATCCATATATAGTTGGATCAAAAAGCCAAATGGGCTGAATATAATGAACTGGGCCAACAGACACAAGCGGGCTTATCAACCAGACTCACGACTTGACTTTATGTGATAACACCGGCCCATACTCATAGATTTCCTTATGCACGGACACTTGACTCTCTTCATAGAACACTTGACCAGGCTGAGGCTAGACCACGAGCATACAGCAACATCATCAACATATCAACACAGCAACACAACAACATCAATCTCTAGCATCATTAGCAACCTGCAATACAAAAGACTTATGCAACATATTAGAGCAACCAATTAAGTAAATGATATTAAATTGACAAGTATAGACATATATTTTAACACCCCCCCCCCCCCATCAATTTAATGTCCAAATGGGTCAAACATATTAAGTTTTCCACACAAATCATCAAACTGACTTCCTCCAATGCCTTTAGTCAGTATGTCTGCAATTTGCTGATCAGCAGAAACCTTTAAAGTCTTGAGGAACCCTTTTGAAATAAGATCCCTTAAAAAGAATATATCCAACTCAAAATGCTTGGTTTTGTCAAAAAACACAGGGTTGGCTATGGACAAAGCAGCACTACTATCACAATGAAGTACTATAGGTAAAGAAACTTGAATATGTAATTCAGACAACAAGTTTCTTAACCATAAAACCTCACAAGCAGTAGAGCACATGGCTCTATATTCCGCTTCAGCAGAGGACCTGGAAATAGTAGACTGTTTTTTACTTTTCCAGGAAATTAAAGAATTTCCTAAGAAAATGCAAAAACCTGTAACTGATTTCCTAGTCTCTACACATTTGGCCCAGTCTGAATCAGAATAGGCC
Source organism: Ambrosia x helenae (assembly GCA_030844895.1). Taxonomy (NCBI): domain Eukaryota; kingdom Viridiplantae; phylum Streptophyta; class Magnoliopsida; order Asterales; family Asteraceae; genus Ambrosia; species Ambrosia x helenae. The sequence goes on along the minus strand of CM061231.1, from coordinate 111,399,177 downwards.
ACAAGATCAAAACAAGAACTCTTTTTAAACCAAAGACCTTTACCAGGGGCTTTCTTTAAATATCTCAACAGTCTAAATGCAATTTTCAAGTGACCTTCACTTGGGTTATGCATATAGAGTCTAGTCTATAGCCGAGTCGCACACACTAGACGATCACATAGTACTAAACGTTATGGTAGTTTACGTATGGTCTTGTCGGGGTGTCTCTAAATCATTTGATCTTCCTATGTTACATCATCCGTTCTATCTTAGGTCGGGTTACTTACTTTCTAGGCAGTGTAGTATATTGGAGTAAGTCGTGTACTCTTGAGATTTGTCCAAGGCTCGGGCATCTCCCTTTCAAACTCCAATAGAAACACTTGCCATAAACTACCGTAGCATTACGGTGTATAGCTAAGAGTCTATGTCTGGTGATTTGAACTTTGAACTAGGAGAACACTTGGAGGACCATGTAGAGCGGTTTATCATTTTTGGGTGCACACAAAATCATAAACCGAAATGCATGGAAGCCCTAGTGAGCTCTGGGTTTGAAGGGATAGTCCTGGATTGGATCTAGCTTTGATCTTGTGAAGGCTAGTGGTATTCATTAGCTGCGAGACTAAATCTTCTCGTTCTTTTTGTCAGAATCATGTCTGGAGTACGAGGAGGACGTGGAGGTGGCCGCAATGGTGGACGTGGTGGTGGTCGCGGTGGTGGTGGTGGTCGTGGAGGTGTGAACCTAACGCAAGATGACCTGAACAACTTGCTGCAAGCTGCCTTTCAGCTAGGGCACAATGGTGGCGGTAAGTTGACTTATCCACTTTTGCCTCATTGGCAAATTTCGTTTACATCTTTCGTGTTTTCTCATGTGTTTCATTCCAGGTGGTCCTGTTAACCCACCCCCACCCATGTGTACCTACAAGATGTTTCGGGACTGTAAGCCTCAGGAATTCTCTGGCACTGAGGGTGCGGTGAGCTTGCTCAGGTGGCTGGAAAAGGTGGAGTCAGTGTTTCTGATGTGCAACTGTCTCCCAGAGGACCGATTCAAGTATGCTGCTGCATTGTTCCATGATGTTGCTTTGACATGGTGGAACAATATCACCCAGAATATGGGTATTGGGGAGGCCTATGCTATGCCTTGGGAAAATTTCGTTCAACTGCTGAAGCGAGAGTACTGTCCGAGGGAGGAGATTCAGAAGCTGGAGCATGAGGTGTGGAACTTCAAGATGACCGGGTCAGAAATTGAAAAGTACACGGCAAGGCGCAATGAGTTGGCAGTGCTGTGTCCTGATCTGCATGTGCCAGAATACAAGAGGATTGAACACTATATCTCTGGGCTAGTGCCAGAGATCGCGGGATTGGTGGCTGTAGGGAATCTTCCTACTTATTCGGAGGTGGTCCGATCGGCTCACAGGATGACAATTATGAAGGTGAACGAGGGTGTCTTGCCTGCTAAGGGTTCGACTGTCAAAGCCCCGGAGAATAACAAGCGCAAGTGGGATAATGAGGGGAAAGGATCTGGATCAGCACAGCAGGGTAAGAGATTCGATAGCGGGGGTTCTTCTTCTTCTGGTAACAAACAGGGTGGTTATGCGGGAAAGTTACCTAAATGCAACAAGTGTGGACGTCAACATGAAGGGAACTGCGACAGTAATCGTTGCCATCGCTGCCAGCGATTTGGGCATTTTGCTAAAGATTGTCGGGCTACACTTCCATCGACCCAGGCCCCAAGCAATACCCCGGCTCCTGCTGCTCAAGGAACTGCGGGAAAACAGGGTTGTTACAACTGCGGGGAGACTGGGCATTACAAGAAGGATTACCCGAAACTGAAGCAGGGCGGGAACAACGGTAACGGGAACAACGGGGGTGGCGGCAGGAATGCACGTGCCATCGTCATTGGAGCCGCGGAGGCTAGACAGGATCCTGACACAGTTACCGGTACGTTCCTTCTCAATAATCGCTCTGTTAGCGTTTTATTTGATTCTGGTGCCGATAAAAGTTTTATATCCATGGAAGTTAGTCGACTACTAGATGTAGTACCCGTACCATTAGAGGCTAAGTATATTATCGAATTGGCTGACGGTAAAAAGGTTGAAACTACTTGTATCCTTCGTGTGACATCCGTCACTTTTATTTATAATAATAATAATAATAATAATAATAATAATAATAATAATAATAATAATAATAATAATAATAATAATAATAATAATAAAAAATATTAGTCTAGACTAACCCTTAAACCCAAACCATTACCCTAATCCATTAAACCAACACAACCCAAACCCACTTCAAACCTTGTGAATTTTCGGAGCCCACCAGAAACAAGATCCGGCCCATCAGCAGCCCAAGAAACTAAGCCCAACTCCCCTCTCCCTTCCCTTACTGTTTTAAAAAAAAAAAAAAAAATTGTTTTGTCCCTGCCGGGACTCGAACCCGGGCAGGTGGCCGGTTCAGAACACAACACCAACACAGCGAACCATCTGAGCTACGGCTCATCTTTGTTTCAATCCCAGCCAATATAATATTTAACCCTTGTCGCTGTCTTCCTTTTTTCCCTCCTTCGCTGCTGTTGCGAGCAGCAGCATGAATTACAAAAAAAAAAAAAAAAAAACTCCATTTGACTATTTGATTTACATGATTTTGGGAAGATTGAATACGTTTAACTGCTGTTGACTCACTATAACGATTATCACGCGAGCATTCAACACCAATCCATTCGATTTCGAGCATAATCCGCGCATACATATTTATACATGGTCAAAACTTTCCAAATCGTTCACCCGAGTGTAGCCTATAAATTGAACGCGTCCAAACCATCTACACTCGCCGATTTCACACACTCAACCTCCAATTTCTATTACTAAATCATCTTTCAAAGCAATCGTGCACGTGTTGACTTTTCTGTTGACTGAGCAATATTTACGATTTCTTGTTTGTAAGTCCTATTTTATTAGTGGGTTTTGATCTTCGGCAATCACACAACAATAACCCTATGATTAATTGGGTTATTGTTGTGTGAATCAATCTATTGGAAAAATTAGGGCTCGAAATCAATGATTTGGGGAAGAACACTTATGCTTAAAATGTATAAAATTATTTCGAAACAAAAGGTATTACAAATCTGATCCTCAGACCAGTTGGTTGAGGTGTTTGGCTGAAATAATCGAACCGGGTTTGAACCCAGGTTCGAGTCCCATAAACAGCATTTTTTTCTTTTCTTTTTAAAATCCCTTTATTTATACATTTAACCTTCTAATAAAATAGATTAAAAATACCAAATATGATTTGTAAATTCTACAAATTTATTTTATGTTTTTCCACTGATAAAGTTCATCATCCAATTTTTAGTTTTTCAAAAATAATTTATTTAATATATATTATTAATAATACAAGTTTATTCATTTATATTTATTAAATTCTATAAAAATATCTAAACGATTTTATTAAATCTCACAAAAATTATCCTAAACTTGTATATTCGTAAACATTTCAGAAATAATTTTTATTTCAGAAAAACCGTTTGTTTAATATTTTTAATTAATTTTTGTTAGTTTTAATCATAAATAATTCATAATAAATTTATTTTTCAATATTTTTGCACCAAAATTTTTCATAAATTATTTTTATCCATCTAGAACTGAAATACAATTTTTAATTCAGAAATTCTTTGATTTTAATATTTTTAGATATTAAAGTCATATTTTGACAATTTGAAATAATTAGATTAAATATTCTATTTTCAAGAAAATAATTTTATAAAAATTATTTTCATACTCAAAACCTTATGTTATGATTATATTCAACTTAAAATTTTACAAAAAGACTTTTATTCATTTATTTATTAAATTTCTTATATTTAATAAACAATTAGTTTATTAAACAAATAAAACGTTTATCCCCAATTCGAAACCCTAGAATTCCATGTATCCTAGAGTTATTCCTTACACATTATTAAATTCTTTAGGTTGATTCTTTGGAATATTTCCAACGCATATTTCGTTGTCCAGTTCAATTACAAGCTATTACGTAAACAGTGAGTATTTCTACCCCTTTTTGGTTTTATACATTTTTGGGGTGTTACATGTACACTATTACAATTTCAAATACAAGTTTACATTTTTACAATACAATTCTAGTACTATGTGCATTGCTTACAACGTGCTTTATGCTTAGACAATACATGTGGATTACATTTGTACTTAGTGAAATCATTAACATGGTACAAGCCGACCTTAACATTGGATAGCGCTATTTGGATTGACAACCCGCCTAGATTGATTCTCCCCCTTTTTCATCGGAGAATCCGTGGCCAGTGTTAAGTTATCATCCATTATTGGTTGAGTACACTACAGTTCATACAGTACATTATACAGTCACAGGGTTGATTTCGCTCATTTGTATGATACATAGTTTACATATTTGCACTGTAGCTTGCACTTGAATTGTATAACTTTTTAACCTACTATATATATCGAAACTAGGAATGCTCACCAACATTTCATATGTTGACCAAATCTATTTTGTACATGTTTCAGGTGCAGTTTGATCTAGTGCTTTAGCAAGGAACATTTAGTGTTATATTTTAATTCTGTTAATTCAATATTTACATTTCATTTAGACAATGTATTTTCCATTTCCATGTAAGACAATTCTGGTTTATTCAATAATATTTACATTTTAGTACCATGTGCTTTTGAACAATCGTCACTACGTGGCACCTCGATGATTCCGCCATCGGTTGGGGTGTTACACTTCGGGAGTGTCAACTAGAGTTGTCGGGTTTGTCTTTTCCCATCGACCTTATGCCAGTGCCCTTGGGTAGTTTTGACGTTGTGGTAGGCATGGACTGGTTGTCTTTGTATCGCGCTGAGATCATCTGTTATGACAAGATTATTCGGATTCCTCTCCCTGATGGAGAATTCCTTTCGGTGTACGGTATCAAGGGCGGTGTTCCGCTAAATCTCATTTCCAGCATGAAAGCCCTTAAGTATCTTCGAAAGGGTTATTCGGCCGTTTTGACACTTTTGTCTGTTTCCTCTGCCGATGAGAAGAAGATCGACGATATTCCTGTTGTACGCGAGTTTCCTGATGTTTTTCCCGATGATTTATCTGGTCTTCCTCCCCATCGTCAGGTTGAGTTCGGTATTGATCTTGTACCAGGGGCTGCTCCTATTGCTCGGGCCCCCTACCGTCTTGCACCTCCCGAGATGCAGGAATTGTCTAGTCAGTTACAGGAACTCTTGGACAAGGGTTTCATCAGACCAAGTTCTTCCCCTTGGGGAGCCCCGATTCTATTCGTTAAGAAGAAGGATGGAAGTTTCCGATTGTGTGTGGATTACAGAGAATTGAACAAATTGACCATCAAGAACCGTTATCCTCTTCCACGTATTGATGATCTATTCGACCAACTCCAGGGTTCTAGTTACTACTCTAAAATTGATTTGAGGTCCGGTTATCACCAGTTGCGCGTAAGGGAATCTGACGTTGCAAAGACTGCCTTTCGTACACGTTATGGCCATTTCGAATTCTTGGTCATGCCTTTCGGTCTCACGAACGCACCGGCGGTTTTCATGGATTTGATGAACCGCGTTTGCAAACCATATCTTGACAAGTTCGTCATTGTGTTTATTGATGATATTCTGATTTACTCCAAGAACAAGACCGAACACGAGGAACACCTGCGTTTGGTTTTGGAACTCTTGCGACGGGAACAACTTTACGCTAAGTTCTCAAAGTGTGACTTTTGGTTATGCGAAGTTCAGTTCCTAGGACATGTGGTTAATGAACTAGGAATTCATGTCGATCCAGCTAAGATCGAAGCGATCAAGGACTGGGGAGCACCAAAGACGCCAACCGAGGTGCGGCAATTTCTAGGCCTTGCAGGCTATTATCGTCGTTTCATTAAGGGGTTCTCGAAGATCGCTCAACCCCTCACCACTCTTACTCAGAAGGATAGAAAATTCGCCTGGGGTGAACCACAAGAGTTGGCATTTCAAGAACTGAAGTCTAAACTTTGTTCTGCTCCTATTTTGTCCTTACCTGAAGGCCCTGATGATTTCGTTGTTTACTGTGATGCTTCTATTCATGGTCTCGGTTGCGTGTTGATGCAACGCGAGAAAGTGATTGCGTATGCTTCTCGTCAACTCAAGGTGCACGAGAAGAACTACACCACCCATGACTTGGAGTTGGGTGCAGTGGTATTCGCGTTGAAAATTTGGAGACATTACTTGTACGGTACCAAATGCACCATCTACACCGATCACAAGAGCCTTCAACATATTTTCGACCAACAACATTTGAACATACGACAACGCCGTTGGATTGAACTTCTGAATGACTATGATTGCGCCATTAAGTACCATCCTGGCAAGGCGAATGTGGTAGCAGACGCCTTGAGCAGGAAGGAATCAATTAAACCTCGTCGCGTTCGGGCGTTGCAACTCACCATTCATTCCTCTCTACCTGACCAACTCCGTTCTGCTCAGTTAGAAGCTTTGAAGGAGGAAAACCTTAAAGCTGAGACTATGCACGGTGCCGACAAGCACCTCGAGCGAAGGCCTGATGGCCTGCACTACTTCGCAGAACGCATATGGGTTCCTTTATTCGGGGGACTTCGGGAGCTTGTCTTAGATGAGGCTCATAAGTCCCGGTGTTCTATTCATCCTGGTTCGGATAAGATGTACCAAGATCTAAAGGTGCTTTACTGGTGGCCAAACATGAGGTCGGATATAGCCTCATACGTGAGTAAGTGCTTGACCTGTGCTAAGGTCAAGGTGGAATACCAGAAACCGTCGGGTCTCTTGCAACAACCTGAAATTCCGGAGTGGAAATGGGAACGGATTACCATGGATTTTGTCACACAACTGCCTAAGTCACCGAGCGGGAATGACAAGATATGGGTGATTGTTGATCGATTGACAAAATCAGCCCATTTTCTCGCTATTAAGGAGACCGACACCATGGATCGTTTGGCTCGTCTTTATCTGAAGGAAGTTGTTTCGAAGCACGGGGTGCCGGTTTCTATTATCTCGGATCGTGATTCCCACTTTACTTCTCACTTCTGGAAGTCTTTGCACAAGGCTTTGGGTACCCAACTAGACATGAGTACAGCTTATCACCCACAGACTGACGGTCAGAGTGAGCGCACGATTCAAACCTTGGAAGACATGCTGCGGGCATGTGTGATCGATTTTGGCAAAGGTTGGGAAGCTCATCTACCGTTAGTAGAATTCTCTTACAACAACAGTTATCACACGAGCATCAAGGCGGCTCCGTTCGAGGCACTGTACGGGCGGAAATGCCGTTCTCCTCTTTGTTGGGCTGAGGTGGGTGAGAGTCAACTCACTGGGCCTGAACTAGTGTACGAAACTTCGGAAAAGATCGTACAGATTCGTAACCGGCTGGCAGCGGCACGGGATCGGCAAAAGAGTTATGCCGATCAGCGTCGCAAACCATTGGAATTCCAAGTTGATGACAAAGTACTTCTGAAAGTTTCACCGTGGAAGGGCGTCATACGCTTTGGGAAGCGTGGCAAACTCAACCCTCGGTATGTCGGTCCATTTACGATCCTGGAACGGATTGGACCGGTGGCATATCGTCTTGATTTACCGACGGAGCTCGGTAACGTACATAACGTCTTCCATGTGTCCAACCTGAAGAAGTGTCTGGCTGACGAGTCTCTCATTGTTCCACTGGAAGAGATCAAGGTTGACGATCGTCTTCGGATTGTGGAGGAACCTGTTGAGATTCTGGATTACAAGATTCGTAGCCTACGTCATAGCAAGATTCGCATTGTGAAGGTTCGCTGGAACTCGAACCGGGGACCAGAGTACACTTGGGAACGGGAGGATCAGATGAAGTCTAAGTATCTGTGACATCCGTCACTTTTTATTTTATTTCTATAATAATAATAATAATAATTAATAATAAAAAAAATCAGATTTTATTTAAAAGCATGATATGTTATTTTTTGGACCCAAGACATGACATAACCCAACACCTCTAGCCCACCTTGTTCTTTTTTTAAAAGAGTTTCACGGCCCATCAGCCTGGCCCAGTCCACACGCAGGCCCAACAGACCAGCCCAAACCCACCAGCCTTCATATCTGTTTGTTTTTTTAAAAAAAAAAATAGTGTTGCTTCTGACGGGAATCGAACCCGGGTCAGTCACCAAACAAACCCATATGTAACCAACTGAGCTATGATCCACATCTGTTCTTATCTCAACCCTATATATATATATATATATACACAATCAAATAACTATTCCTTGTTTCTTTTTCCTCCTCTGTTTCGATCGCTGCAGCCATGAAACAAACCAAGGGCCTTCAAATCTGATCCTATAAACTCGCTATTAATCAAATTAATTTCCGGAAATAGATTCCGCACCTCAATCCATGTTTATTGCGTGAATTCAGCTTGAGGATTGACCAAATTAAACGATTATAACGCGTTTATCATTAAACATGAGTCAAACCTTGCTAAATCGTTAATCCGAGCTTTACCTATAAATTGAACATAGATTGACAGACCCTATGTGCCGAAAATCAAAACCCCACTTCCAATTTCCTCAGACAAATCGTGGTGAAGCCGGATTCATACGCGTTTGATTTTTTTCGTTGACTTAACCTTTATACCCGTAATCGTGATTGTAAGTTATATTTTTCTTGTGGGTTTTGTTCATAGACACTCACACAACAATAACCCTCTTATTAATTGGATTATTGTTGTGTGAATCAAACAGTTGCGAATCTAGGGCTTGTTCTTAGTAGAATTGGGGAAGAACACGATTTTACTTATATTATTTATATTAAATAAACTGAACTCAAACACAACCACTGGTCTGGACCAAGTGGTTGTGTCTGGTGTATTGTGAACCTGACTACATGGGTTCGAATCCCACAAGTGCAAAACATTTTTTTCTTTTTCTTTCTTCTTTTCTTATATATATATATATATATACTTAACCCTTAAAATTTTAAAATCGTTTTAAAATACTAAACATGGTCTATAAATCCTACAAAATTTATTTTAAGTCAGTAATATGATTAAGTTTAATACCCAACTTTTGGTTTTCAAAAATTTATTTATTTAATATATATAATAAATAATTCAGGTTTATTCTAATTTAATTATAAAATTCTATAAAAATATCTAAACGATTTTATAAAATCCCACAAAAATTATCCTGAACTTGTATAACAATATACATTTCACTAATAATTTTTATTTCTGAAAAACCGTTTGTTTAATATTTTTAATCAATTTTTGTTAGTTTTAATCATAAATAATTCATAATAAATTCATTTTTCAATATTTTTGTACCAAAATTTTACATAAATTATTTCTATTCATTTGGAACAGAAATACAATTTTTAATTCAGAAAATCTTTAATTTTAATATTTTTAGATATTAGAAGTCATATTTGACAAATTTGAAATAAATAGATTAAATATTCTATGTTCAAGAAAATAATTTTATAAAAATTATTTTCACACTTAAAACTTTATATTGTGACCATATTTGATTTAAAGTTTACTAAAAGACTTTTGTTTATTTATTTATCAAATTCCTCTTATTTATTTAAACATTTAATTTATTAATCAAACGAATACTTATCCCCAATTCGAAGCCCTAGAAAATACTTATAGACCAAATAGACTTAGACTTATTTGTTACATTATACATAGGGTGACACTTGGTAACGTTGGATTACACTTATTCAATTACACAAGACTTAACACCTTGCTAAGGTGAGTATTACTTATCCCCTTTTTCCGCTTTTACAACTTTTGGGGTGATTCATGCACAAGTATACAAAACTTTCGTATTCATTTACATATACATTTTATTCATTTACAATTCATATACGTGTCTTGTTTATCTTTGTGCTTATGCTTGAACATGAACGTAGCTTACATACAAAATCATACATTTAGACATAACTTATGTTATGGTGCTCTTTACACTCAGACGTAACTTATGTTACGGTGCTCATTTAGACGTAACTTATGTTACGGTGCTCATTTAGACATAACTTTGTGTTATGGTGCTCTTTTAGACTCACACGTGTTGAGGTGCTCATTATCAATTACATTGTACAACTTTACATGTGATCTTTGTCTTGTTTGGTTACTTGCGTGTTTACATAATGCCTTGGTGATGCTAGACACATGAATTGTACTACTTTTCAAAACTTATACTATATGTACAAAGCTAAGTAGTACTCACCAACATCATATGTTGACAAAATTTATTTCGTGCATGTTTCAGGATAAGCTGCTTGACGCTTCATATAGGACTTTGGACTTAGACTAAATAAATCAGCTATTTCAATTGTTGTTGTGTATTCAATTTCATATGTTGTAAAACAATATTCAATAATAAAATATTTACATTTTAGTACCATGAGCTTTTGAACAATCGTCACTACGTGGCACCTCGATGATTCCGCCATCGGTTGGGGTGTTACAGATTGGTATCAGAGCCATGGTTATAGGGAACTAGGTTATTAGATAAAAAGGCCTAGACTATAACCGAACTTCAACTTTCATGCATTATATTTCCTAAACTACCCTACCCCTCATTTCCCTCTACTTTCCTTCTTCCATCTTTCCCTTCTTCTCTCTCTCCATTCTTCTCATCTTTCATCATGGTGCATAGAGATGGTGTCCTACAGGGAGTGGAAAGTTTACATCATCATAGAACGGGAGCAGTACCTTTTATGAAGACACTCTTAGACATAATACCTACTCTTATTTTGCTCCTTCAAAGTTGTTGAGCTTTAATGAGTGTGATAGAACATGTGCAATCTGGAAGGGTGGACGCCTGTACACTGGGTTTTCTGGCATAGGCAAGCATAGCGCATAAATCCAATAACGGACCTGTTATGCTTACCTGGGGATTCCTGGAGTGAGTGTCCACTTATAGGCTAAAGCATGTCTTCTTTGATCACCATTGGGTTCAATTCCTTTGAAAAGTCAACGTTCTTGTTGGGCTTTACAACTAGACAAGGACACTCCAAGCATTTTATGCAAGCTTTTTCGAAAATACTCTCTCGATTCATATACAATATTTTGTATTTCACGATTTTCATATATTGCTTACACGTTCATACTTTCATAATCATTTGTACAGTTATACACTTACATTTTCTAATCTCATGATTATTCATTGATTATCTCATAGATGTCTGCCCGCCGCATGCTCCGTGATGCCAGCCAACATCCTGTTCGTGCTTCTGGACAACGTTCTGATCGTCGCCTCGCATCTTTAGTCGCCGAGCAAATTGCTGCAGTGATCCCGAACCTTGTCAGTGAGATAACCCAGAATAGTAACAGTGCCAACACAGGAAGCACGACCCAATTTCGGTGCACTTTCAAACACTTTAACTCCTGCAACCCCACAAAATTCACTGGTGAGGAGGGTGCTATTGGCCTCCTCCAATGGTTTGAAAGCATGGAGAGCACCTTTGTGAACAGTGAATGTCCTGATGAACTCCGCGTTCGCTATGCTACTAGTGTCCTTCAAAAGGGGGAGCTAACCTGGTGGAATGGCGAAAAACGCAATCGAGGAGCTGATGTTGCTTTATCTTTATCTTGGGCTGAAGTTAAGGAACTCATGATCGCCAAATTCTGCCCTAGGAACGAAATCAGGAAACTGGAGGAAGAATTCCATGGGTTGAAACAAGACAGTGGTGAGAACCTTGCGTATAATACTCGATATCACGAACTTAGCATACTGGTTCCACACATGGTCACCCCGGTCTCTCGAGCAATCGAAAAATATATCGAGGGATTACCAGACCTGATTCAAGACATTGTCACTGGAGGCAGAGCCACTACGGTAGAAGAAGCCATCCAGCTTGCAGCCACTTTAACAGACAAACACGTAAGGAAAGGAAACTTGGTTAGGAAGGGCACCAAGACGTCTGCTGAGAAAACCACCAATGCTGTTGAACAATATAAGACTGTTTTAGCAAAGGTCGCCACTACTGCTTCGAACTCTAAGAAACGAATGGGTGATAATCAGAATCATACTGTTGTGGATCCTGTGACTCAACCCCCTATCAAGAAAACCTACACGGGAATCCATCCTCAATGCAACACTTGCAAGTATCATCACCCTGCAAATCTTCCATGCCGTCAATGCACTAGATGTGGAAGGTTTGGACACTTTGTCACCACTTGTCGTGTAATGGATAGGACACAGGGTAATCATCAGACAGCTGCCCAGGAACCACTACAGATTACTAACGGTCGGGCATGTTATCATTGTAGAGACCCTAACCACATGCGACCTCAATGCCCTAAATTGAATAATGTAAACCTGGTGGCACATGGACGAGCTTTCAATATCAACGAAGCGAACGACCAGGATGACGCTAACCCCACTGGCTAAGCCATGGATGGAATCTTCCTAAGACTCGGGAATCCAACACTTGCGTTTTCATTTCCTTGATCCTATTATCATTTTGTACCCAATTTTGTCGCACTCGTTAGTATACAACATCTAGAGATTTCCTTGCATACTATTGTGTACGAACACAGATTTGGAGATTTATCATATTGGCTACGTTTATTACAAGACTCTATCTTACATTTCATTGAAACATTTGGACTTGAATTCTATGAAACTTGATTTTTCCCTTAATTTGACTATCCATTGAACATCTAATTATTCATGATACTCGTAAACTATTTCTATAGGCCACTAAGATAACATTTACACTTAATGGTTGTAGTACTTACAAATTTGCTTGTGTGTATTATCCACGCAACTCAGATAAACATTTCATTTAATGGGCTCCTCGGACGAGTGGTAGCCCACACTTGAATACTGTTATGCTTACAAGTCGTTGCAAACTAATGCAATTGACCCCATTATTACATAGCCTCGTTTCATTGATAAACGTGTTTGTTGTGTCATCTTCTTGTGAAACTTATTTGCTTTAATGTGTGTTAGATTAGGATCATAGAAGGACATAAAACCCTAATGTAAGGTAAATTGATGATTCCGGTCCGGAACGTAATCATGAATTTACAGGTACGTTATAGTAGTGTGAAATTCTATTAGAGTTTTTGGTAGGGGTTCAGTACGTTTTCGAGGTATCAAAGGTGTGGTGGGTTAGCTGCGGTACACCCTGTATACAAACACTGATGATGCATTGAAAGTGAGACTGGAAGTCGGACCAGGAACAGACTCTAGTTACTTGGTAGTTCATTTAGTCTTTCTGTAGTCAATCAACTCATGCAATTATTTTAGGAGTCCTAAAACTTGAAATTTATTGATTTACTAGATTCTTATTCTCTTTACTATTCGAGACGAACCAAATCCAATCCTTAACTCACACCCATCAAACCTTTTATCCAAATCATTCGAATTTTCCAAACCACAGTTATCTTAATTTTTACCCAAGCATCCATAACCCTATGTTACTATTAACTTCGGGACGAAGTTTCTAAAAGTAGGGGATGCTGTGACATCCGTCACTTTTTATTTTATTTCTATAATAATAATAATAATTAATAATAAAAAAAATCAGATTTTATTTAAAAGCATGATATGTTATTCTTTTGGACCCAAGACATGACATAACCCAACACCTCTAGCCCACCTTGTTCTTTTTTTAAAAGAGTTTCACGGCCCATCAGCCTGGCCCAGTCCACACGCAGGCCCAACAGACCAGCCCAAACCCACCAGCCTTCATATCTGTTTGTTTAAAAAAAAAAAAAAAAAAGAGTGTTGCTTCTGACGGGAATCGAACCCGGGTCAGTCACCAAACAAACCCCATATGTAACCAACTGAGCTATGATCCACATCTGTTCTTATCTCAACCCTATATATATATATACACAATCAAATAACTATTCCTTGTTTCTTTTTCCTCCTCTGTTTCGATCGCTGCAGCCATGAAACAAACCAAGGGCCTTCAAATCTGATCCTATAAACTCGCTATTAATCAAATTAATTTCCGGAAATAGATTCCGCACCTCAATCCATGTTTATTGCGTGAATTCAGCTTGAGGATTGACCAAATTAAACGATTATAACGCGTTTATCATTAAACATGAGTCAAACCTTGCTAAATCGTTAATCCGAGCTTTACCTATAAATTGAACATAGATTGACAGACCCTATGTGCCGAAAATCAAAACCCCACTTCCAATTTCCTCAGACAAATCGTGGTGAAGCCGGATTCATACGCGTTTGATTTTTTTCGTTGACTTAACCTTTATACCCGTAATCGTGATTGTAAGTTATATTTTTCTTGTGGGTTTTGTTCATAGACACTCACACAACAATAACCCTCTTATTAATTGGATTATTGTTGTGTGAATCAAACAGTTGCGAATCTAGGGCTTGTTCTTAGTAGAATTGGGGAAGAACACGATTTTACTTATATTATTTATATTAAATAAACTGAACTCAAACACAACCACTGGTCTGGACCAAGTGGTTGTGTCTGGTGTATTGTGAACCTGACTACATGGGTTCGAATCCCACAAGTGCAAAACATTTTTTTCTTTTTCTTTCTTCTTTTCTTATATATATATATATATATACTTAACCCTTAAAATTTTAAAATCGTTTTAAAATACTAAACATGGTCTATAAATCCTACAAAATTTATTTTAAGTCAGTAATATGATTAAGTTTAATACCCAACTTTTGGTTTTCAAAAATTTATTTATTTAATATATATAATAAATAATTCAGGTTTATTCTAATTTAATTATAAAATTCTATAAAAATATCTAAACGATTTTATAAAATCCCACAAAAATTATCCTGAACTTGTATAACAATATACATTTCACTAATAATTTTTATTTCTGAAAAACCGTTTGTTTAATATTTTTAATCAATTTTTGTTAGTTTTAATCATAAATAATTCATAATAAATTCATTTTTCAATATTTTTGTACCAAAATTTTACATAAATTATTTCTATTCATTTGGAATAGAAATACAATTTTTAATTCAGAAAATCTTTAATTTTAATATTTTTAGATATTAGAAGTCATATTTGACAAATTTGAAATAAATAGATTAAATATTCTATGTTCAAGAAAATAATTTTATAAAAATTATTTTCACACTTAAAACTTTATATTGTGACCATATTTGATTTAAAGTTTACTAAAAGACTTTTGTTTATTTATTTATCAAATTCCTCTTATTTATTTAAACATTTAATTTATTAATCAAACGAATACTTATCCCCAATTCGAAGCCCTAGAAAATACTTATAGACCAAATAGACTTAGACTTATTTGTTACATTATACATAGGGTGACACTTGGTAACGTTGGATTACACTTATTCAATTACACAAGACTTAACACCTTGCTAAGGTGAGTATTACTTATCCCCTTTTTCCGCTTTTACAACTTTTGGGGTGATTCATGCACAAGTATACAAAACTTTCGTATTCATTTACATATACATTTTATTCATTTACAATTCATATACGTGTCTTGTTTATCTTTGTGCTTATGCTTGAACATGAACGTAGCTTACATACAAAATCATACATTTAGACATAACTTATGTTATGGTGCTCTTTACACTCAGACGTAACTTATGTTACGGTGCTCATTTAGACGTAACTTATGTTACGGTGCTCATTTAGACATAACTTTGTGTTATGGTGCTCTTTTAGACTCACACGTGTTGAGGTGCTCATTATCAATTACATTGTACAACTTTACATGTGATCTTTGTCTTGTTTGGTTACTTGCGTGTTTACATAATGCCTTGGTGATGCTAGACACATGAATTGTACTACTTTTCAAAACTTATACTATATGTACAAAGCTAAGTAGTACTCACCAACATCATATGTTGACAAAATTTATTTCGTGCATGTTTCAGGATAAGCTGCTTGACGCTTCATATAGGACTTTGGACTTAGACTAAATAAATCAGCTATTTCAATTGTTGTTGTGTATTCAATTTCATATGTTGTAAAACAATATTCAATAATCAAATATTTACATTTTAGTACCATGAGCTTTTGAACAATCGTCACTACGTGGCACCTCGATGATTCCGCCATCGGTTGGGGTGTTACAGTATCCTCATCTCTTTCCTAAGGAAGCGTTCGAATCGAGATATGTCTCCACTGCAGCTGAATGAATCTCGGGGCGAGATTCCTTTTAACGTGGGGATGATGTGACAACTCGGGTAAATCTCTCTTTTGGTTTCTATCTTTTGTTTGTTTCCTTCGTTATTCCTTTTGTTACTTGCGCAATTTTCGGGACGAAAATTCTTTTAACGTGGGGATAATGTGACACCCGGCAAATTCTGGTTAACAACGTGTCTAGATGAAAGTCTACCTTAGCGAGTCACGCGTATATTGTACTTAAACTGGGTTAGTTAAGTCGTGTTATGGTTCGGGAACTATCAGTTAGTATAGAGGATCATCGGATGTTAGTCTAAAGGTTCATTAGATGCCAGTCCTTAACCAAGTGTACAAATGGTGACGATTCGTAGAATCGTCCGGGCATACGGAACATACAAGTCTCGAGTCCCGGGAATTTGGTGAACGAGTGTGAATATGTTTGTTTGCAAGTGTTATGTGTTTACAATCATTATGTGACTTGTCGGTATGTGAAAATGTGTTAACATATGTTAAAACGGGGTTTAATGCGCAAAATACATCGAACCAACCCCTATAGGCGATTAGGGGAGGCTAATCGCCTATAGGGCATGCATTTAGGGAATCATTACATGCGATTGGGGGCTACTCGCATGTAATAACAGGCGATTAGGCCCAATTGCATGTAATGTCATGCGATTAGCAACCCTAATCGCATGTAACTGCTGCACAATCGCGTGTTACGTGCTGGACGACTAAAAACGACTATAAATACAATGCTTAACCTCCTAAACTTCATAATATCAACCCTAGTCGTCCCATAACCCGCCCCAACACACACACAACCTCTGGAACGTGATTTTGGATCAAAACACAAGGTTTCAAGCTTATTTCATCAAACTATCACAATCTAAGGTGTGATTTTCATCCATGAAATCTTTATAAACGTTTTTATTAAATCCCTAACGGTCCAGACCTGTTTTAAAACGTATGAGTCTTCTGAAAATCGTTAATAATCATTGTTAATTGGATTCTAAGTAGCATGCATGATGTATGTGGGTTTTCAATCAAAAGCTAGGGTTTTTATGATTCAAGATGGATGATTACATGTTATTAGGTTAGTTTCAGATTAATAATGATGGCATGATGATAGAATCTGAGTAATTGTTCATTAGGGTTATGATTATGCATGTTAAGATGATGTTTCATGCTATGTGTATTATGTTTGGATTACATGGTTACATGCAGGGCTGATAGAACGAGGTTAAACGAAGGATTTTGGTTTAAACATGTTTGGTATAGTTATTAGATTGATATTTGATGTTTACACACGTTCCGGATCTGATTTGGAGTGTTAAACCGCGCGAAAAACCGGAACAGCTGGGTTACAGGCGATTAGTAACCCTAATCGCCTATGTTAGGGGCGATTAGGAGGCCAATTGCCTGAATGGACTCCCCAATCGCCTATAATACATGCATTTGGGGGCTAATTGCCTCTGTTACATGCAATTGTGATCCTAAATGCTAGATAAGTCCTGAAATACATGTCTTATGACCTAATCGCCTATAAACTTATGGTTTACATGTCTTATGACCACTAATCGCCTATATTATATGCAATTAGCTTTCCTAAATGCCTGTTGACCAACCTAAATGCTAGTTGACTTTTCCTAATCGCGTGTACTGCTGCTGTAAGTGTAAATTAGCATTCCGAGACCCGATTTGACATCTAGGAACATGCTAGGAACCCCGTAACATATCCAATAACTTGGTAACATATGTTCGGACTTAATTATGTGGTACTTGAACTACGTGCTATAACTTGTTGGTCGTTAACATATGTTAAGTGTGATTGCATGATTGTATGTTTGAGAGCGTAAACATAACACGGGGAGTCTCGGGTCACCAATGGGATGTCGAGTCTTGTACATTGGGTCAGTTAAACAGTCACGGTGTTTTCAAACAAACTTGGTTATGGTCTGGACATCTAGGGACTAACTAACCTGCGGGTTACTAGTCTAAGTACTTGTAACTGTCATATGTTAGGTCGCCGCTTTACGGGACTAGCATAGCTGCTGAGTTTATTCGTATTACGAAGTAACGCAACTTAAGGTGAGTTTACGGCCCCTCTTTTAACTGGTTTCACTTTTCGGGGGAGAAAACATGTGTTAAAACTTATGTTTGGTAACTACTGTCATACTATGGGTTTCTATGGTTTACTATACGATCTTTGGAAGTCCCGGGGGGAACCATGAATGTGCGGGTTAGCACAACGGGGAAATGTGAATAGCGCTATTGGGAGTGACCAACCCCGCTCGTCGACTTGGAGGGTCGGCGGGTGCATATTGTCTCAAACAGGAACAACAGGTTTACTACATCGGGCACGACATCTGGTTTGCGAGTTAGTAATGGTTTTCCAATCGTGATAGTAACAAAACATACGCCTAGCTAGCGTACTTGGGTTTTCGATTTGTTATAGTATGGACAGGTTGAACTTGGTACTGTGATTACAAAACCTGTAAACTCACCAGCATTTTTGTGCTGACGTAAACTTTTACATGTTTTCTCAGGTCGCTAAGGTAGCACAATGGAACTAGGGCGCACGCGTCTGCACGACGTCTAGTTAGGATTGCATGGTTTTCAAATGTTGAACACTCAGTTTATTTTGGATTATGTTTTGAATAAGCTTCCGCTGTATTTGGGGATTTCTAAACTATGTTTTTGAAATTGCATATGTTCATTTAGACTTGTTTATTGTGATCGTTGGTTTGGATCCTGGTTTGTCATGCGCCTCGCGGTAAAACTCCGCAAGTGGATTTTGAGGGTGTGACAGTTTGTCAATGCATATATGTACCAAATCAACCAACATCCCTTTTATTAATGCCATGTTTAGAAGTGTTAAAATAACATGATATCAAGAACATAAAATACTTTATTATTGATAATCAACAAAACTGATACAAAGAATAATCTGAAAATATTCAATACAAAACTCTCACAACTCAAATAACTCTCTGATCAATGATCACAACACTCATCTAACAAAGGAATCACGAACTACAGGCTTAGAACAAGAAGTTCAAAGCTAAACACTAGATGAATATGAGAGAATAATGAAGAGTAAAACAAGAGAGAGGGATGAACGAAAATAATGATCTGAGATTATTGGAGAGAGAAAGCACAGCAGCTTTTATAGCTGCCCACACGAACGCAAGACCCAAGACAATCCAAGGGATGAAATCTCTCCTGAGATAATAGATCAACGAATGAGAATAAATGTGTTTCTTTGACATGGATTGCCAGCGTGGCAATCCATATATAGTTGGATCAAAAAGCCAAATGGGCTGAATATAATGAACTGGGCCAACAGACACAAGCGGGCTTATCAACCAGACTCACGACTTGACTTTATGTGATAACACCGGCCCATACTCATAGATTTCCTTATGCACGGACACTTGACTCTCTTCATAGAACACTTGACCAGGCTGAGGCTAGACCACGAGCATACAGCAACATCATCAACATATCAACACAGCAACACAACAACATCAATCTCTAGCATCATTAGCAACCTGCAATACAAAAGACTTATGCAACATATTAGAGCAACCAATTAAGTAAATGATATTAAATTGACAAGTATAGACATATATTTTAACACCCCCCCCCATCAATTTAATGTCCAAATGGGTCAAACATATTAAGTTTTCCACACAAATCATCAAACTGACTTCCTCCAATGCCTTTAGTCAGTATGTCTGCAATTTGCTGATCAGCAGAAACCTTTAAAGTCTTGAGGAACCCTTTTGAAATAAGATCCCTTAAAAAGAATATATCCAACTCAAAATGCTTGGTTTTGTCAAAAAACACAGGGTTGGCTGCTATGGACAAAGCCGCACTACTATCACAATGAAGTACTATAGGTAAAGAAACTTGAATATGTAATTCAGACAACAAGTTTCTTAACCATAAAACCTCACAAGCAGTAGAGCACATGGCTCTATATTCCGCTTCAGCAGAGGACCTGGAAATAGTAGACTGTTTTTTACTTTTCCAGGAAATTAAAGAATTTCCTAAGAAAATGCAAAAACCTGTAACTGATTTCCTAGTCTCTACACATTTGGCCTAGTCTGAATCAGAATAGGCCACAAGATCAAAACAAGAACTCTTTTTAAACCAAAGACCTTTACCAGGGGCTTTCTTTAAATATCTCAACAGTCTAAATGCAATTTTCAAGTGACCTTCACTTGGGTTATGCATATACTGACTCAAAAAATGAACAGCATATGAAATGTCAGGTCTGGTGTGAGATAAGTATATCAACTTGCCTACCAGCTGTTGATAACAGTGACATTTTTTAACCCATTAGCATGGTCTTTACAAAAAGCAGTTAGAACATGGTTTGGTTCTAATGGACTATTGACTGGCTTGCATCCTATCATGCCATACTCAGTCAAAAGATCCATACAATATTTTCTCTGTGATAAGCAAACAGACTCATCATGAGAAATTACTTTCAAACCAAGGAAATATTTTAGCTCACCTAGATCTTTGATCAAAATTTTTTCTCTTAGACAAGTTTTTACCTTATTAATCTCATCAATATTACTACCAGTTAAAACTATGTCATCAACATAGACAAGTAATATCACAATAAAAGACTGAGTGTACTTAACAAAGAGAGAGTAATCACATTTGCTTTGAGCAAATCCAAGGTCAGTTAAGACACCAACAAGCTTTTCATTCCACATTCGAGGAGCTTGTTTTAACCCATAAAGGGACTTATTAAGTTTACAAACTTTAGACTCATTCTCAGAGAAGTAACCTTTAGGCAAAGACATATACACATCTTCATTTAAGTCACCATATAAGAAGGAATTATTAATGTCCAGTTGAAACATTTTCCAGCTCATTTGAACTGCAATGGACATTACAGTTTTGACAGTAACAAATTTCACAACAGGTGAAAAAGTTTCATCCAAATCTATACCTTCCTTTTGACTATAGCCCTTGGCAACTAGCCTAGCCTTAAACCTCTCAATCTTACCATTGGATTTATATTTTATTTTATAAATCCACTTACAACCAACTAGACTCCTACCTTTAGGCAAATCTACAAGAGTCCATGTGTTATTCCTATTCAAAGCCTCTATTTCCTCATTCATAGCACTTGTCCAGTTAGGATCAAGAGCAGCATCTTTATAGTTTCTAGGTTCAAGGCTTTTATTTAACACACTAGCAAAGGCTCTATTATCTACACTTAGATTTGCATAATTGACAACTCTTTCAAACCCATATTTGACCTTTCCCTCTATGAGGAAATCATCAAACCTTCTAGGGACAGTTGAACCCCTATTACTTCTTCTAACAGTTTGACTTATAGAGTCATTACCCTTAGAAGTACCAGTGTTGTCATTGCTAGATTTCACACCCTCAGCCCTGTCAGCACTACTGTTATCTTGATTCATTTGTGAACCCAGATGTTCAACTGATGAATCAGAAGCAGAAGTGGACTGCTGAGACCCATGTGTCTCTGACTCACACTTACCTAAATCCCCTCCTTCATCATTGGGTATTTCAGGATAATTGGAAGTTTCTAATTCAAAAAGGTTAAAAAAATTTGATGAGTTCAAATCTGTTAAGTTGTTATCATTAAATTTTTCAAATACACATTTATCTTTGAAAGGAAATATGGTCTCATAAAATTTTATATCTCTTGAAAAAAACATAGTTTTAGACTCCAAACTATACACCTTATATCCTTTCTTTTCATTTGAATATCCAATAAAAACACATTTTTCAGATTTTTCACTTAACTTATTTGACTCATTCAATATTGTTGTAAAACACAAACATCCAAACATTCTTAAATGACCTAGGAAGGGTTTAAAGCCATATATTAGTTTATAAGGGCCTCTACCATCCAGCACTGAAGAGGGGGTCCTATTGATCAAATAAGAGGCAGTTAGCACACATTCAGGCCAAAGTCTAACAGGTAAATTGCTTTGAAAAAGGAGAGACCTAGTGACATTCAGAAGATGCCTATGTTTCCTCTCAGCAATACCATTCTGTTGAGGGGTATAGGCACAAGAAGTCTGATGAAGAATCCCTAAGGATTTACAATAATTTGTCATTTGGGTATTAACAAATTCAGACCCATTATCACTCCTAATACACTTAACTTGTTTATCAAATTGAGTTTTAATGATATTAACAAACTCTTGAACATTTTCAAAAACTTCAGTTTTATTCTTCATCAAACAAACCCAAACAACCCTAGAAAAGTCATCCACAATGGGTTCAAGTACTTTCTAACCATTGTGGATGACTTTTCTAGGGCTGTTTAGGTTTGTTTGATGAAGAATAAAACTGAAGTTTTTGAAAATGTTCAAGAGTTTGTTAATATCATTAAAACTCAATTCGATAAACAAGTTAAGTGTATTAGGAGTGATAATGGGTCTGAATTTGTCAATACCCAAATGACAAATTATTGTAAATCCTTAGGGATTCTTCATCAGACTTCTTGTGCCTATACCCCTCAGCAGAATGGTATTGCTGAGAGGAAACATAGGCATCTTCTGAATGTCACTAGGTCTCTCCTTTTTCAAAGCAATTTACCTGTTAGACTTTGGCCTGAATGTGTGCTAACTGCCTCTTATTAGATCAATAGGACCCCCTCTTCAGTACTGGATGGTAGAACCCCTTATGAACTAATATATGGCTTTAAACCCTTCCTAGGTCATTTAAGGATGTTTGGATGTTTGTGTTTTACAACAATATTGAATGAGTCAAATAAGTTAAGTGAAAAATCTGAAAAATGTGTGTTTATTGGATATTCAAATGAAAAGAAAGGATATAAGGTGTATAGTTTGGAGTCTAAAACTATGTTTTTTCAAGAGATATAAAATTTTATGAGACCATATTTCCTTTCAAAGATAAAAGTGTATTTGAAAAATTTAATGATAACAACTTAACAGATTTGAACTCATCAAATTTTTTTAACCTTTTTGAATCAGAAACATCCAATTATCCTGAAATACCCAATGATGAAGGAGGGGATTTAGGTGAGTGTGAGTCAGAGACACATGGGTCTCAGCAGTCCACTTCTGCTTCTGATTCATCAGTTGAACATCTGGGTTCACAAATGAATCAAGATAACAGTAGTGCTGACAGGGCTGAGGGTGTGAAATCTGGCAATGACAACACTGGTACTTCTAAGGGTAATGACTCTATAAGTCAAACTGTTAGAAGAAGTAATAGGGGTTCAACTGTCCCTAGAAGGTTTGATGATTTCCTCATAGAGGGAAAGGTCAAATATGGGTTTGAAAGAGTTTTCAATTATGCAAATCTAAGTGTAGATAATAGAGTCTTTGCTAGTGTGTTAAATAAAAGCCTTGAACCTAGAAACTATAAAGAGGCTGCTCTTGATCCTAACTGGACAAGTGCTATGAATGAGAAAATAGAGGCTTTGAATAGGAATAACACATGGACTCTTGTAGATTTGCCTAAAGGTAAGAGTCTAGTTGGTTGTAAGTGGATTTATAAAATAAAATATAAATCCAATGGTGAGATTGAGAGGTTTAAGGCTAGGCTAGTTGCCAAGGGCTATAGTCAAAAGGAAGGTATAGATTTTGATGAAACTTTTTCACCTGTTGTGAAATTTGTTACTGTCAAAACTACAATGTCCATTGCAGTTCAAATGAGCTGGAAAATGTTTCAACTGGACATTAATAATGCCTTCTTATATGGTGACTTAAATGAAGATGTGTATATGTCTTTGCCTGAAGGTTACCTCTCTGAGAATGAGTCTAAAGTTTGTAAACTTAATGAGTCCCTTTATGGGTTAAAACAAGCTCATCGAATGTGGAATGAAAAGCTTGTTGGTGTCTTAACTGACCTTGGATTTGCTCAAAGCAAATGTGATTACTCTCTCTTTGTTAAGTACACTCAGTCTTTTATTGTGATATTACTTGTCTATGTTGATGACATAGTTTTAACTGGTAGTAATATTGATGAGATTAATAAGGTAAAAACTTGTCTAAGAGAAAATTTTTTGATCAAAGGTCTAGGTGAGTTAAAATATTTCCTTGGTTTGGAAGTAATTTCTCATGATGAGTCTGTTTGCTTATCACAGAGAAAATATTGTATGGATCTTTTGACTGAGTATGGCATGATAGGATGCAAGCCAGTCAATAGTCCATTAGAACCAAACCATGTTCTAACTGCTTTTTGTAAAGACCATGCTAATGGGTTAAAAAATGTCACTGGTTATCAACAACTGGTAGGCAAGTTGATATACTTATCTCATACCAGACCTGACATTTCATATGCTGTTCATTTTTTGAGTCAGTATATGCATAACCCAAGTGAAGGTCACTTGAAAATTGCATTTAGACTATTGAGATATTTAAAGAAAGCCCCTGGTAAAGGTCTTTGGTTTAAATAGAGTTCTTGTTTTGATCTTGTGGCCTATTCTGATTCAGACTGGGCCAAATGTGTAGAGACTAGGAAATCAGTTACAGGTTTTTGCATTTTCTTAGGAAATTCTTTAATTTCCTGGAAAAGTAAAAAACAGTCTACTATTTCCAGGTCCTCTACTGAAGCGGAATATAGAGCCATGTGCTCTACTGCTTGTGAGGTTTTATGGTTAAGAAACTTGTTGTCTGAATTACATATTCAAGTTTCTTTACCTATAGTACTTCATTGTGATAGTAGTGCTGCTTTGTCCATAGCAGCCAACCCTGTGTTTTTTTGACAAAACCAAGCATTTTGAGTTGGATATATTCTTTCTAAGGGATCTTATTTCAAAAGGGTTCCTCAAGACTTCAAAGGTTTCTGTAGATCAGCAAATTGCAAACATACTGACTAAAGGCATTGGAGGAAGTCAGTTTGATGATTTGTGTGGAAAACTTAATATGTTTGACCCATTTGGACATTAAATTGACCGGGGGGGGGTGTTAAAATATATGTCTATACTTGTCAATTTAATATCATTTACTTAATTGGTTGCTCTAATATGTTGCATAAGTCTTTTGTATTGCAGGTTGATAATGATGCTAGAGATTGATGTTGCTGTGTTGCTGTGTTGATATGTTGATGATGTTGCTGTATGCTCGTGGTCTAGCCTCAGCCTGGTCAAGTGTTCTATGAAGAGAGTCAAGTGTCCGCGCATAAGGAAATCTATGAGTATGGGCCGGTGTTATCACATAAAGTCAAGACGTGAGTCTGGTTGATAAGCCCGCTTGTGTCTCTTGGCCCAGTTCATTATATTCAGCCCATTTGGCTTTTTGATCCAGCTATATATGGATTGCCACGCTGGCAATCCATGTCAAAGAAACACATTTATTCTCATTCGTTGATCTATTATCTCAGGAGAGATTTCATCCCTTGGATTGTCTCAGGTCTTGCGTTCGTGTGGGCAGCTATAAAAGCTGCTGTGCTTTCTCTCTCCAATAATCTCAGATCATTATTTTCGTTCATCTCTCTCTCTTGTTTTACTCTTCATTATTCTCTCATATTCATCTAGGGTTTAGCTTTGAACTTCTTGTTCTAAGCCTGTAGTTCGTGATTCCTTTGTTAGATGAGTGTTGTGATCATTGATCAGAGAGTTATTTGAGTTGTGAGAGTTTTGTATTGAAAATTTTCAGATTATTCTTTGTATCAGTTTTGTTGATTATCAATAATAAAGTATTTTATGTTCTTGATATCATGTTATTTTAACACTTCTAAACATGGCATTAATAAAAGGGATGTTGGTTGATTTGGTACATATATGCATTGACAAACCTTAAAAGCTACCAACAACATTACATAACAGTGGTTTCAACATCTATGCCTTCTAAACATGACCATTATATGAATTCAATGTTCAGGCTTTGAAAGGATATTTGTTATGTCTTCAAAAGGGTTGTGAGGAGCTTTTTCAGAACTCCCAAAATAGTGTGTAAAACTCACCTTCTGAAACCGCCACAGTGCTTCCACAGCCTGAATATAGAGGACTAAATTAAGTTCATAAGTAGTGGGCGTTATCGTGGGCTTTATGGTGCGTTTTGGCCTCCCATAGCGCCGGGAACACCACCCCGCCGACACTATTGGGGCTTTATGGTGCAACTCGTTATGGACATAGCGAAAGAAAGCAATTGAACGTTGGTTTTTTTACTGTAGGAACGGTCGTTTTAAAAAAAAATCATTTATAAATCAACAATTATAAACATAAAACACATACCATTCTCACATTTAACAACACACATACCATTCAAAACACATACCATTCCAAAATCAACAACAAAATCACCTAATTTTACACCATTTTATAAACACATACCATTGAAAACATGAATCCCTTCGGTCGCTGTTTCGTTCCTCAATCATCCGGTGAGCCTAACCAACCTATTGCTACTAGTTCGGTTCAAAACCAAGCCGGTTTTATGAACTTGTTAAACTAACTCATGGGATAGGACCCGCACGAAAAAAGCGTACAAACGTGGGACAACGAAGAGTTGTACGCGTTAGCCCGAGCGTGGATTGACGTTGCGGAGGATCCCATAGTTTGTAAGATATATATTTTTTTGTTATGTTATATTAATTTATACATAGTATTTTTTAACGCGCACTTATATGTTTTTTTTTGTTTGGTTTTTTAGCGAACTACCAAAATAAAGGTGAGTTTTGGAGACGAATCTGGACAATATTTTTTGGTCTCGTTGGTGGGGGAGAAAATTACCGGGCCGCAGATTCAATATCGGGCAAGTGGAGAGATATTAACACTAAATGCACAAAACTTTCAAGCCATTTATAAACACACAAAGAACGGTTGGAAAACCGGCCAAGGCAACGAGATGATTTTGGAGGCGGCTTTGGGTGAATATAAAGCCACACACGGAAATTTTCAATACGTGATGGTTTGGAGGGTGCTACGAGATAGCTCCAAATGGTCCAACGTCCGCCCGGCGGTTGGAACTTCTTCATCTAGGTCTAGAAATATGAGGGCTACAAAGAAGTCCAGGACCTTCGAGTCGGTTGAGCCCGAAACGCCAACATCTGACGCACGAAACATTGACCTAAACGCCGAAGGAAATGCGTTTTTATTTATTTATTTATTTATTGTAGGGGAGGAAGGGGCGGAAGAGTTACCACGTCCGCCTGATGGAAGGGCTGCTCGAGCCGCTAGAGCGGGGTCATCGTCGGGGGTCAACGAGTTGAGTTAGGCGTTTTCTGAGAGAACCAACGCCTCCAAGACATGCGCGACATCAGGGCACAACGTATGCAAGACAACCGAGAGGTGATTAAGCTTACGAGGGATCGACAATTTCAACGTGACTTTGAGTTTTACACGAGGTAACCGGCAAACACTTGGACATGTGTTGGAAACGCAAGGCCCAAATTGAAAAAAAAATATAATATATGGGTATTTGTTATTTTTATTTGTATTTGTAATTTTATTTTTTTAGTATTTGTAATGTTTTTTATTTAATGAAATATTATTTGGTATTTAAATAAAAAAAACATTTTTTTTAAACGGCAAATTTCTACTTCTTGTCGAACTTGAACCAATGACCTCCCCCTTACATGTTCCTAAAAGCTTTGCTTCTACCATTTTGGGCCACCAACCCTAATGGCTAAATAAAAAATGTTACTTAATGAGTTTCAAAGTTGAAGCAATGTGTGTTTTGGTAAGGGGTATAAGAAAAAAAAAAATATCCCTGTTCTTTTCATTTTCTGACCTTTTTTTGTTCAGAGATCAGATTTGTGTACTCTCTGACCCCAGGTTCATATAAATTCACTCTTGCATTAACGGGGCTAGAGAACCGATTTCGTCCTAGCGTTGACAGTATAAATTCATTCTTCTTCAGGATGAGTAAATTAGGGGTTTTCGAATCAGCCGCCGTCACCTGCAATAGCAATTTCGAATCCGGCAATGGCAATTGCGAATGGTAATTGGACGTTTGAGGAGACCTTACTAAGCGGTGACGTTTACAGAACCAGACGGACCACCGGTGTTTCTGCGGATAACTCCGTTGAATTCATCGACACCTCCTGGGAAGCTGTCGATGCTTTCGGACGTAAGGTATCCCGGTCTGAACAGTCTATCCGCAATGCTTCTGGGATTCTTTCGCGTGAAGCGTCGAGAGAATCGATTTACCTGGTATGTATTGTTACCATATTAAAGAAATCAATTCGTTTTGTGTTTGTAACATTATAACCCCCTTTTCTTAATTATTTAGCATCATAGATAGATCTCTCTCTCTCTCTCTCTCTTTTACTTTTTTAATAATTCATCAATCAAAGCACTTGATGTATCTGCTTTCATTTTGTTCAACCAATAATTATTATTGTTATGATCTTGAATTTCAAGCAGGTTAATGGGACCCCGCATATTGAGAAAACCACAGAGAAGTTGGTGAAGAATCAACAAGGGGACGAGCTTCTGGAAAAATGGTCTGAGCGCACTGCTGGTGCTGCCCAAGTTGAGATGTGGGCTGGCAAATGGACCACCATTCATCAAAGCACACAGCTAGAGGCTGGCCATCCTCGTGTTTTGCATGAAAGGTATCACACTGCAATCACATTTCTAAAGCTCAAACAAAAATTTCGCTTTCGTTGTTATTTGTTTTTGGCAGCCACTAAACAAGAGTTTACTGTGAATATCTCTCTTTAATTGTTACCAAATATCTACTATTAGTATCCCTCATAAATGCTGAATTGCAATCTACCCGTCGTGCCCTTACATCAAAGACAAACTTTAGAGCTTGTAGATGTTGCTATTTATTTTCAAGATTTGTAACCTTGTATATCTACATCCTGTGACTGATGAAGCTCCTATTTCAATTAGGCTCTCTCTGGTGATTGGGGGGTGGCTTCGATTTTATTCACTTGATGTGAATACCTAATTTGTCAGCACAAGCTTAGTAAGGCGTTTACCGGTCATAAGCGGTTTCGCAGTCAGTTTTTAGACAGCTTGGTTTAGGGTTTAGAGTTGAAAACGGGTGGAAAAAAAAAAAAAAAAAAAAAAAAAAAAAAAAAAAAAACCAAACCGGTCTTTGAGATTTTGGTCTTGCATAATTTTTAATTTAACTTGTTGCTGCATATTCTTTTTTTTTTTTTTTTTTTTTTTTTTTTGAGTTTTTGTTCCAGCTGCGAAAGACATAATAAGCATAAAGTATTTGCGTTTTTGTTTGGGGTTTAGTTATTTTAAGTGGGGCTCTACTAAGCATGTTACATAACGCCTCACTTTATTTTGACATAAAAAGATAATAACAAAACAACCTTTTGAAAGGTTAATGATTTGATCCATCGTATCTTTAAGATAGACTGATTCTACTTCATTCCCTATGGAAATCTATAACGTTCGATGGTTTAGACATTATCCACGTAGGATCCATCCACATCCATGGAAAGGTATAATATGCTGACAGTTAGTGACTTTTCTATGTATGAAATTGATGTGGTGATAAAATGATGGAATCTGTGTTTTACTTTTTACCTGTTTAAAGCATTCCTCATGGTGACCCACATTTTGGATTACATGCAAAAAAATTTGGACCAAGATGGGTTGAACACTCGAACATGCTCCGGCATGTTAACAAGTTCAAACTCTTTAGAGTTAATACCCCCTCAACAGAAACACACACGCCCATAAACAAAGTAATAGAAGCAAAGTAGATTATGCTAGTTTATATCTTATGCCTGCAATCATTTATGATTGATGAGTAACATACATGTTTCTGATGACTTGGCAGTGTGGGTGAGAAGTATGATGGACAGGGTGGCTGCGAGAAGTTCGCAATCAAATGGGCAGAAAGCTTAGAGGGTCGCAAATATTGTGAACGATGGGATGAGCACATTGATCCGAATGGGCACAGTGTGAAAAAAGGAGAAACATGGTGGGAAGACCAGTATGGAGTACCGTGGGGTCAGACGTTGGGAGGTCCTAGTGGCTCTGGTTGGGTCACCCATGTCTAGCAACACGCCTGGTGCGAAGGATTTCCTCGTTATGGTTGTCACCATTGTTGTGTGTAGACCGAATATATAAGTAGTCGGATTTCAGTTTATATCTTATACTTTGTGATTTTTGACAAGAACTTTGTTATTCCCTGTGTTTGTTATTTGTATTTTGCATTCAGACTATGTCTTCTTGTACTTTTAGTGTGCTACATGACATAAACTTTGCTACTTCACATCTTCATTTTCCATGTTAAAAAACTTGCATAGATGATTCCTTTTCATTCTTTTATGAATAAAGATTAAGTGTTAGATAGAAAGATTTTGAATTTTGCAGTCTGTTGACCTTGAATTTTGCAGTCACTGTGAGTGAAGTTGAGGCTTTGTATGAGCTTTTCAAGAAGTTGAGCAACTCCATTATAAATGACGGTCTCATTCACAAGGTATCCTTTAAGTGCTTTCTTTTTTATGTTAAGAAGGTGTTTGGATATACAATTTGGGACAGGATTACGGATCATCAGTTTCTCCTACGTAAAGTCACTTTTAAAACACACATTTTGATTACTTAACAATAGATTAAGATGCTAATCTACTTTTGCAAATATTGTATTCAGGAAGAATTCCAGCTTGCTCTTTTCAGAAACAGTATAACCTTACTTTAGATCTTCATAGATTCTTTGCTTATTATATGTGGCAATTTGTACCAGTTCAACAAAGGCTATGGCTATGGTTATTATTGAATTTCACGTCATCATATTATCCATGTGAATTGGATATAAAAGAATGGAGAACAAATTTTATGGGCCAGCCCCACTCGACCCATTTTGACCCATTACCAACCCGCTTGTCAGTCGCCAAGCTTGAATTTTAAGAGGGGGGGAACCGAAAGTCACTAGACCCAAATTTTATGTAATATCTACTTGTTCAGAAACAAATGAGGTAATTTGTTATTTTTTTTTTTTTTTGTGATTACAATAATATTTAAATGATCAAATGTTTATAATATATATATATATATATATATATATATATATATATATTTTGTAAACATGGGTCGGATGGTTGTGTATCACGAAGTGTTCCCTATGCCTACATTATCGTATAAGTTCAACACCTACATAAAGCTTTTGGAGATGGTTAACCAAACATGTATATGTCATTGGAGGTAGTATGGAGAGAAATTTTGAGTGTCATGAGTTTAGTAGACAAAGGAAAATCTAATGATAATTTTTTTAAATATGTACGTTGTTTCCATACATATTTGTTTTCATGTTTTTATAAGAGATGAATTGATCAAAATGGTGGATCACTTAGCACATGGTCATGATAGTCACCTTTTGAGTCCTTATTTACAACCAATGACCCAAAAAAAAAAAAAAAAAAAATCATTATCCACTATTTGCAACATGCTCCGCGGCACTCACCCAGTTGCAAATTGTGGTGCCCTTACATCACGTGGGTTTTATGGAATGAAAATGCTCGGAACCCGGAATGGGTTGTGGTTTTAGGAATAGACATGATCATTGAATCTGATATCAGTCGGACACCCGCCGCAACGCGCGGGCTTTCCCACTAGTATATTATATATATATATATTATGAGTTATGTTATCTTACAAATGGTAAAATAAATAAGAATGGTCACATGGTAACAAAAGACACAATGGAACACAAAACATAACAACACAGCAATGCCAAGAAATATAACATAACGCAGAGGAAAAAGACATAATGGCGGAAAAAAAAGAAACAATGTCAAAAAAAAAGACACATTAATCTCATAAAAGTTCTAAAATCTATAAGCAAAAAGTCTCGGAGTTCCTTTATTACCGTTCATACCACTTTCAATTTCTAAAATCTATATATCTAACATTTCCCTTTATTTTATACTATTGATTTTTCGAATGACCTTTTAAATTAAGAAATAAAATAGGAATAAATGAAATAGAAGTGGTAAAAAAAATATTGTGCTTATTGAATTACCATGACACATGCCAAACCAATGAATGAAATAGAGGGGAGGTTAGGGCCCTTAGAGTTACTGAGTTGTGGTGGGCGAGACGATGTTGAAAGCGAAATTGAAGAAAATGGAGAAGCATGCTAAAGTCTATGCCGCTAATCAACATGTTTTTATCCTTTTGGCCTTTGATACTTTCGGCTCTTTGGCTCCAGATGCTATTACGTTCCTTGACAAAGTACAACGGGTCTTACACAGCAATTTCATGACCCCTATGAACTGGTGTAATTTGGCGTAAATTAATGTGTTTTTACAGCGGGGTTTACGTGTTTTTACACAAGTGTGCAAAAAAAATCGCATCTTACGTCGAGTTCTCGCGAGTTCTCACAACTCATCGAATTCTCAACGGATCCTAACCCTATATATGTGTGTGTATGTATGTATGTATATATAGTTTAATGGGCTTGTATATTATAACTAATACACAAAATATTTACTCCAAATATTTTACAACTCAAGGTACTATCTTAGTCTGTCGGGTGTCACTTACGGACTCAGTAACGTATTTTCACATAATTACATATAATTCCACGTAATTCCAAATAAATTCAAATATGCACGTACTTACAAATAATTTCAAACAAGTTATTCCACAATTATTTATTTTGGTATTTCACCAACGTTCGGGGATCAAGAGCAGCGTGTGTTCCAATAACTTACCAAATTATCTTTACGTGTTGTTTCATATATATTTAACGAACTCAATTTATATGAATTAAGTAAACTATATAAAATTTAACAAAAGGTAAATAGTAAATGTTTGTAGGAAGTTAAAACTTAAACCTACCTATTTCCCATTGGATATTGGATATACCCGCTATTTTTTAAAAGAAATCCTTGTTGGGATTTTCATGTGTATTGATATTTTACTTTCCTTTTTAGTTTTATGTTTTTAAAAGGGAGGTTATATTAAAAAGCCCCAATTCTATTCCCCCCCCCCCTCGCCCTCAAGTGCCTCGCTTTGGCCTAAGCGAGGCGCTTTGGTTGTTTTTTTAACTACCTCGGTCCGAGGTTAAGTAATTCTGATTTTGACCCCAGGCGCCTCGCTTTGGCCAAAGCGAGGCGTTTCGAATCCAGCTTTTATTTTTGTGGTATTTTTGGTGTTTTGAATTGGTTTTTTTATTTTATTTATTTTTAATATAATTATTGTAAAAAAAATTATAAAAATAAAAAAACAAAATAATAACCACCAACTTGTATCGACTTGATGTTTAATGATGTTGTCCTTGAAAATAACGATGATATCGATCAAATTGTTAGAGGGTCATTGGTCTTCAGAGTTTCCAGCCTTTAAGATGACAGTTCTAAGAGATTCATGAAGATATTCATCAAGACCTTTGGAGAGGGTCACTATTCATATATAAAGAACATTAAGTAACCAATTGCCAAAGAGTCACTATTCATCAGACTTTCCAACCACTACGAAATTTATCTACTCACAGTGGTGTGGTCTACCTTTTTGCTTATGATCCAACACCAAATCTCATTAAATTAACGAATGATCCAGAGCAAGTTGTTGTCGATGATATATCTGTCAACGATGAAGGCAACCTGAAACAACCGGATGGTTGGTAGCTCTAGGTAAGAACATTGTGGATGAGTATTGTTTACCTTCCCATTGATTTCAAGTATGTTGCCTTCATCGTTGACAGATATCTCTCCGACAACAACTGAATTTTACCTTCCCATTGATTTCAAGTATGTCTGCCTTCATTATCGTATAAGTTCAACACCTACATAAAGCTTTTGGAGATGGTTAACCAAACATGTATATGTCATTGGAGGTTGTATGGAGAGAAATTTTGAGTGTCATGAGTTTAGTAGACAAAGGAAAATCTAATGATAATTTTTTTAAATATGTACGTTGTTTCCATACATATTTGTTTTCATGTTTTTATAAGAGATGAATTGATCAAAATGGTGGATCACTTAGCACATGGTCATGATAGTCACCTTTTGAGTCCTTATTTACAACCAATGCCCCAAAAAAAAAAAAAAAATCATTATCCACTATTTGCAACATGCTCCGTGGCACTCACCCAGTTGCAAATTGTGGTGCCCTTACATCACGTGGGTTTTATGGAATGAAAATGCTCGGAACCCGGAATGGGTTGTGGTTTTAGGAATAGACATGATCATTGAATCTGATATCAGTCGGACACCCGCCGCAACGCGCGGGCTTTCCCACTAGTATATATTATATATATATATATATATTATGAGTTATGTTATCTTACAAATGGTAAAATAAATAAGAATGGTCACATGGTAACAAAAGACACAATGGAACACAAAACATAACAACACAGCAATGCCAAGAAATATAACATAACGCAGAAGAAAAAGACATAATGGCGGAAAAAAAAGAAACAATGTCAAAAAAAAAGACACATTAATCTCATAAAAGTTCTAAAATCTATAAGCAAAAAGTCTCGGAGTTCGTTTATTACCGTTCATACCACTTTCTATTTCTAAAATCTATATATCTAACATTTCCCTTTATTTTATACTATTGATTTTTCGAATGACCTTTTAAATTAAGAAATAAAATAGGAATAAATGAAATAGAAGTGGTAAAAAAAATATTGTGCTTATTGAATTACCATGACACATGCCAAACCAATGAATGAAATAGAGGGGAGGTTAGGGCCCTTAGAGTTACTGAGTTGTGGTGGGCGAGACGATGTTGAAAGCGAAATTGAAGAAAATGGAGAAGCATGCTAAAGTCTATGTCGCTAATCAACATGTTTTTATCCTTTTGGCCTTTGATACTTTCGGCTCTTTGGCCCCAGATGCTATTACGTTCCTTGACAAAGTACAACGGGTCTTACAAAGCAATTTCATGACCCCTATGAACCGGTGTAATTTGGCGTAAATTAATGTGTTTTTACATCGGGGTTTACGTGTTTTTACACAAGTGTGCAAAAAAAATCGCATTTTACGTCGAGTTTTCGCGAGTTCTCACAATGACTCAAAAGGATCTTACTAATCACACTAACCATGGTTTCAAAAAAAATGACGCAATAAATAACAATGTTAATCAATAAAACACATAGATATGTATTCTCAATTACATACAAACACCAAACAAACAATTCTAGACCATCAATGAATTTTCATGCTAAAAGGATTTTATTTGCCCCTTTATTTTTCAATATGCAACTTTATTACCTTTTTAAATATTGATCTTTGTATCTAATATAGCAACAAATACAATAATTCCATAGTTTAGTCAATTAGACAAAACAATGGCCACCACTACCACTCCTCCCTCTCTCTCCAAAAATCCAGCGCAAACCATCATTACATCTTTGTCATCCCTGTATGCAACCACAAATACCACTTTCTCTCAAAAACCCAAACACCAAAACCTATCCACACCATTTCAAATTTCCAAATAATAGTTCACATATCGAATATCGTCATCATTGTCATGAACATCCCAATCGCATCTTTAGTATAAAAAAATGAGTAACAGATAACATATTTCGACCAAGTTACCTCCATGGTTTCACCAACTGTAGCAGTGACTCTATCATGAAACACCACCAGTCTACTATAAATGCTTCAATAAACTCAAAGTTAGCCCTGACTGCAACAATAATAAAAGTCGATAAGTAATTCAAATTCCACCAGACAAATAAATAACGTTCAACAATTAAAAAAACGATCAATCTTACATTCTTGCCACATCATGTTTCATATACTTTCCTCAAGATCTGCAAAAGAGACGTCTACTCCTCCATAGAAAACAAACAACCCCCCCCCCCCCCCCAAACCCCAAAACACATCAAATAATTTAGGAAAAAGTAAAGAAAGATAACTATATTTATTATGTTTTTTGACAAGTTTACCTTCAACAAAATCTCACAAAAGCCTCTCAAACACTTCCTTCATGAGGGCAATATGTTTTAAATCATCAATTTGAAGATCTTATGGATAGTACTGTTATCACTCCACCCATGCTTTTAAAACCTGCAATTTCTTAACAATAGAACAACATTAAGGATGGGATTTATAAAAGAATTTGACTATTGGATGCTATACAAATAGAAGCCTAATTGATTGATCATTAGTTAATTAATTTAAATCTTTGAAATCACACATCAGCTTAGTGAAAATG
This sequence comes from Ambrosia x helenae, assembly GCA_030844895.1. Lineage (NCBI taxonomy): Eukaryota > Viridiplantae > Streptophyta > Magnoliopsida > Asterales > Asteraceae > Ambrosia > Ambrosia x helenae. The sequence goes on along the minus strand of CM061231.1, from coordinate 111,363,009 downwards.
ATTCAAATGTGCTTTTGGTCAAACAATTAAGTCATTTGTTGCCAAGTTATTGACATTTACACAAAAAAGTAACATAATCATTCAAATAAAGACAACTCGTATGAATCTGTTTGGGCTATTCAAAGGCTATAAGTTAGTATGCAATGTAAACATAGTAATGAGATAAACCATAAATAACAATCTCATGATGCGAGTTGTAGTTATCTAAATAATATATCCACACCTTTGCATACAATGACGCGTATAGTTTCTTGTATTTTCATTCAAGTGCTGCCCCCTCTTAACAACTAATCCATATAAAGACGGTTCTCATTCCAAACCAAGATATTTGATAATTAGTGGACAGAAAACACTTCTACTTTTTATTGTATATTTATGGTGCAATAAATCGATATAAAATTGTCTAAAATTGTAACGATTTCGGTCGCAGTCCCCCTGATGATGACGCCCATATTTGTTGCATTTAGGTAATTTCCCCGCATAAGCACCCTGTTTGGTACCAGAAGAAGAAGAACCCCCGCTATCGAACCTCTTACCCTGTTGTGCTGATGCTGGCACAGATCCTTTCCCCTCATTATCCCACTTACGCTTATTATTCTCTGGGGCCTTGACAGTCGAACCCTTAGCAGGCAAGATACCCCCATTCACCTTCAGGTTGGTCATCCTGTGAGCCGATCGGACCACCTCTGAGTATGTAGGAAGATTCCCCGCAGCCACCAACCCTGCGATCTCTGGTACTACCCCGAGATATAGTGTTCAATCCTCCTATATTCTGGCACATGCAGATCAGGACACAGCACTGCCAACTCATTACGCCTTACCGTATACTTTTCAATCTCTGACCCGGTCATCTTGAGATTCCACACCTCATGCTCTAGCTTCTGAACTTCTTCCCTTGGACAGTACTCTCGCTTCAGTAGTTGAACAAAATTTTCCCAAGGCATAGCATAAGCCTCCCCTATACCCATATTCTGGGTGATATTGTTCCACCAGGTCAAAGCAACATCCTGGAATAACGCAGCAGCATACTTGACTCGATCCTCTGGAAGACAGTTGCACATCAGAAACACTGACTCCACCTTTTCCAGCCACCTGAGCAAGCTCACCGCACCCTTAGTGCCAGAGAATTCCTGGGGCTTACAGTCCCGAAACATCTTGTAGGTACACATAGGTAGGGGTGGATTAACAGGACCACCTGAAATAAAACGCATGAGAAACCACGAAGGATGTAAACAAGGTTCACCAATGAGGCAAAAGTGGATAAGTCAACTTACCACCACCATTGTGCCCTAACTGAAAGGCGGCTTGCAGCAAGTTGTTCAGATCTTCTTGTGATAGGTTTACACCTCCACGACCACCACCACGACCACCACCACGCCCACCAGCGCGGCCACCTCCACGTCCTCCTCGTACTCCAGACATGATTCTGACAGAAAGAACGAGTAAATTTCAGTTTCACAGCTAATGGTAACCACTAGCGTTTACAAGATCAAAGCTAGATCCAACCCAGGACTATCCATTCAAACCCAGAGCTCACTAGGGCTTTCATGCATTTCGGTTTATGATTTTGTGTGCACCCAAAATGATAAACCGCTCTACATGGTCCTCCAAGTGTTCTCCTAGTTCAAAGTTCAAATCACCGAACATAGACTCTTAGCTATACACCATAATGCTACGGTAGTTTATGGCAAGTGTTTCTATTGGAGTATGAAAGGGAGATGTCCGAGCCTTGGACAAATCTCAAGAGTACACGATTTACCCCAATATACCACAATGCCTAGAAAGCAAGTAACCCGACTTAAGATAGAACGGATGATGTAACATAGGAAGATCAGATGATTTAGAGACACCCCGACAAGGCCATACGTAATCCACCATAATGTTTAGTACTATGTGATCGTCTAGTGTGTGCGACTCGGCTATAGACTAGACTCTACATGTAGTCCTAGTTCACTATAACCATTGGCTCTGATACCAATCTGTCACACCCTCAAATCCACTTGCGGAGTTTTACCGCGAGGCGCATGACAAACCAGGATCCAAGTCAACGATCACAATAAACAAAACTAGATGAACATATGCAATTTCAAAACATAGTTTAAAAATTCCCAATTACAGCGGAAGCTTATTCTCAAACATAATCCAAAAGTAAACCAAATTATTTAATGTTCGAAAACCATGCAACCCTAACTAGACGCCGTGCAGACGCGTGCGCCCTAGTTCCATAGTGCTACCTTAGCGACCTGAGAAAACATGTAAGAGTTACGTCAGCACAAAAATGCTAGTGAGTTCACAGGTTTTGTACTCAAAGTACCAAGTTCAACCTGTCCATACTATATCAATTTGTAAACCAAGTATGCTAGCTAGGCGTATGTTTTGTTACTACAACGATTGGAAAACCATTACTAACTCGCAAACCAGATGTTGTGCCCGAATAGTAAACCTGTTCCCGTTTGAGACAATATGCACTCGCCCGGCCCTCCAAGCCGACGAGCGGGGTTGGTCACTCCCAATAGATCTATTCACATTTCCCCGTTGTGCTAACCCGCACATTCATGGTTTCCCCCGGGACTTCCAAAGATCGTATAGTAAACCATAGAAACCCATAGTATGACAGTTGTTACCAAAACATAAGTTTAACACATGTTTTCTCCCCCAAAAAGTGAAACCAGTTAAAAGAGGGGCCGTAAACTCACCTTAGGTTGCGTTACTTCGTAATACGAATAAAATCAGCAAGCTATGCTAGCCCCGTAAGGCGGCGACCTAACATATGACAGTTACAAGTAATTAGACTAATAACCCGTAGGTTAGTTAGTCCCTAGATGTCCAGACCATAACCAAGTTCGTTTGAAAACACCATGACTGTTAAATTAACCCAATGTACAAGACTCGACATCCCATTGGTGACCCGAGACTCCCCGTGTTATACTTGCACTCACAAACATGCAATCATGCAATCACACTTAACATACGTTAAAATCCAGCAAGTTGTAGCACGTAATTCAAATATCTCATAAATAAGTCCGAGCACATGTTACCAAGTTATTAGGTATGTTACGGGGTTCCTAGCATGTTCCTAGGTGTCAAATCGGGTCCCGAAATGCTAAATTACACTTACAGTAGCAGTACAGGCGATTAGGAAAAGTCAACTAGTGATTACGTGGGTCAACAGACATTTAGGAATGCTAATCGCCTATACTATAGGCGATTAGGGTCATGCGGTATGCAATTCATGAGTTTATAGGCGATTACGTCGTAAGGCATGCAATTCAGGACTTAACTAGCAATTAGGATCGTAAATGCATGAAGTAAAGGCAATTAGGCCTCTATTCGCATATACTATAGGCGAATAGGAACCCATATAAGGCGAATAGCCTCCTATTCGCCTATAGCATAGGCGAATAGGATCCCTATTCGCCTTTAGCCCAGCTGTTCCAGTTTTTCGCGCGTTTAACACTCCAAATCAGATCCAGAACGTGTGTAAACATCAAATATCAATCAAACAACCATATCAAACATATTTCAATCAAAATCCTTCGTTTAACCTCGTCCTATTAGTCCTGCATGCACCCATGTATCCCAAAAACAATACACATAGCATGAAACATCACATTAACATGCATAACCGTAACCCTAATGAACAATTACTCAGATTTCATCAACATGCTATCATCATCAATCTGTAACTACCTTAATATCATGCTAACAATCCTTCTTGAATCACAAAAACCCTATCTTTTAATTATAAACACACATACAACATGCATAATAGTTAGAATCCAATTAACAACGATTATTAACGAATTTCAGAAGACACATACGTTTATAAACAGGTCTGGACCATTAGGGATTCAATAAAAACATTATTAAAGATTGCATGAATGAAAACCACACCTTAGATTTATGATAGATTGATGTAATAGGCTTGAAATCTTGTGTTTTGATCCAAAATCGTGTTCCAGAGGTTGTGTGTGTGTTGGGACGAGTTGTGGGACGACTAGGGTTGTTATAATGAAGTTTAGGAGGTCAAGTATTGTATTTATAGTCGTTTTTAGTCGTCCAGCACGTTATAGGCGATTACGCAGCAGCATCAGGCGAATAGGGCTCCTAATCGCCCATAGTATAGGCGATTAGGGCCTACTCGCCCCTAATGAAACCCTACTCGCCTCCTCTATAGGCGATTAGCCCACCCTAATCGCCTATAGGGGTTGGTTCTGCGTACTTTGCGCGTTAAACCCCGTTTTAACATATGTTAACACATTTTCACATACCGACAAGTCACATAATGATTGTAAACACATAATACTTGCAAACAACCACATTCACACTCGTTCACCAATTCCCGGGACTTGAGACTTGTATGTTCCCTATGCTCTGACGATTCTACGAATCGTCATCCTTTGTACACTTGGTTAAGGACTGACATCTAATGAGCCTTTAGACTAACATATAATGATCCTCTATACTAAACTAACAGTTCCCGAACCACAACACGACTCAACTAACCCAGTTAAGTATAATATACGCGTGACTCGCTAAGGTAGACTTTAATCTAGACAGCGTTGTTAACCAGAATTTGCCGGGTGTCACATCATCCCCACGTTAAAAGAATTTTCGTCCCGAAAATTGCACAAGTACCAAAAGGAATAACAAAAGAAACAGACAAAAGATAGAAACCAAGAATGAGATTTACCCGAGTTGTCACATCATCCACACGTTAAAAAGGAATCTCGCCCCGAGATTCATTCAGCCGCAGTGGTAACATATCTCGATTCGAACGCTTCCTTAGGAAAGAGATGAGGATACTTGGACTTCATCTGATCCTCCCGTTCCCAAGTGTACTCTGGTCCCCGGTTCGAGTTCCAGCGAACCTTGACAATGCGAATCTTGCTATGATGTAGGCTACGAATCTTGTAATCAAGAATCTCAACAGGTTCCTCCACAATCCGAAGACGATCATCAACCTTGATCTCTTCCAGTGGAACAATAAGAGACTCGTCAGCCAGACACTTCTTTAAGTTGGACACATGGAAGACGTTATGTACGTTGCCGAGCTCCGTCGGTAAATCAAGACGATATGCCACCGGTCCAATTCGTTCCAGGATTGTAAATGGGCCGACATACCGAGGGTTGAGTTTGCCACGCTTCCCAAAGCGTATGATGCCCTTCCACGGTGAAACTTTCAGAAGTACTTTGTCATCAACTTGGAATTCCAATGGCTTGCGACGCTGATCAGCATAACTCTTTTGCCGATCCCGTGCCGCTGCCAACCAGTTACGAATCTGTACGATCTTTTCCGAAGTTTCGTACACTAGCTCAGGCCCAGTGAGTTGACTCTCACCCACCTGAGCCCAACAAAGAGGAGACCGGCATTTCTGCCCGTACAGTGCCTCGAACGGAGCTGCCTTGATGCTCGTGTGGTAACTGTTGTTGTAAGAGAATTCTACTAACGGTAGGTGAGCTTCCCAACCTTTGCCAAAATCGATCACACATGCTCGCAGCATGTCTTCTAAGGTTTGAATCGTGCGTTCACTCTGACCGTCAGTCTGTGGGTGATAAGCTGTACTCATGTCCAGCTGAGTACCCAAAGCCTTGTGCAAAGACTTCCAGAAGTGAGAAGTAAAGTGGGAGTCACGATCCGAAATAATAGAAACCGGCACCCCGTGCTTAGAAACAACTTCCTTCAGATAAAGACGAGCCAAACGATCCATGGTGTCGGTCTCCTTAATAGCGAGAAAATGGGCTGATTTCGTCAACCGATCAACAATCACCCATATCTTATCATTCCCGCTCGGTGACTTAGGGAGTTGTGTGACAAAATCCATTGTAATCCGTTCCCATTTCCACTCCGGAATTTCAGGTTGTTGCAAGAGACCCGACGGTTTCTGGTATTCCACCTTGACTTTAGCACAGGTCAAGCATTTGCTCACATATGAGGCTATATCCGACCTCATGTTTGGCCACCAGTAGAGCACCTTCAGATCTTGGTACATCTTATCCGAACCAGGATGAATAGAATACCGGGATTTGTGAGCCTCATCTAAAACAAGCTCCCGAAGTCCCCCAAATAAAGGAACCCATATGCGTTCTGCGAAGTAGTGCAGGCCATCAGGCCTTCGCTCGAGGTGCTTGTCGGCACTGTGCATAGTCTCAGCTTTAAGGTTTTCTTCCTTCAAAGCTTCTAACTGAGCAGAACGGAGTTGGTCAGGTAGAGAGGAATGAATGGTGAGCTGCAACGCCCGAACGCGACGAGGATTAATTGATTCCTTCCTGCTCAAGGCGTCTGCTACTACATTCGCCTTGCCAGGATGGTACTTGATGGCGCAATCATAGTCGTTCAGGAGTTCAATCCAACGACGCTGTCGTATGTTCAAATGTTGTTGGTCGAAAATATGTTGAAGACTCTTGTGATCGGTGTAGATGGTGCATTTGGTACCGTACAAGTAATGTCTCCAAATTTTCAACGCGAAAACCACTGCACCCAACTCCAAGTCATGGGTGGTGTAGTTCTTCTCGTGCACCTTGAGTTGACGAGAAGCATACGCAATCACTTTCTCGCGTTGCATCAACACGCAACCGAGACCATGAATAGAAGCATCACAGTAAACAACGAAATCATCAGGGCCTTCAGGCAAGGACAAAATAGGAGCAGAACAAAGTTTAGACTTCAGTTCTTGAAATGCCGACTCTTGTGGTTCACCCCAGGCGAATTTTCTATCCTTCTGAGTAAGAGTGGTGAGGGGTTGAGCGATCTTCGAGAACCCCTTAATGAAACGACGATAATAGCCCGCAAGGCCTAGGAATTGCCGCACCTCAGTTGGTGTCTTTGGTGCTCCCCAGTCCTTGATCGCTTCGATCATAGCTGGATCGACATGAATTCCTAGTTCATTAATGTAACATCACGCATTAAATACTTGTACGATACGCCACCGACATTAATAAAAACGTCAAGTTTCATATTTACCCTCGCAATTATTATTATCGTCGCATTTATTATTTTTGTCGTTATTTTGGAACCCTAATGATATGTATATTATTATATATATGTGTGTGAATGTGAAATAAAATCAAAAAATAAACTGCCTTGGCCGGGGTTCGAACCCGCGCCAAGGACCGGCTCAACCAACACCAATGCACAAACCAACTGGGCTAAGCCTTTTTCTTGTTATAAACCCGGACAACAATAATTATATACGCGCTTTTTAAATCCTCACAGTTGACTAGAAAAGTCAACTGTGGGATTTCTTGTTGATCAATCCGTGTTTTTAACGCGTGATTGTTATAATTATGGTAAACTCGTGCATTGTCCGGCCCATTACAACGCAATTGCACAACCAATTACACGGCATTGTGCCCTAATAATCATTATTGGCCGCGTACAAGTATAAGGAAAGTCAACTATACAATTAACCCTAACCCTAAATCATTAGTATAAATTGAGACCTCCTGGACATTGAAAAATCGCTCATACCTCTCTCTCAATCCTTATTTCTCTCTGATTCTCTCTGTGTTGGGTTTAATCGCTCGTGGTTGACTTTTGCTTTGACCCGATAATAATCATCATCATCACACTGTGAGTTCAATTTTATTGGTGGGGTTTAATCATCGGCATTCAAGCAACTATAGCCCTAACATTAATCGGGCTATAGTTGCCTGAATCAATCAATTGATTTGGCTAGGGTTCATCGCGTTTCAATTGGGGATAAACCTGTATCAACATCGTGTATTTAATTATATCAAACCAGAAGTCATAACAACCACCGGCCTAGGCCAGGTGGTTGAGACGCGTGGCTTACACAATGGTCACCCGGGTTCGAGTCCCGGCACTGACCAGCTTTTTGGCACCTTTTCCTTTCTTTTCTTTTTAAACAAACATTAATTAATTATATATATATTAAATCCTTTTAATCTTATAAATTCTTTTTAAAATACCAAAACTCTTTTATAAATTCTAAAAAAATTATTGTTAGTTAATCTGATATAAAAGATTTATTTAAAATTTTTATTTTCCAGAAATTCTTTTATTTAATAATTATAATAATTAAATCATTTTTATACTATTATATTTATAAAAATCCATTATTATGTCAAAACAGTATTATTAAAATTCCCAAAAATTATCTTAACTTTTTATAAAGTTAAACTTTACTGAAATAATTTTTAATTCAGTAAAAACATTTATTTAGTATTTTTAATCAATTTTTGTAAGATTTAATCATATTTAATTCATAATAAATCCAATTTTCATCATTTTTACACCAAAATTTTACACAAATTATGTTTAATCATTTAGAACAGAATTATGATTTTTAAAATAAGATTTCTTTAATTTTAGTATTTTTGAATATTAAAGTTAATAATTGGCTATTTACAAATAAATAGATTTAAAAATCTATTTTAAATAAAATAATTTTATAAAAATTATTTTATTGCTTCAAACACTTTATTGTACTCATACAAAATTCAAACTTTATAAAAAGGACTATTTTTCATTAATTATCCAATTTTCTTTATTTAATTAACGTTTTTAAATTAAATTTAACAATTGATTATCCCCAAATCGAAACCCTAGGATACACATATTAGTTACATAGACTTAGACTTATTATATATTACCTCATTATAGGGTAATATTTGGAATCACTTTGGGCAACACAATTATCATATCTTTCCAACGAATTAACATTTGCTAAGGTGAGTTTACATAGCCCCTTTACTCTATTTTCACTATTTTTGGGGTGAAACATGTTCAAATATTTTATACTTTCATTTACTCATATTTACTGGTGATTCAATTACAACATCATTCTATCATTTGACTGTAACAAAAAGACACAGTACAATCATTAACAATGATCAAGCCGCCTGTTTAGATTATAGCGCTATAGGTCTGACAAACCCATCCCACCCGCATTAGACTCAGGGATGATCGATAACAGTAACAACATTTAACTAACTTGCGAGTTAGTCATCAGTCGACACAAGGTTTGGTTGTACAAAGACGCATTGCTACATGTCGGTATCATACTCTATCATCATACAACCCTGAGTGTTGTACAAACTATTGTTATCAACTATTATTCAAAAACCTATGTAATTCTCACCAACTTTTGTTGACCCAAACATTTTCAACTTAACATGTTTCAGGTCCTACTTGCTTGAAGAATTGCTTGAAGATATGTGCATAGTTTATTCAATTTGATGTATGAATTCTTGTAGAACAATTGTATGTAATTTATTTAAATCAATTAATGAAACTTATTATTCTCCATGAGCTACTGAACAATCATCAATACGTGGCACCCCGATGTTTCCGCCATCGGTTGGGGTGTTACAGATTGGTATCAGAGCCATGGTTATAGGGAATTAGGTTATTAGAAAAATAATCTAGACTATAACCATAGGATTTAACAAGTACTTGCTTCTTTTGCTTGCTATTCTCTATCTCCCACTTCATACCCCTACTCTCATCCCTACAAGAAGGTCGCTCTCCATCACTGGATTCACTCTTAGACTAATCCCCAGGTTTAACCTGAACCACCTTGAGATCTCGTCGAAGTTCTAGATTTTAATAACGAACACGTGCAATCTGGAAGGGTGAACGCCTGTATTCTGAGTCTTCTGTCTAGGCTGGCATTGCGCATATATCCCAATCAGACGAGGGACCCGGATGCCTACCTGGGAATTCTCGGGATGAGTGTTCACTTATAGGCTAAAGCATGTCTTCATATGTTATTAGAATTTAGAATCTTTGATAAGTCAACGTTTTCGTTTATTCGTTTTAATTAATGAATAAATGATTACATTCCCTATATAAACTCTCATTCATTTCATTGTGTCTATTACAGATCATGCCGCCTCGCCGCAGCACTCGCAACAGCACTGGTGAGAACCACGATGAAGGTAGTGACAACCATGGTCATGAACAAGGTCCTGGTCACAACACTAATGGGGTCGATGCTCAACTGGCTGCGATCATTTCTCAACAAATGGCGCAGCAAATCGCAACTCTGGTTCCCAATTTACTTGCTCAGGTCATCCAATTGAACGGCAACGGGAATGGTCACAACAACGGGAACGGGAACGGCAATGGCAATGGAAATGGACCCCAAGCCTGCACCCTTAAGCATTTCAACTCTTGTAACCCTCCAAAGTTTAGTGGTGAAGAAGGAGCTACAGGACTCCTCCAATGGTTTGAGGGTATTGAAAATACCTTCATCAACAGTGAGTGCCCAAACAACTTCAAGGTTCGTTACGCCATGAGTGTTCTCCATAAACGAGCACTCACATGGTGGAATGAAGAAAAGCGTACTCGTGGGGCCGAAGTTGCTCTTGCTATGACATGGGACCAAGTCAAGGAGGTCATGAAGGAAGAGTTTTGTCCTCGCAATGAAGTTAAGAAACTTGAGGATGAATTCCACACCCTTGCTCAGGATAGTGGGGAAAACCTTGCTTATAATACCCGCTTTCACGAGCTCAGTCTGTTATTGCCTCATAAAGTCACTCCGCTACCTGTAGCCATCGAAAAGTATATCGGTGGTTTGCCTATGCAGATTCAAGACACGGTATGGGGAAGGAACCCTGCTACCCTTGAAGAAGCCAAACGTTTAGCAGCTACCTTAACCGATAATCACGTAAAGAACGGGACCTTAGTTCGGAAAGGCAATAAAACAAGTATTGTAGCCGCGGTAACTACTGAGAATCAGAAGCGTAAGGCCAAGGATCCTGATGTCAACCTCACTACACAAGCTTCTAACAAGAAACCTTATACAGGAAACCATCCATTGTGCAACACATGCAACCGACATCATCCCACTGCTTCAGCATGTCGCTTGTGCACCAATTGTGGTAGGTATGGCCATCTAGTTAATACATGTCGCGAGACCCCAAATCCTAATGCCAACCAACCCATCAACCCTGCTCAGGCTGCTAATCCTAATCGATACAACTATGGTCAATGCTATGAATGTGGAGACCCAAATCACTTCCGTAACCGATGCCCTAAACTGAACAGAGATCAAGACCCTCCAGCTACCTGACCTAGACTCACCATTTGACTATTGGTTACTTTTTATTCTATGTATTGACGTTATTCGATTCAAGTAATAAGATTCAAGTATTTTCATAACATCTGTGTGCATGTTTGTCTGAATGTGAACTAATCTGTAATCATACTTGCTTGTACAACAATTAGTTAACTATCAAACGACCAGCTTAACGATTGGTAGAGGTCATCATGTCATTCCAACAGTCGGGAGAGGCCCTACCACCTGAACGACTGACGGAGACTATCAGACCTGCTTAACAATCGGTAAAGTCATAAAAGGACGCAAAACCCTAATGTAAGGTAAATTGGTAATTACGGTCCGGAACGTAATCATGAATTTACAGGTACGTTAAGGTAGTGTGAAATTTTATCAAAGTCTTCAGTAGTTGACCAATTGTAACCCTGGTTTTCTCTTAACTTCGGGACGAAGTTCCTAAAAGTAGGGGAGACTGTAACATCACGCATTAAATACTTGTACGATACGCCACCGACATTAATAAAAACGTCAAGTTTCATATTTACCCTCGCAATTATTATTATCGTCGCATTTATTATTTTTGTCGTTATTTTGGAACCCTAATGATATGTATATTATTATATATATGTGTGTGAATGTGAAATAAAATCAAAAAAATAAACTGCCTTGGCCGGGGTTCGAACCCGCGCCAAGGACCGGCTCAACCAACACCAATGCACAAACCAACTGGGCTAAGCCTTTTTCTTGTTATAAACCCGGACAACAATAATTATATACGCGCTTTTTAAATCCTCACAGTTGACTAGAAAAGTCAACTGTGGGATTTCTTGTTGATCAATCCGTGTTTTTAACGCGTGATTGTTATAATTATGGTAAACTCGTGCATTGTCCGGCCCATTACAACGCAATTGCACAACCAATTACACGGCATTGTGCCCTAATAATCATTATTGGCCGCGTACAAGTATAAGGAAAGTCAACTATACAATTAACCCTAACCCTAAATCATTAGTATAAATTGAGACCTCCTGGACATTGAAAAATCGCTCATACCTCTCTCTCAATCCTTATTTCTCTCTGATTCTCTCTGTGTTGGGTTTAATCGCTCGTGGTTGACTTTTGCTTTGACCCGATAATAATCATCATCATCACACTGTGAGTTCAATTTTATTGGTGGGGTTTAATCATCGGCATTCAAGCAACTATAGCCCTAACATTAATCGGGCTATAGTTGCCTGAATCAATCAATTGATTTGGCTAGGGTTCATCGCGTTTCAATTGGGGATAAACCTGTATCAACATCGTGTATTTAATTATATCAAACCAGAAGTCATAACAACCACCGGCCTAGGCCAGGTGGTTGAGACGCGTGGCTTACACAATGGTCACCCGGGTTCGAGTCCCGGCACTGACCAGCTTTTTGGCACCTTTTCCTTTCTTTTCTTTTTAAACAAACATTAATTAATTATATATATATTAAATCCTTTTAATCTTATAAATTCTTTTTAAAATACCAAAACTCTTTTATAAATTCTAAAAAAATTATTGTTAGTTAATCTGATATAAAAGATTTATTTAAAATTTTTATTTTCCAGAAATTCTTTTATTTAATAATTATAATAATTAAATCATTTTTATACTATTATATTTATAAAAATCCATTATTATGTCAAAACAGTATTATTAAAATTCCCAAAAATTATCTTAACTTTTTATAAAGTTAAACTTTACTGAAATAATTTTTAATTCAGTAAAAACATTTATTTAGTATTTTTAATCAATTTTTGTAAGATTTAATCATATTTAATTCATAATAAATCCAATTTTCATCATTTTTACACCAAAATTTTACACAAATTATGTTTAATCATTTAGAACAGAATTATGATTTTTAAAATAAGATTTCTTTAATTTTAGTATTTTTGAATATTAAAGTTAATAATTGGCTATTTACAAATAAATAGATTTAAAAATCTATTTTAAATAAAATAATTTTATAAAAATTATTTTATTGCTTCAAACACTTTATTGTACTCATACAAAATTCAAACTTTATAAAAAGGACTATTTTTCATTAATTATCCAATTTTCTTTATTTAATTAACGTTTTTAAATTAAATTTAACAATTGATTATCCCCAAATCGAAACCCTAGGATACACATATTAGTTACATAGACTTAGACTTATTATATATTACCTCATTATAGGGTAATATTTGGAATCACTTTGGGCAACACAATTATCATATCTTTCCAACGAATTAACATTTGCTAAGGTGAGTTTACATAGCCCCTTTACTCTATTTTCACTATTTTTGGGGTGAAACATGTTCAAATATTTTATACTTTCATTTACTCATATTTACTGGTGATTCAATTACAACATCATTCTATCATTTGACTGTAACAAAAAGACACAGTACAATCATTAACAATGATCAAGCCGCCTGTTTAGATTATAGCGCTATAGGTCTGACAAACCCATCCCACCCGCATTAGACTCAGGGATGATCGATAACAGTAACAACATTTAACTAACTTGCGAGTTAGTCATCAGTCGACACAAGGTTTGGTTGTACAAAGACGCATTGCTACATGTCGGTATCATACTCTATCATCATACAACCCTGAGTGTTGTACAAACTATTGTTATCAACTATTATTCAAAAACCTATGTAATTCTCACCAACTTTTGTTGACCCAAACATTTTCAACTTAACATGTTTCAGGTCCTACTTGCTTGAAGAATTGCTTGAAGATATGTGCATAGTTTATTCAATTTGATGTATGAATTCTTGTAGAACAATTGTATGTAATTTATTTAAATCAATTAATGAAACTTATTATTCTCCATGAGCTACTGAACAATCATCAATACGTGGCACCCCGATGTTTCCGCCATCGGTTGGGGTGTTACAGATTAACCACATGTCCTAGGAACTGAACTTCGCGTAACCAAAAATCACACTTTGAGAACTTAGCGTAAAGTTGTTCCCGTCGCAAAAGTTCCAAAACCAAACGCAGGTGTTCCTCGTGTTCGGTCTTGTTCTTGGAGTAAATCAGGATGTCATCAATAAACACGATGACGAACTTGTCAAGATATGGTTTGCAAACGCGGTTCATCAAATCCATGAAAACCGCCGGTGCGTTTGTGAGACCGAAAGGCATGACCAAGAACTCAAAATGGCCATAACGTGTACGAAAGGCAGTCTTTGCAAAGTCAGCTTCCCTTACGCGCAATTGGTGATAACCGGACCTCAAATCAATCTTAGAGTAGTAGCTAGAACCCTGGAGTTGGTCGAATAGATCATCAATACGTGGAAGAGGATAACGGTTCTTGATGGTCACTTTGTTCAATTCTCTGTAATCCACACACAATCGAAAACTTCCATCCTTCTTCTTAACGAACAGAATCGGAGCTCCCCAAGGGGAAAACTTGGTCTAATGAAACCCTTATCCAAGAGTTCCTGTAACTGACTGGACAATTCCTGCATCTCGGGAGGTGCAAGACGGTAGGGGGCCCGAGCAATAGGAGCATCCCCCGGTACAAGATCAATACTGAACTCAACCTGACGATGGGGAGGAAGACCAGATAAGTCATCGGGAAATACATCAGGAAACTCGCGTACAACAGGAATATCGTCGATCTTCTTCTCATCGGTAGGGGAAACAGATAAAAGTGCCAAAACGGCCGAATAACCCTTTCGAAGATACTTAAGGGCTTTCATGCTGGAGATGAGATTTAGCGGAGCACCGCCCTTGATACCGTACACAGAAAGGAATTCTCCATCAGGAAGGGGAATCCGAATAATCTTGTCGTAACAAACGATCTCAGCGCGATACAAAGACAACCAATCCATGCCTACAACAACGTCAAAACTACCCAAAGGTACCGGCATAAGGTCGATGGGAAAAGACAAACCCGACAATTCTAGTTGACACTCCCGCAGGATACAAGTAGCTTCAATCTTTTTACCGTCAGCCAACTCAATTACATACTTAGCCTCTAATGGTACGGGTACTACATCTAGCAGTCGACTAACTTCCATAGATATAAAACTTTTATCGGCACCGGAATCAAATAAAACACTAACAGAGCGATTATTGAGAAGGAACGTACCGGTAACTGTGTCAGGATCCTACCTAGCCTCTGCGGCTCCAATGACGAAGGCACGTGCATTCCTGCCACCGCCCCCGTTGTTCCCGTTACCGTTTCTATCCCTCACATCCCCGCCCTGCTTCAGCTTCGGGCACTCCTTCTTGTAATGCCCAGTCTCCCCACAGTTGTAACAACCCTGTCTCCCCGTAGTTCCTTGAGCAGTAGGAGCCGAGTTAGTAATTGGGGCATGGGTCGATGGAAGTGTCGCCCGACAATCTTTAGCAAAATGCCCAAGCCGCTGACAGCGATGGCAACGATTTCGGTAGCAGTCCCCCTGATGATGACGCCCACATTTGTTGCATTTAGGTAATTTCCCCGCATAAGCACCCTGTTTGGTACCAGAAGAAGAAGAACCCCCGCTATCGAACCTCTTACCCTGTTGTGCTGATGCTGGCACAGATCCTTTCCCCTCATTATCCCACTTACGCTTATTATTCTCCGGGGCCTTGACAGTCGAACCCTTAGCAGGCAAGATACCCCCATTCACCTTCAGGTTGGTCATCCTGTGAGCCGATCGGACCACCTCTGAGTATGTAGGAAGATTCCCCGCAGCCACCAACCCTGCGATCTCTAGTACTAGCCCCGAGATATAGTGTTCAATCCTCCTATATTCTGGCACATGCAGATCAGGACACAGCACTGCCAACTCATTACGCCTTACCGTATACTTTTCAATCTCTGACCCGGTCATCTTGAGATTCCACACCTCATGCTCTAGCTTCTGAACTTCTTCCCTTGGACAGTACTCTCGCTTCAGTAGTTGAACAAAATTTTCCCAAGGCATAGCATAAGCCTCCCCTATACCCATATTCTGGGTGATATTGTTCCACCAGGTCAAAGCAACATCCTGGAATAACGCAGCAGCATACTTGACTCGATCCTCTGGAAGACAGTTGCACATCAGAAACACTGACTCCACCTTTTCCAGCCACCTGAGCAAGCTCACCGCACCCTTAGTGCCAGAGAATTCCTGGGGCTTACAGTCCCGAAACATCTTGTAGGTACACATAGGTAGGGGTGGATTAACAGGACCACCTGAAATAAAACGCATGAGAAACCACGAAGGATGTAAACAAGGTTCACCAACGAGGCAAAAGAGGATAAGTCAACTTACCACCACCATTGTGCCCTAACTGAAAGGCGGCTTGCAGCAAGTTGTTCAGATCTTCTTGTGATAGGTTTACACCACCACGACCACCACCACGCCCACCAGCGCGGCCACCTCCACGTCCTCCTCGTACTCCAGACATGATTCTGACAGAAAGAACGAGTAAATTTCAGTTTCACAGCTAATGGTAACCACTAGCGTTTACTAGATCAAAGCTAGATCCAACCCAGGACTATCCATTCAAACCCAGAGCTCACTAGGGCTTTCATGCATTTCGGTTTATGATTTTGTGTGCACCCAAAATGATAAACCGCTCTACATGGTCCTCCAAGTGTTCTCCTAGTTCAAAGTTCAAATCACCGAACATAGACTCTTAGCTATACACCATAATGCTATGGTAGTTTATGGCAAGTGTTTCTATTGGAGTATGAAAGGGAGATGTCCGAGCCTTGGACAAATCTCAAGAGTACACAATTTACCCCAATATACCACAATGCCTAGAAAGCAAGTAACCCGACTTAAGATAGAACGGATGATGTAACATAGGAAGGTCAGATGATTTAGAGACACCCCGACAAGGCCATACGTAATCCACCATAATGTTTAGTACTATGTGATCGTCTAGTGTGTGCGACTCGGCTATAGACTAGACTCTACATGTAGTCCTAGTTCACTATAACCATTGGCTCTGATACCAATCTGTCACACCCTCAAATCCACTTGCAGAGTTTTACCGCGAGGCGCATGACAAACCAGGATCCAAGTCAACGATCACAATAAACAAAACTAGATGAACATATGCAATTTCAAAACATAGTTTAAAAATTCCCAATTACAGCGGAAGCTTATTCTCAAACATAATCCAAAAGTAAACCAAATTATTTAATGTTCGAAAACCATGCAACCCTAACTAGACGCCGTGCAGACGCGTGCGCCCTAGTTCCATAGTGCTACCTTAGCGACCTGAGAAAACATGTAAGAGTTACGTCAGCACAAAAATGCTAGTGAGTTCACAGGTTTTGTAATCAAAGTACCAAGTTCAACCTGTCCATACTATATCAATTTGTAAACCAAGTATGCTAGCTAGGCGTATGTTTTGTTACTACAACGATTGGAAAACCATTACTAACTCGCAAACCAGATGTTGTGCCCGAATAGTAAACCTGTTCCTGTTTGAGACAATATGCACTCGCCCGGCCCTCCAAGCCGACGAGCGGGGTTGGTCACTCCCAATAGATCTATTCACATTTCCCCGTTGTGCTAACCCGCACATTCATGGTTTCCCCGGGACTTCCAAAGATCGTATAGTAAACCATAGAAACCCATAGTATGACAGTTGTTACCAAAACATAAGTTTAACACATGTTTTCTCCCCCAAAAAGTGAAACCAGTTAAAAGAGGGGCCGTAAACTCACCTTAGGTTGCGTTACTTCGTAATACGAATAAAATCAGCAAGCTATGCTAGCCCCGTAAGGCAGCGACCTCACATATGATAGTTACAAGTAATTAGACTAATAACCCGTAGGTTAGTTAGTCCCTAGATGTCCAGACCATAACCAAGTTCGTTTGAAAACACCGTGACTGTTAAATTAACCCAATGTACAAGACTCGACATCCCATTGGTGACCCGAGACTCCCCGTGTTATACTTGCACTCACAAACATGCAATCATGCAATCACACTTAACATACGTTAAAATCCAGCAAGTTGTAGCACGTAATTCAAATATCTCATAAATAAGTCCGAGCACATGTTACCATGTTATTAGGTATGTTACGGGGTTCCTAGCATGTTCCTAGGTGTCAAATCGGGTCCCGAAATGCTAAATTACACTTACAGTAGCAGTACAGGCGATTAGGAAAAGTCAACTAGTGATTACGTGGGTCAACAGGCATTTAGGAATGCTAATCGCCTATACTATAGGCGATTAGGGTCATGCGGTATGCAATTCATGAGTTTATAGGCGATTACGTCGTAAGGCATGCAATTCAGGACTTAACTAGCAATTAGGATCGTAAATGCATGAAGTAAAGGCAATTAGGCCCCTATTCGCATATACTATAGGCGAATAGGAACCCATATCAGGCGAATAGCCTCCTATTCGCCTATAGCATAGGCGAATAGGATCCCTATTCGCCTTTAGCCCAGCTGTTCCAGTTTTTCGCGCGTTTAACACTCCAAATCAGATCCAGAACGTGTGTAAACATCAAATATCAATCAAACAACCATATCAAACATATTTCAATCAAAATCCTTCGTTTAACCTCGTCCTATCAGTCCTGCATGCACCCATGTATCCCAAAAACAATACACAGAGCATGAAACATCACATTAACATGCATAACCGTAACCCTAATGAACAATTACTCAGATTTCATCAACATGCTATCATCATCAATCTGTAACTACCTTAATATCATGCTAACAATCCTTCTTGAATCACAAAAACCCTATCTTTTAATTATAAACACACATACAACATGCATAATAGTTAGAATCCAATTAACAACGATTATTAACGAATTTCAGAAGACACATACGTTTATAAACAGGTCAGGACCATTAGGGATTCAATAAAAACATTATTAAAGATTGCATGAATGAAAACCACACCTTAGATTTATGATAGATTGATGTAATAGGCTTGAAATCTTGTGTTTTGATCTAAAATCGTGTTCCAGAGGTTGTGTGTGTGTTGGGACGAGTTGTGGGACGACTAGGGTTGTTATAATGAAGTTTAGGAGGTCAAGTATTGTATTTATAGTCGTTTTTAGTCGTCCAGCACGTTATAGGCGATTACGCAGCAGCATCAGGCGAATAGGGCTCCTAATCGCCCATAGTATAGGCGATTAGGGCCTACTCGCCCCTAATGAAACCCTACTCGCCTCCCCTATAAGCGATTAGCCCACCCTAATCGCCTGTAGGGGTTGGTTCTGCGTACTTTGCGCGTTAAACCCCGTTTTAACATATGTTAACACATTTTCACATACCGACAAGTCACATAATGATTGTAAACACATAATACTTGCAAACAAACACATTCACACTCGTTCACCAATTCCCGGGACTCGAGACTTGTATGTTCCCTATGCTCTGACGATTCTACGAATCGTCATCCTTTGTACACTTGGTTAAGGACTGACATCTAATGAGCCTTTAGACTAACATCTAATGATCCTCTATACTAAACTAACAGTTCCCGAACCATAACACGACTCAACTAACCCAGTTAAGTATAATATACGCGTGACTCGCTAAGGTAGACTTTAATCTAGACAGCGTTGTTAACCAGAATTTGCCGGGTGTCACACCTTTTCTTCTAAAAGACCATAAATAAAGTTAATGAGAACTTCATCCTCAAATCCAAGAAGTTCAGTCACCCTGTGAGCTATCCATGGCCGCATAACATCCATCTTGACTTTCGACATATCCACCTAAACAAAAGACTGAAGTATTATCATAAAATACCTTTACGACTAGAAAAAAAACATAGCTACTGAAGCATTTCAATACGAAATCAGGAGAGTGAAGAAAATTTGGAGAATAAATATGTCATTTTGGAAAATGAAAAGAGGAAGTAAGGTGGAATTTAAGACATGGAAATGAAAGCTTCATCCAATTATGGTGAATAAATGGTGTCTTTTGTTTTTCTTTGCAATCAATTCACAAGGTAAAGGGGAAAGGGGTAGCAAGGGAATGAAATTTTAAGTTTTAACTAAAAATCAAAGATAAAATTACATTCATACCCTTTCAAGTGTCTTAATTGTACAAAAAGATCCAATTATACCCTCGTTATATAAGCTTGATTCACTTGTACATGTTGCTCTAATAGTTGGATGGTGTACAAAATTACTATGTTGGCCATCACTCCTCCTTAATAATATAACTAGTGGGAAAGCCCGCGCGTTGCGGCGAGTACATATGTTTGCTGCACGTTGCGCAACAGGTTACGTGTAATTTTTTTAAAAGCAATTGTTAATACAACTAATATACCAACATGCTTTTCATAATTAAAGTGGTTAAAGTTGTTATTCTTTAATTAAAATTATCAAGAATAGAAGCATAGTTTGACCCTTGGGGTCAATGAGAGAGAGATCAAACTTCAGGAATTCTCAAATAAAGGCAAAACTCAACTTAAAAAAAAAAGTTTGGTTACCATGTTATATTGTTATCTCAGAGTTCTTTATCTCATTGTGATGAGCAAATATGTCCAGGTAAAGTCATGCCAACTATAAGAACACCAAAAACCCTAGGATGTTGCCCTGCAAATTGTATAACTAATCCACAAAACAATAGATTATATACCATAATTTTATATGTTTATGATAATAAATTAATAATGAAATTACATAATTCTTGAATCCACAAAACAATAGACTATCATCCTTCTTTTTCCTGTGAACAAATGGGTCATGCTTTGCACTTCCGAATCACACATGTTGCACGTAATGTTATCTATATTTACCCTTCTCCTTTGTAAAGCCGCTTTAGTCGGAATCCGATCCATTTCTGTCCGCCAAAAAAAGATGTTCACTTTTAGCAGAACCAATTTGACCCAATTCATCTCAAAAATCCGCGGCTCAGTTCTGTCTTTACACAGAAAAGTCTTCAAGTCAGCAACTAAATATGGGCCGTTTTTTCCATCTCTCCATATCTATCTATCAGGACTATCTGATAACATCACCGACCAAATTAAGCGCTTTAAGGCTTCAATTTCCTGCACCTCCTCTGCTGAACTGGGGCTACACAACCAGTCGAACGATAACTGCAAACCAGAAGCTGCAGACTGCAGCCCGACTACTGCATAATACAACCAGAAGCTGCAGGCTGCAGCCCGAATTCTGCAGAATGCCATCCATAAATATTCAATAATACATGGAATACTTATTTAAAGAAACACAACAGTTAAAAGATATAACAAGTATTAACTATTAAGTACATAAGTAGTTGATCAAGCATATATTTTATCCAAAAACATATATAGGTATCCCCTAGATTCCAGGAGTTCACAAGACTATGTTTCCACAAAAAGGCTAGCAGGTAAAATTTGGGCAGGCAGTTGTTATAACAACGTATAGGATTAGACATGAAGATATAACATAGTTGGGATACAATATTATTTAAGTTAAAACTAACAAATTTAGTTAATTATGTGTCAGTGCATTCCATAGCCGTAGGTCGGGGTTAATTTAAAGAGATTAGAGAAAATTCATCCGCATCAGCAGGTTCACATATCTAAGATTTATTGGCCATTTATACAATAGCTTTGTTTATAAGATAAGATATAATATGTGATACCCGACAGTTGAATGCCTGCATCTTCAAAAGCAATTTCACTATTAAAAAAGCGTTGCCTAAAACATCACTATCTGAACCAAGCTCTGGCTGCTTATCTACTTGCAAGGTAAAAAAAAATTTATAAAATAAGTCTCATTGGCCATAAGCACCTCATTTAACTGCAAGAGACAAATGGAACATAATTGTCATTGAAGATATAATTAATGTGTTACTTATTAGACCCATTTTTCGATTAGATAAAAACCTTGATTCGACCCAAACCTACAAACTAATAAATGGAACATAATTATCATTTCTGAATTAATTTTCAGAAAGAAGTTATGTGATCTATATTTAATATATTCAACTCTCGGCATTGTCATTATCTCAGTGTATTGCCCCGCTGTTGAAAAAAAAAGATACGATTTATGTTTCATAAGGTCAACTCTGTGTAGTAGAAAATTGGTACTTTAATATACAATTAAATGTTAAAGATGTACCATTGTCAATGTATTACAAAAAGCAATATGCATTTTAAGATATGAGCTTTGAGAATATTGATAGTGAGAAAAAAGTTAGTACCTGTGACAATTCCCATCATCATTGCCATTGCCTATCGACATAGCCAAACCATGTCAAATCCTTTCAGTTTCTTCATCAAGCCATGATCAAAATTCCCTGGTGACTTAGCAGGAAATTCAATGCTAATAATGGTCGCCTGCATCATTCCAAATGATAATTGAAGATTAAACTTTACAAGTTCTAATTTACTATATAGTGTAATGATAGAAACACTTCATAAAATTTTTAATAAAGACTCACAATAGGAACACCAGGATGTGAGTAAAAACCTCCACGTGGATACATAGCATCATAAGGTGGCATCTTATGCTAAAACTACAAGCACATATAAAAGTCAACATGATGACCCCATTTGACTACTATGATATGTTTTTCCTCTGAAACGCTTATAGTTTGTTAAGCTGTTTCTTTCGTTCATAAATAACTTGGGCCTTCACCTTCCTCTTTTCTCAAGATCCTGCAAGTAATTGAAATAGTAATGATACACAATAACTTAAATGTTTTAATATTTTTAGATAAAACAAAGATTTTATAATATTTTTAGGTAAAATATAATATGATCTATGAATTCTTAGTGCTCGTAATAGAAAAATGACATGAATCCAATTCGAGCAACAAGCTAGGTGCTCTTGTACTTCTAAATTTCACTGCATAGTCATTAAGAGTGTTAAAGAAGCAAGATGCTCATTAAGTAAGTCATGCTTGGTTATCCAAAAGCTAGAATTGAGCAAAGTTAAACAAGACCGAGCTTTAGTATCATATTGCTTTTTGTACAAAAACATTTTTTTTTGTACAAAACAATCTGTTTGACATGGTTGTTAATGAAGACCAATTTTATAAATTGGAACTGTCAATCATATGAAATAATAAATAAGTCAAAATTTTCCTATAGCAGATGTCCATCAAAAAGAAAATAATGTCTTTTTACCAAAGTCAAAACTAATTTGCGCATATAATTAGCACATCCATAGAATTATTTGATTAGAAATTTGATAGCAATTGAAGATAATTAAACATAACAATATCAACATGAATGAAAACGAATAACATTATACAAAATAAGATATGTAATTTCATGATAAGAGTGATTACCTTAAGTCCTTGATGGTTCCATAATGATTCCATCCAACTTTAGATAAGAGCTAGCCAAGCAAACAATACTTACGTCTAGCAATTAGCCTCAATACCCTGAGAAGGTGAGATTGAGTGTTGAATTGAATCAAAGAAACAGGAAGAGAGTTACTTTCAGGATATAGTGGTTTTGCTTGCAAGAGAACTTGATTTTGCCTTGAATTTGCAGTGAACAATGAAGTGAGCGGTGTTGATGATTGATGTGCACAATAAAGTGATTTCAACGTACAATCAATTGCATTCAATCCGATTCAATGATCGCGTGTTTCGGACAATGAGGAGGTGTTAGATTAGGGGCAGGAGACGAAGGATTGCATTGAATTCCTATTTGATGCAGATGTTTCATGTTTCTTTGAGGGCAGGGATGATGAGAAAAAAGGGTATTATGGTAAAAGTACTTTGATATTGTATAGGATGAGGTGAATGAAATGTCTATATTACCCTTCTAGGTGTCTTAATTGTCACAACTCTTCCCATAATACCCTTAAATTTCTTGCTTAAATGTGTTGTACACGTTGCTTCTTAACTTGTACGAAAATGAAAATTACTATCTTAGCCATCACTCTTCCTTAATAAGATAATAAGATATAGATAGAAATATAGATATAGATAAGCTCATATCCTATTTTTATATTAAAAAAGGTTTTATGCTTATTTTCTATTAGCTTGTTAAAAGTTAAGGAGAAAGTATACAGTACAAACTTCATTAACGTAAAAAGAATAAGAAGCCACTAGGTGATGTCATGTGTCAATTTAACCAAACCCTAATTAACCTAACCACACTCTAATTAACCTTAATCTCAGTTAAACCCAATGGCAATTCAGACTTTTTTATACGTAACTGATTACTACAATCACGTTCTGTATTTTTGTAAACGATTTCATAACATACGTAAAGGATTTTTCAAATTTGAATTTAAATTATACAACACTAGTCGATCACACACATTACGATTCAATCACAATTCGATCATCACAATCACAGGTAATTCGATTAATTCATAATGTTCGGTATGTATGTTCATAGATAATTATATCAGTTTTCAGTAGAATTTTGTATAATTTTTAGTTTTGTTTATCAAATTTAAACTTGTCAGTTGATGAGTAGAGCGTTTCTGCTGAGAATTCGAATCCAGTTGTTGATAATATTGTTTTTCATGGTACAGATTATCATGTTCTGTTTTTTACTCATTTTTTTTCAATCTGTTTTTAAATATTTTTTGTAAACATGATGTTTTGTGTGTATTCAGACTTGATCAAAGAACTAACCAGGTTGTTGATATTCATAGTTTGAACATCATCAACGAGTACAGAAGGATTCAAGGTATTTTAATTTTTTTGAATATCAGATATTTAATAGGTGCATTTAAATTAATTGATAAGTGTGTCTAAATGGTTATAATATTGTTACTGATCATGTAAGAATGCGTTTTAAGATAATAAAGAGTGCGTTTGAATATTTTCAAAATATCAATTGTCAAAGTGCGTCTGAAGTTTTATAACGTGCGTTTGTTTTTGAAGGTGTTGCAATTGATGTTCCTGTTGAAAACCAAGCTATTAACACATATATTCCTGATGTACCTGATTCGCTCAAACCTTTAATAGACATGGAGTTTCCTAGTATTGAGCATGCACATGAGTTTTATGCCAAATATGCAAAGGCTGGTGGTTTTTCTAATAGACATGCGAAGAGGTGTTTTAAAACTCAAGTACTTTGTATGCTATAAGGAGGGTTTTAAGCCACTAAAAGTAGGTGCAGAGAGTTCTAATAAAGATGTTAAGGCAAGGAAAAGGTCGTCTATCCTGACTGGATGTCAGGCACATATAAAGTTAACTTCTGAGGATGGAAAGACATTCAAGGTTTATGGTTTTGTGGAAGCTCATAATCATTCTTTTGTATCTGAAAGTGACATTCATTTTCTAGCAGCCAATAGGAAGCTAACACATACTCAAGAAGAGATGATATGTGAGTTGTCTTCATTGAATATGGGTCATGTCAAAGCTTTTAACATTATGAAGACCAAGTATGGAGGTTTTGAGAATGTTGGTGCAACTGCTACTCATTGCAAGAACTTTAAAGGTGGCATAAACAGCTTTATTGGTGAGTATGATGCAGATATGGTAGTGTCTAGGCTTAGGGATAAGAAGAAGTTCCTGCCAGATTTTTCATTTGAGTATTCTGTTGATGAAAAGAATGCACTCACCGGGTTATTTTGGGCTAATGCTTTATGCAAAAGAAACTATATGGAATTGGAGATGTGATTTCATTTTATGCAACATTTAACACCAACAAGTATGTTTTTAATTTTCAAGTTTCATATTCAACTATTATATGTTCATGGTTTTTTTTTAAATAATCTAATGTGTTTTGCAGGTACAAGATGGTTTTTGTACCATTTACCGGTATTGATAACCACTGTCGAAATGTCACACTGGGGCAGGATTGTTGTCATCTGAGACAACTGAATCATACACATGGTTGGTACAATCATTTTTCAGATCTTTGGAAAGCATCCAAAAGTGGTTGTAACCGATCAAGACCCTGCTTTGAAAAATGCAATCCAGTTGGTTTTTCAAAATAGCAGACACAGATTATGCATGTGGCATATTATAAGGAAGGTTTCTAATAAGGTCAGTAACATGAGTGCGTTTGTTTTGTAACAATAGTGCGTTTAAATAGTTTATGAAAAACCACAGATTATGAATGTTTGAAATTAATTAAGATTATATGGTGCGTTTGTTTTGTAACATGGGTGCATTTAAATAGTTTTAATTTGGTTACAAATTAATGAATGCGTCCAAAATTATATATAAGTGCGTTTGATAGTTTTATTGATTTTTCAGATAAGTACGTCCAAATTTTTCACAACGTGCATTTGTTTCCATGTTTTTGTTTTTTAGGTGGGTAGTGCATTATGCAGTGATGATGAGTTCAAAAGGAGAATTTGTGCAATTGTGTGGACAAACTCCATCAGTTCGGAGACATTTGATTTCGAGTGGCGTGTACTTATTGTCAATTACAATCTAAACGAGAACAATTGGTTGACGGACATGTTTAATATGAGGTCAATGTGGATCCCTGCTTTTACCATGATGAACCTATGTCTGGGCTAATGAGGACAACATCAAAATCTAAGAGTGAGAATCATTTTATTTATTTATTTTTTTTTTTTTGCTAAGTGGCAAATTCTCAGTTAACTCTTGTTGAGTTTTTTAGCCACTTTGAAACTTCCCTTGAAGCTCAGAGATTCAACCATAGGAAGAATAAAACCATGATTCAAGACATGTCGTTCCTGATTTTTGGACTACGAACCCTATTAAGGAAGAGGCATCTAAAATATTTACACGGGCTATCTTTTTTTATATTCAGGAAGAAATATATGCCACTTATGAAGGATTAATAAGTGTTCATATGAAAAGGGCTGATGAAGAAGGTTTTTTAAAGATTTTTGTTGATGATCCCCAAGCACATGGTCAAGGCTTTCTTGAGGGTTTTTTTTTTTTTTTTTTTTTTTGGTTTTTTAATTATGAAGGCGTTTATTGTAAGATAATGAAATACTACCTTCTCCACCGCGCCATACAAAAATAACAAAACTAGCCATCCCATTTGAAAAAAAAAGGCCTAGACAGGGCGGCGTGCCGCCACGACCGCCGCCCGCCCTGTCAAGACACTGTTCTTTTAGTTTTCTGTTCTCTTGTTTTATTTTTCTTTCTAGAGTGAATTACAGAAATCGTCCTTTATGTTTGTATCGAATTGCAAATCATGCCCTTTAGAAAGAAAAATTGCAGAAACCGTACTTTATGTTTGAAAATCGTTGCACGTTATGTCCTTTACCCCAAACCCAGTTTATTTTTGGAGTTAACTTTGATCACATGAACCACACGTGAGGGCATTTTAGTCTTTTCATTGCCCACCTGATTAAAACCCACATCCACCACATTTCTTCCCCAAATCATCAAAACCCAGTTAGGGTTCTTCCCTTATAAACCCCAATCATCAATACCAGCACCTGCAACAACCACCATGAAACCCTAACCTAAATCAACCACCACAACCTATCCACCACTAGGGATGGCAAAAAAAACCCGAGCCCGACGGGTATACCCGATAACCGAAGCATTTGGGATGGGTATACCCGATACTCGACGGGTATGGGACGGGTTTGGTATTGGAAAAAAAATATTTCGTGGGTATGGGACGGGTATGGTATTAGATGATACCCGACCCGATTACCCGAAACTAAATACTCGTCTACCCGAAACATATACCCGAAAACTTTTTTAAGTTATATATATTATATATATATATAACTATTTTTACATCATATACTCGAAACTTTTTAAGTTATATATATATATATAACTATTTTTAAATCAGGTATGTAGATTTGGGTTCTACTTCACCATATTTAGATTTTTTTTTCTTAAATCGATGTGTAATATTGATCTTATTGTTGGGAATCGTTTCATTGTACATCTTGTCTTATTGTTTTCTAGTTTTGTCTTTAGATAATCAGTTTGTACTACTTTCTTAATTAGTTAATGTTGAACAACAGCTTCTATGACATAAAAAAATGAAATGTTAGTATAGGCATAAAGAAAATGAAAATATATATATACATGTAAATACCAACGGGTATACCCGATATTCGTGGGTTTGCTCTATACCCGACGGGTAATACCCGATAAATACCCGACGGGTAATAGGACGGGTATAGTATGAGATTTTATAACCGGGTATGGGTATGGTATTAGCCATACCCGACCCGTTGCCATCCCTATCCACCACCAAATCCAACCTTCCTCTTCTTCCTTGGAACCCCAACTGGACTTTCGGTCTGTCTCTATTTCTCAATCTCTTTCTCTACTCTCACTGCGTCTCTCTCTCTCTCTCTCTCTCTCTCTCACTATCTTGGTTGAACACACACAGGAGGTATTTGTGTGGGTTTAGGCGACGGCAGTTATACTGTTGATAGGAAAGGGACATCTGGTATGAACAGGGGGAGCCGGAGAGATGTCACGACGGCGACGATTTTGTAGAAGGAGGACGGTGATGGTTGAGGCTGATTGTCGTTTGGTGTGAAGGGGATGGACAGGAGTTGTTGGTTTGTCGGAGAAGGTAAAGGCACCGGTCACCGGACCAGTGACCGTCTGGTCACCTTCTCCGGTCATACACACACATGTCTGTGTTTATGTGGTCTGTTCTCAGGAAAAAAAGTGGTGGGGTTTAGACCAGTAGATGGTGGTTAGGTTAAGGGGTGGTGGCTACTGGTGGCGGTTAGGAGTTGTGCTATGGGTGATGGTGGCAGGTGGTGGCGGTGGGTGTGTGTGAGAGAAAGAGATGCGGAAAGAGTTAAACAGAGAGAGACGGTGGGTTTTCTTTTTGGGTTTTTTTTTTTTTTTTTTTTTTGGGGGGGGGGGGGGTAATGGGGGTTTTGATATAATTTTTTAAATTTTTAATTTTTTTTTGTTATTTGTATTATTTTTTAGATAAATAGGTAAAAAGACTTTGCCCTCACATGAAGTCAACTTGGTTAGATTTAACCATAAAAATAAACTGGGTTTGTGGTAAACGACATAACGTGCAACGATTTTCAAACATAAAGTACGGTTTCTGCAATTTTTCTTTCTAAAGGGCATGATTTGCAATTCGATACAAACATAAAGGACGATTTCTGTAATTCACTCTTCTTTCTAAATAAAGTACTGGTTTCTGTTCTTGATTTTCTTTAGTTCATGTCAATGTTTGACGTCAAAAGGATATAACCTGTTTAGTTTTTCAAAAACTTAGCCGCCAAAGTTATTTCCAAATCTTCTTTTTTGCTATTTTTTCGGGTCTCGTTACTGGAATAAATTATTCCATTATCAAGTTATTACAAAGGGCTTTTCTTTTTCCTCCATAACTTATGATGGCTGTGAAGTTTTTCACAATCCCCTTTTGATAGCATCTTACCACAATCTAGTTAATTCCATGGCCCAATTAACTGCATCGTCCAATTTGCTTTCTTTATCTCCTAGGATGTCGAGGAAGAATTTAATCCATTTGTTATGTCGATTTGTTTCCATCTTTTGCTCAATTCGTTCCCCCCAGGGTGTTGACTAAATTGGTTCAACTTGTCACCGATCAAATTACGGTTTGATCGGATCTCTCTCTTTATTCTTCGGACCTCATATCTCTTTTTTTTTTCCTCTCTTTTTTTTTCTTATTTCGAATCCCCCGGCTTGACCACGGTCACTAGACTTTCCATCTCTCTTAATTTTGCACACCGTCGCACGACCACGATCACCGGTTGTCGATTTGTTTTTTTTTTTTTCCTTTTTTTTCAGTGGCGCTTCATCTGTCTTTTGTCTCGCCACGGACAAAAAAGATGCAACCGCCAGTTGATTGGAATCTAGCCAGTCATGTTTATCATTTCAGGAACCAAGAAACAAAGTTGGGGGAAGTTGTGGATTGAGCTATAGTCAAGAATCAAAGAATATGGACATTTTTTTTTGGCAAAGTCAAGATGAATGCATAATTTTGGACTAAAAGTCAAGAACCGAGACTGAGACTAGTTTTTCTCATTATTATTTTTGTTACTTGTTTTATGTTTCTTTTCTTATTGTTTTTCAGTCTGAGTGTTCGATTCTCTACCGCTCTGACTGTAGGGGAGTATTAGACAATATTATTAGATTAGGGTTTATCACTAATAGCCCACGGGCCTATTATGTTAGTTAGGGTTTTGGTATTATTTCTATATATTGTAACCTAACCTTTCAATAATATCAATCAAGTATTTCATTATCTTACATTTATATCATTAATGAGTGCGTCCAAAAGTCATCAGTATAGTTTTTGGTTTTTTAACTATTAATGCGTTTAAATTTATTCATGAGTGTGTCCAAAGTCATCATTATAGTTTTTTACCTTTTTACAGGTTCTTTTCAAGAAGGAAGTTAATAAGGGTGTTGAGGATGTTTCTACATTATGTACCTGTACGAGGTTCAAGCAGTACGGGCTGCTTTGTAGGTATATATATTTTTTGTATTAAGGATGATGAAATTTTATAGATTTCTAAACAAATACATTCTGAAGAGGTGGACAAAAGATGTTGTTCCAAATGAAATCAAGTATTCATTTGAAACAGGAGAGTTTGGTGATGACAAGACGAAAGAAGCTAGACGTATTGCACGGGAGATAGTCTTGGGCGGTGAATATCTTGCAAACACTCTAATTGCAGATTTATCGAGTTAACTTTGGTTAACGATAAATCAAAGAGATAGTTAAGAAGGTTGATGAGGGCAGGTTTAAGAGACTTGGTCATCAGAATAAGTATGACAGGTATGCTTCTCTTCTTGGTTATGAGAAACCATCAGAAGCCGAACCCACTATTCGACTTCCGAATGGTATCAAGAACAAAGGCCGTGGTAAGCAAAAGCTTATAAAGTCCAGCAAGGAAAAACAGATTAGTTGATCTGGCAAAAGGAAGAGAACCTGTACCATATGTAGAGAGAGAGGCCATGATCGACGAAAACATGCAAAGGAGGGTGCTTCAACCCAGCTCCAAGGTGAACAAGATGACCAGAATGTGGAAATGACCTTGATGATAATGAAGAGATTGAATTAGAAGATGACCGAAATTTGGAAGATGGCCTTGATGATAATGATGAGGAGTTGTCTTAGATGTGTGCTGTTGACTTTTGTAAATTTTAGGTTAATGAATGCGTCTGAAGTTGGTGAACATACGTTTAGTTTTGATTTTTGATATACTGTACTTTTTTAAATGTTTAATAAGTGTGTTTGAATACATATAGAGTGCGTTTAGACAATAACATTAAGTGCGTTTAAAGTATTATTAAGTGTGTCTATATCATTACCATTAAAAACCATAAAGTTATACAAACCACCACAACCACCATCAAAAAACATCAAAAAATAACTAAACCACCACAACCACAACCACTACCATAAAAAAACATCTAAACCACCACTAAACACAAAAAACTACCACAAAAACCACCAATAAACCACCCCATTCCATCTATCATTTACCACCTAAGATGTTGTACCTTGCCTTCTGCTTCTTTGCCATGTTCTTCTCAATGCATTTTTCTGTGCTGCTTAGTGTCTAGGAGATGAGATTGTCAAAAGCTACTTGGGTATGGAGTTGCTTAATTGCTGCATCTCTTAATGGTGTTTTCTCTTCATTCAGTAGCTTCTCAATGAGATCCAGGTTCTTCATACACTGTCTTTAGACCTCATTTTGCACACCAAAACTACACATGAAGTGTTGATGTCATCTCTGACTTCAAAGATGCAATCTACCATTATCACAGTCTTCACTTGTAGGTTGTTGATTTCATCAATGTGGTTTTCTACCATTTGTTTTAGTTTTTGCAAGTGAATCACTATGTTTTCTGATAGTGTTTTTGTAGACAAAAAAAAGTTAATTAGGTGGTAGTTGAATTTTAATTTCAAGTTTTAACTAAATTTATTACCAATCAAATCATAGTTATTAGATAGTAAGATTTTTGAGTTTTTACCATTTAAATAATCGTGTATCTTTTGACAGATGATCTTTTACAATTAATAAAAGATGTCACTTGCATTTTTAATCATTACATGTACAAATAACATAAAAAAAACATAATCTGTATTTTGTCAATAAAGCGCGTCCAAACAATACAATAAATGCGTCCAAAGTTTTAAACGTGCATTTAAATACAACAAACGTGCATCTGTTGTTTGTTTTGGTTAACCAGTTACCTTTTTAAACGCACCCTATAATGTAACACATTTATAAGGTGCTTTTAAACATATCAGATTTACAGTCTCTGAATGTTCATCATCTGAAACTTTTTTCAAAGCCAATTTTTTTCTTTAATTCTTCTTATATTATTAAAATCTTAAGTTTCTGTGAATATTACATGCGTTGATTGTGATTTTTGAATACGATTTTACTGATTTTATCAATTGCTTTGTAATACTTTGTTTTTGTTGTTTTTCTGCAAATACATTTTTGATTTGATTTGATTTAATTGAATGTTTTTTATTATGTAATGATTTTGAACGTTTAATCATTTTGAAACGATGAAAAATCAAGTTCAATCATTGAAAATTTTTGTTCGATTATACGTTTAATCGAATGTTTTGAATGTCTGTAGTTACAATCTCTGAAAAATTAAAACGCCTTTTTCCTAATGTACCCCTGGTTAGACTAACCCAAATATGATTAGGGTTGTTAATTACCATCTTACCACCGCTTAAATCTAATGGCTCAGAATGCTTCTTACATTTTGTACTTTAAGAAACTTTATACGTTATCTCTACCCAAAGTTAAGATGCTCTTTTATGAGGAAAAAAAAAGAGAGAGAGAAATAACTTATTAGGAAATGCTAATTTGCTATGAGAAAAATATTAGCCCGAATAACAAATTTTTCATAGGATTCCACGAGTCCACGTAACTTTGACACTGGATCTAATAGAACTAACAGCCCATTTGAATAATAAAATTATAAATTAATAGGCTTTGAGCCCAATTTCTTAAAGCCCAAATGGAAAATCACCAAATTCGATTTTCTAGTTATCTATCGCCCTATTTGTTTAAATGTCAAGAGCCATAAGATATTATTCTGCGACTTCGACACTACATGCCCTAAAACTCCATTCAGAGATTAATGTCTTATCCTCTCGGATCTCAATCATCGTTCACGCTTCTAGTCGGGTGTTGGAATTTTGGAATATTGAATGGAAATTTAATTTAGAGATATTATTATATAGAGTCTTCATGTGGTGAATAAAAGAGAGACTCTTGAGTAGAGTTTCTTTTTGTAACACTTGATGAGTTAAATTAGAGTGTTAAATCTCTAATTAAGTGAGACCTTTCACCCTTCCTCAAGTCTAGTATATTTAGTAGGTTATATGCCTCATGTGATACTAGAGAGAATATAACATATATATGAAATATGATGTTCTTGGAGAAAGAGAGATACTTGAAGACTAATTGTATAAAGGAATACTCTTTACTATTTTTATTCGTTGCAAATGTCATACATTACAATTTTACCTAGTGTAACCTCGGGTGTGTGGCCTTCTCCGGCAGTACAGACTGCTTCGGCTGTTGTACCCTGGGAGATAGACGCGTTGTCTTTGGTAGAGGCGCGAAATCTGTTTTAAGGGAAGCGTGTTGAACACGTGCCTCAGCCTCAACCGTCAACATTATGTTTGTTTATTTTTGCAGCCAAGAATGATCGTACAAAAGACATGGTTCAAGGTTTCTGTGACACCCGGCAAATTCTGGTTAACAACGTTGTCTAGATGAAAGTCTACCTTAGCGAGTCACGCGTATATTGTACTTAACTGGGTTAGTTAAGTCGGGTTATGGTTCGGGAACTATCGGTTTAGTCTAGAGGATCATTGGATGTTGGTCTAGAGGTTCATTAGATGTCGGTCCTTAACCAAGTGTACAAACGGTGACGATTTGTAGGATCGTCAGGGCATACGGAACATACAAGTCTCGAGTCCCGGGAATTGGTGAACGAGTGTGAATATGTGTATTTACAAGTGTTATGTGTTTACAATCATTATGTGACTTGTCGGTATGTGAATATGTGTTAACATATGTTAAAACGGGGTTTAACGCGCAAAACACACGAAACTAGCCCCTATGGGCGATTAGGGGGCCAAATGCATGACTGTTCATGCAATTAGGCCCAAATGCATGACTGTTCATGCGATTGGGGGGCCAATTGCATGACTGTTCATGCGATTAGGCCCAAATGCATTACTGTTCATGCGATTAGGATTCCTAATCGCGTGTAAAGCTGCATAATCGCGTGTTACGGGCTGGACGACTAAAAACGACTATAAATACCATACTTGACCTCATAAACTTCATTATACAAACCCTAGTCGTCCCATAACCTGCCCCAACACACACACAACCTCTGGAACGCGATTTTTGATCAAAACACAAGGATTCAAGCATAATCCATCGTTCTTTCATAATCCTAAGGTTTGGTTTCCATCCATGAATCTTTATAAACGTTTTTAATCAATCCCTAATGGTCCAGACCTGTTCTAAAACGAAAAAGCTTTCTGAAAATTGTTAATAAGGGTTGTTAATCGGATTCTAACTAGTATACATGTGTTATGGGTGTTTATGATTAGAAAGCTAGGGTTTTTATGATTCATAATGATGGATTAACATGTTATTAGGTTAAATCAGAATAATATTAATGTTATGATGATAATATCTGAGTAATTGATTATTAGGGTTATTGTTATGCATGTTAAGGTGATGTCGCATGCTATGTGAATGGTGTTTGGATTACATGATTGCATGCAGGGCTGAAAATACGAGGCAAAACGAAGGGTTTTGGTTGAAACATGTTTAGGATAGTGTTTGGGATGATATTGGGTAGTTACACACGTTCTGGATCTGATTTGGAGCGTTAAACGCGCGAAAAACTGGAACAGCAAGGTTACAGGCGATTAGGATTGCTAATCGCCAGTTTTTCATGCGATTAGGGCCTAATCGCTAGTTTGTTCATGCGAGTAGCCCTAATTGCTAGTTTTTACATGTGGTATAGCCCTAAATGCTAGTTTTTACATGTGGTATAGCCCTAAATGCTAGTAATTCATGCGATTAGCTTTCCTAAATGCTAGTTGACCAACCTAAATGCTAGTTGACTTTTCCTAATCGCGTGTACTGCTGCTGTAAGCGTAAATTAGCATTCCGAGACCCGATTTGACATGTAGTAACATGCTAGGAACCCCGTAACATATATAATAACTTGGTAACATATGTTTCGATGTAATTCGGTGATACGTGAACTATGTGCTATAACTTGTTGTGCGTTAACGTATGTTAAGTGTGATTGCATGATTGTCTGTTTGAGAGCGTAAACATAACACGGGGAGTCTCGGGTCACCAATGGGATGTCGAGTCTTGTACTTTGGGTCAGTTAAACAGTCACGGTGTTTTCAAACAAACTTGGTTA
This sequence comes from Ambrosia x helenae, assembly GCA_030844895.1. NCBI lineage: Eukaryota > Viridiplantae > Streptophyta > Magnoliopsida > Asterales > Asteraceae > Ambrosia > Ambrosia x helenae. Next base: position 111,327,746 of record CM061231.1, on the reverse strand, counting down.
TGGTCTGGACATCTAGGGACTAATTAACCTGCGGGTTATTAGTCTAAGTGCTTGTAACTGTCATATGTTAGGTCGCCGCTTTACGGGACTAGCATAGCAGCTGAGTTTACTCGGGTTAAGGAGTAACGCAACTTAAGGTGAGTTTACGGCCCCTCTTTTAAACTGGTTTCATATTTTCGGGGGAGAAAACATGTGTTAAAACGATTATTTGGTAACTACTGTTATACTATGGGTTTCTATTGTGTACTACACGATCTTTGGAAGTCCCGGGGGGGAACCATGAATGTGCGGGTTTTCACTACGGGGAAATGTGAATAGCGCTATTGGGAGTGACCAACCCCGCTCGTCGACTTGGAGGGTCGGCGGGTGCATATTGTCTCAAACAGGAACAACAGGAACAACAGGGTTACTACATCGGGCACACATTTGGTATTCGAGTTAGTAATGGTTTTCCAATTGTGGTAGTAACAAAACATACGCCTAGCTAGCGTACACTGGTTTTCGATTTGTTATAGTATGGACAGGTTGACTTGGTACTTGGATACAAAACCTGTAAACTCACCAGCATTTTTGTGCTGACGTAAACTTTTACATGTTTTCTCAGGTCGCTAAGGTAGCACGACTGGACTAGGGCGCACGCGTCTGCACGGCGTCTAACTAGGGTTGCATGGTCTTATAAACGTTGAACTATTGTTTCATTGTTGAGATACTGTTTTGAATAAGCTTCCGCTGTAAACGGGATTTTAAACTATGTTTTGAAATTGCATTTATATTCATTTAGACTTGTTTATTGTGATCGTTGGTTTGGATCCTGGTTTGTCATGCGCCTCGCGGTAAAACTCCGCAAGTGGATTTTGAGGGTGTGACAGTTTCATTGAAGACTATGCAAAGATTCTTATAAGAAGACACAATTCAAACTCTTGTTGAAAACTTCGGTTTGAATCATTTTATGTTGTATTTTATATTGTTTTCGTTTGGATTTGTACACGGTGTGTACTACAATTTCCCAAATGTATAAAGAGTGTATCTTTATTATTTTATTAATATCATTTTAATAAAATCGTGACCCATGTCCTACAATCTTAAAACATATTTCGTGAGATTGTTGCTACAATCTTAAAACCTTATTCATAAGGATTTTGGGTTCACGAAATGGTTAAAAAAATTGTTTTTAGAGATTTTTGTATAATCTTTTAAATTTTTGTTTTGGGAAATATGTATGTAGTACAACTTGTTGGGTTTGGATTTATAGGTATTGTGGTATAATATTAAATCCTACACCGTGATACAAAATTAATGGTATTTTGATTCAACCATTTGGTTTTATAACGATTTTTAATCGTTCTTTTTCTAACATGTGTGTTAGACCGGGTTTATTGGTGTAAACCATACGTTTTTTTGTAAAAGTTGAATTCCATAACGTTCGCGTAGGATTTGACTTATTTTATAAACAATACGTTTTTTTGTAAACGTTTTATTTCCTAACATGTGTGCTTGAAATGATTATATTTGATGTTGGAAATAGTTTATTTTGATAAACTAATAAGCTTTGTAATAATTTTTGTAATCATTTATTTTAACGAACGTGTTAGAACCGGCTTATTTTATACAAACTGATAAGTGTTAGAACGATTTTTGTAATCGATAATTTCTAACGAGCATGTAGGAAACGGTACTTTATATGAATCAATAAACATTATAATGATTTTTGTAATCATTTATTTCTAATGAGCCTGTTAGAATATGTTTATTGTATATAAATTGTTAAGTTTTATAACGACTGTGTAATCGTTATTTCTAACAAGTGCGTTAGAACCACTTTACTGATAGGCTTTATAACGATTTTTATAACCGTTTATTGCTATCGAGTGTGTTAAAAAACGGTTAAAATGATTTATGTAATCATTTGTCTTTTAATATGCGTGTTAGAAATGGTTCATAAAAACCACCGATATAAACATAAAAAAGGATGGTAATAGTTTTTTTTTCTAACTTGTATGTTAGAAGTGGTTTAATATTATGAACCATGTGTGTTTAAAATATTTCGTAGAGAAGTTTTAATACTTCTATATGTGCACGTTAGAACTCGTTTTAGTTTTCTAACATGTGTGTTAGAAAACTGTTATCGCTGATACGAGTTTAAATACGATCTATTTTATGAAATGGAATATTTGGAAATATTTCATGTAAAAAAAATGACTCTAACGTGTGCGTTAGGATCATTTAAGTTCTAACATGTTTGTTAGAAATGGTTTATTTTGTAAACCACAATGGAAAAGAAAATGTTTTATGTAAACATTTTATTTTTCTAATATGTTCATTTGAATTGGATTCTTTTATGGATTATATCATTGGATAACGTTTTATGTAAACGCCTAATTTTATAACGTACACATTATAGCATGGTTTGTTTTTTAACATATGTGTTAGAAACCATTATGGTAGATGTATATTAAACTGAAACCATATAAAATAGTTTGCTATTTTTGGTTTCGATTTACGGTTTCATAAACCCGTATTGATATTGCAAAACTAAGTAAATGTTTTAGAATAATTTTGCATAGTTTTGATAATTCAAACGGTTCGTTTCTTTTGCTAGATGTAATATGTTGAACCAAAGTAGTGTTTTTGACGACACTATATGGTGGAAAACAACTTGGTGTTGTTGTGAACAAGATTAATTGTTCAAGCTTCACTACTTAATTGTAGTCTTTTTAACGACTTGGTGTTGTTTGAACAGATTTGTGACTGTCCAACTTTAGAATTTCACGATCAAATGAGGAACTTGTACTTATAAGTGCATAAAGTTCTCAAGACATGTTGCAAGACGATATTGTTGTGATGACTTTGATCGGATGATAAAAGTGTTGAAGATGATAACACTATGAGATTTTATGTGTAGATATGTTTAAACTTTTAAAAGTGTTTTGCACTTTATGATTTAGTTTCGAATGTATATTATTGTTTGTGTTCAATATCTTCGGATAACACATGCAATTTTTTACAAAGAAATAAATCAGTAAGGTTTGTGACGTATGAAATGTTATTTTTTTTTAATAAATAACTATGACGTCAAATATACAATGTTTAAAGAACATTGTCATAAACGGATAACACATGGAAATAATTGAACATATACAACTTAAGAGTTGTTGTATTGACTAAAAGTCGGAGAAGAGACATCAAATATTTTAACCACATCATGAGAGAATCATGAAAGAAAGTGGTGAGTGTATTGAGATGAAATACACAAGCATGTTACATGTCGACATACTTCATTAGAAGTTATCGTGGAAATTCACAAGTGTGAAATTTAACATATGGAAGAAATATATGTTAATACAAATCTTTAATGAATCGGGCAAGATTTGTTCCAAAAGTACCATTAGAAATGGAGGACATGTTGATATGTCTACCACCTTCAAGTTGTTGGAAGTATGTAAAGGTTTTAACCTTAAAATTGGGAGAGTGTCCTAAATATACATAGCTTTAAAAGAAAACGACAAGGCATGTCACTTAAAGACAATTTTGAAGTTGGTTTGTTGAGAGTGAATCTAAGTGATTTCATATCAACATAAAAGTGATTGTACACTTATACTATTTATACCTTTTGTGGGTGATGAATGTGTTCACCAAAGTTACTCGAGATAAAACTTATAGTCAAGTACTTATAAGTTAATGGTGAAGCCTTCGAGATCAAAGGCAAAATTGTTATATTCTTAGATTTAATAATGGAAAATGCATGTTTATGTAACATACATATGAGACTATATGGAAAAAAAAAACTCATGTTCATGTATAAATAAGAATGAATGTTGGTAAGAGATGATGCGTTTATCTCTTAAGGCTGTGAAGAATCAGAATAATGCATCTTCTGTTCACATGCTAGAGTATTGTAGTCTAAAGCATGCTAGACTAGTACATGTTAATTTAGATGCTCTGTGGAGATTAAATTAACTTTAAACATTCAAATTATCTATATTATCTTATTAAGGAGGAGTGATGACTAACATAGTAATTTTCATTTCCGTACAACTTAAGAAGCAACATGTACAACATATTTAAGCAACACATCTAAGGGTATTCTAGGCATACTTGTGCTAATTAAGACACTTAGGAGGGTAATGTAGACATTTTACCAACCTCATCCTTTACAATATGAAAATAAATTTCCATTACTACCCTTAATTTCCTTTCCTACCCCCACATTGATAGTTCTTCAAACCAAAGGTTTTTTCAATCAATGATCAATTGATGAAAAATTATTATTTCATTAAGACAATGACTTGTAGAATTCCCTAAAGATATTTGCTTATAAATAGAAATCAACAAAGTATTTGGATTAGGAATTACTATTCTTTTTCTCTTCCATCTTTTTACCTCTGATCATCCGACAGACACTTTAACAATTGTTTAAAAAATTGTAACTTTACTCATAATATTCATGGGTTCTTTGTCTTGCCAAATAGGTATTTGCATATGGGCTTTGTTTTTCATTTGTGCTACTATGGATTGGTGCCTCATGAGAAGTGTGATTATGGTTCTTGTAGCTGGGGTCTAGCTTCTCTTCTTAATGTGGTATGTTTTTTTTTTTGGATGTTAATGATCTTGATGCTTCATGTTGTTAAAGATTCTTGGTTTTTTTTTTAATATAAATGAAAATATATAAAGTTTGATTATTTTATCATGTATGCTGATGACTTGTTTCTTGTCTTGTTAATTTTAGTTGGCATAGGGTTTATCAGATGTTTTGTTTATTAATTATTATGTTTGTTTTGTGATATCAATTTTATAAATGTCATGTTTTTTTGGTTTTTATTGAATGCAGGATCTTAACAATACAATTTTTTGGAATGCAATCAAAGGTAAAAAAAGGAAATAAAAGCATTTTGTTGTCACTTACTGACATTGTGACCGTAAATGCAATTGACTGATTTTTAATCAATAGAATGCTGTAAATGAAATAATTGAAGTAAAAGTTAGCATTGTTATTGCTAACATAGCCAGTATGGATTGTTATCGGTCAATAAGTCATAGTTTAGATTATTGAGATCTAAACTGCTGGCACATTGTTGCAGGTTGTTTTGACTTTTGGAAAGTCTATTAATTTCCATATTTAGATTGATATAAATATGTTTAGTTTTCCGGTTCAAGGTGTTTGAACTTTCGTTAATAAGTGTGTAGCTCATTGTAATTCAGTAATTAACAATTGGAAACCTGTAACAAGATAATTACTTTTGAAGATAAAAAAAGACATTTGACCCAAAAAGTCAAAACTTTTTAGTTCTTGATATGAAACTAGCTTGACAAGTTCGTCTTTCTCAAATGATTATGTAGCGTTTTCGCCTTTAAAGGTTAGGTTAGGAGGAAGTTTGCAAGATGAACTTACGCCATTATGTGAATTTATTACGTTGTATCGAACTGCCAATTTTCTTGAAACTTTGGTCAGTTTGTGAATTATGATCAGGCACATTCTAATTTAGAATAATAGTAGGAGTTCATTTCAGTTATGAGTTATGCTTCCTCATTGTAGAAAAATACAACTTCCAAAATGTGCAACTAAAGTTTTAAATCAACTTAGTGTATTATGGAGCCAAACGAACTATAAATGGTTTGGTGGGTTGCAATCAAACACTTTTATAATAATACTTATATTAGATAGTTGGCGTATCTATTCTATGTTTATTTAATATACGCCTTATACTATAGATTTTTTTTGTGACACGGTGACTATGGCACCTCGGTTTAAAAAGAATCAAAAATTAATTTATGTTGCGTAACCATAATGTCAAAAATTCAATAATTCTCTTCCATTGTTTTTATGTCAATTCTTTAGTTTACAGTGAATTGCTCTTTGTGAATTGATATATTAGTTTTATTAGCAATTTGGTATTATAAATGAAGTATGTCAAACCCGTCACGCAACATGTGCCTAAAACGCATAACTACCCGCGGCAACGCGCGGGCATTCCCACTAGTAAGATGACATGAGAATGAATTTGGTGTATAACAAAGTCTAAAAATATAATTTCATTCAGTCTAATGGAATAACTCGAGACAAACCGATTAACTAGATCATTGATAATGATTCTAGCTGGTTTTATAAGTGTAGTGATGAGAACTCATACACGCGTAAGTGTTGGCATCTCAAGCTTAGGCATATTTTGCCTTGTTTATATTTAAAACCTCTTGTGCATAAGTGGAATATGAGGTGAACAATATACACGAATGACTAGACTGGAACAAAGATGTAGATATTGGTTATCTAATCAAGGTGTCTAGTAGTCATGGTTAGTAGTATTGCTTAAACTTGATCAAAGTGCAAGTAATGTGGGGGAGAGATCCATTAAACAAACAACTATAGGTTTGTATAAATGGTGTTTGAGGAGTCTCTCAATCCATATAAAAAGATGACATTTCTTTACCTTTTTTCTCTTGTGTTGGATTGTTTCAATCTAATAACGCTTAAATGTGGGGGATAACTTGCATTTGATCATATGAAGTTAAAAGTTGGTAATAAGGTTATGGTTGTAACGAGCCATAAGGAGTTAATCTGGTTGATTAGACTCAAATGCCAACTTGATAAAGAGTTAATCTGATTGATTAGACTCAGATGCCAATCGGTTTAATATTAATGCCTGATGATTGAGCATACCGGCCATATGCATAATGAATACGTGTTCATATTGAAATAAGATTTATTTTAGTCTAAAAAGAAGACGTTATAACTAGATCAAAGTTTAGATCATGAGTTATAGTCTTACGAGTTGACAATGAGGCATGAACGACTTGCGAGTCAATATCACGTTAGTACAACTAATCTCAATTGCAAAATTATAAGTAGTGACTTGACGAAGTCAAAGATAATCTTATGGATCCAACAACCTGAGGGTTGATGAGAGATCAAATTGTGGAATGAGACTAAAGCCCAAAGAAAAAGGCATGTGAAGGAAACCTACCTTAGTTAATTGGAGATCCCAAGATCTAAGTTCAATAGGACAACTAATTCATACGCCTAAGGGTGGTCACTGTGGGGGCATGGCTAATATGTGTAAGCTAGTATATATGGTTATATATATATCCACCTAAACTATAAAAGGGTGTTTAAATACGTCCTTGTCCATTCCTATGACATTCAGTGACAAATTGTAAGGATAAGCATAATATATGGTAAATGATGTGGGTAAATCATGGTAACCATAATGCTTTTAATGATTTGAGAAAAATCACCTATGTTAGAGAGAAGTGGGGTCGCTTCAAATGGAATTGGGGGCACAATTCCTAGAGCTCTCGCAGAACCAGGATAGTGTTCCAGGACCATTATTGGACACGAAAATGAGGGGATGGCCCGGCTAAGGAGAGTATTGTGTGAAGTGTATTGTCGTCTACACAAATGGGGGTTTGTTCAAGGACATCGCGTCTACAAATCGCTAGCAGACTAAGTATGCTTCACAAAGGAAGGTTCAAAGCTAATACCTACCTATCCTGCAATACTTAACTGTTGAGGTTGCATTGGAAAATTAGTGTGTTTTTATCAATCTCCATTCATGTGGGGGATTGTTGGAATTTTGGAATATTGAATGGAAATTTAATTTAAAGATATTATTATATAGAGTCTTCATGTGGTGAATAAAAGAGAGACTCTTGAGTAGAGTTTCTTTTATAACACTTGATGAGTTAAATTAGAGTGTTAAATCTCTAATTAAGTGACTAATTAAGTGAGACCTTTCACCCTTCCTCAAGTCTAGTATATTTAGTAGGTTGTATGCCTCATGTGATACTAGAGAGAATAGAACATATATATGAAATATGATGTTCTTGGAGAAAGAGAGATACTTGAAGCGCCTCGCTTTGACCTAAGCGATGTGCTTTGGTTACTTTTTTAACTACCTCGGTCTGAGGTTAAGTAATTCTGATTTTGACCCCAGGTGCCTCGTTTTGGCCAAAGCGAGGCGCTTCGAATACAGCTTTTATTTTTGTGGTATTTTTGGTGTTTTGAATTGGTTTTTTTATTATTTTTTTTAATTTTTAATATAATTATTGTAAAAAAAATTATAAAAATAAAAAACAAAATAATAACCACCAACTTGTATCGATTTGATGTTTAATGGTGTTGTCCTTGAAAATATCGATGGATGATATCGATCAAATTGTCAGAGGGTCATTGGTCTTCAGAGTTTCCAGCCTTTAAGATGACACTTCTAGGAGATTCATGAAGATATTCATCAAACCTTTGCAGAGGGTCACTATTCATATATAAAGAACATTAAGTAACCAATTGTCAAAAGGTCACTATTCATCAGACTTTCCAACCACTATGAAATTTATCTACTCACAGTGGTGTGGTCTACCTTTTTGCTTATCATCCAACACCAAATCTCATTAAATTAACGAATGATCCAGAGCAAGTTGTTGTCGAAGATATATCTGTCAACGATGAAGGCAACCTGAAACAACCGGATGGTTGGTAGCTCTTGGTAAGAACATTGTGGATGAGGATTGTTTACCTTCCCATTGATTTCAAGTATGTTGCCTTCATCGTTGAGAGATATCTCTCCGACAACAACTGAATTTTACCTTCCCATTGATTTCAAGTATGTATGCCTTCATCGTTCACAGATATCTCTCCGACAACAACTGAATTTTACCTTCCCATTGATTTCAAGTATGTTTGCCTTCATCGTTGACAGCTATCTCTCCGAAAACAACTGAATTTTACCATGGTTGTTGGATGTTCATGTGAGAATGCATAGTGCAAAATTGTTTTGACAAACGTCTGGCTGACCTGAAGTTCCTTTGCAACCTAGTTCTTTTTCATTATAAACAACATTAAAGAGGGAGCTAGATATTCCTCATGATGAGCAGGAATTGTTTACCTTCCCATTGATTTCAAGTATGTTTACTTCATCCTTGACAGATGTCTCTCCGACAACAACTGAATTTTACCTTCCCATTGATTTCAAGTATGTTTTACCTTCATCGTTGACAGATATCTCTCCGACAACAACTAAATTTTACCATGGTTGTTGGATGTTCATGTGAGAAATGCATAGTACAGAATTCTTTTGACAAACGTCTGGCTGACATGAAGTTCCTTTGCAACCTAGTTCCTTTTAATTATAAACAACATTAAAGAGGGAGCTAGATATTCCTCATGATGAGCAGGAATTGTTTAACCTTCCCATTAATTTCAAGTATGTTGCTTTCATCGTTGACAGATATCTCTCTGACAACAACTGAATTTTACTTGCTTGCCTGAACATTTGAAAATAGTGATGGACGATATCGATCAAATTGCCAAAGGGTCATTGGTCTTCAGAGTTTCCAACCCCTAATACCATTCAAATGACCGTGTCTGAAAAACGGAGAGTTCTTATGGAAGTTGCTAAAATAGTTAAACAAATGTATTTGTGAATAATACATTCATCAAAAAGACCATCTCTTTGTTAGTCACCCTCATAGGGAAATATACTCTCACACTTATGCGTAGATCAAGGAGATTCATGAAGATATTATCAAGACCTTTGGAAAATGTAAATCCAAGATCCAGGAGCAGGGATTGTTTACCTTCCCATTGATTTCAAGTATTTTGCCTTCATCGTTGGCAGATATCTCTCCGACAACAACTGAATTTTACTTGCTTGCCTGAACATTTGTTTTACTAATTTTCAATTCTTGATAGTTTCATTATACTCGTGTTCAGCCTTTAAATCAAACAGTCGGATCAGCGATTTTGTTTACCCTCCCATTGATCAGAGAGATTTAAGCTAATCAAACCCATATCTCAAGCCGGTTCAAGTTATGTCGGAGCACTGTTCTTCTTAATCTTGATCTTCATACTTGCTTTAAGAGATCTGATTTTCTTCCTATGATCTTCACACTTGCTTTTGACAAACGTCTCGCTGACCTGAAGTTCCTTTGCAACTTGGTAGAAAGGAACTAGGTTGCAAATATAATAATAATTTAAATAATTATAATAATTTAAATAATTACAATAATATAAAATAATAAAAAATACATCACATCATGATTTGAATCTCGGCAATAATGAGTAGCCTACTAACCTCTATTAATAGACTTCATTCATTTTTTTCTTCATCTTCTTCTACTTGAAGTGCAGTGTGATAACTAACCCTTCATCTTCTCTGTTTAAAGTCCTAACAAAATGTAAACTAAAAGAACAAGGCTTCAAACACAACTTTTTGCCCAAGGTAATATTACTGTAATATAATATTTCAGCTGTACTGGTTGTCAAAAGAAATTGACAGTAGGATCGACGCTAACAAGCAACCCATACAGAGTTCGTTGTACTGGTTGTCGAAAACAATTCCTAAAATAAATCTTTCGATAATCGCTACGGTTAGTGGATACCATGGATGAGATAGATTTAAGCTAATCAAACTCATATCTCAAACCGATGCAAATTATGTTGGAGCAATGATTGTGGAAAGAAATCGACAGTAGGATCGGCGCTAACAAGCAACCCATACAGAGTGATGATAGTCGTTTTCGGCATTGTAAAGCGATCGTTACTGTAATGATCAGGAACATTCCAAATAACTGTAATGATCGCTACGGTTAGTGGATACCATGGATCAGATAGATTCAAGCTAATCAAACTCATATAAAGTGTTCGATGTCACTGTGAGTAGATAAATTTCGTAGTGGTTGGAAAGTCTGATGAATAGTGACCATTTGGCAATTGGTTATTGTTGAATATCTTCATGAATCTCCTAGAAGAAGATGACAAATATCACTAACATAACTTGCACCGGCTTGGGATATGAGTTTGATTCGCTTAAAACTCTCTGATCCATGGTATCCACTTTCATCTGAAGCTTTACTTTCATACCTCTGTTTTGAATTTTGTTGCTTTATAAAGTGTTCGATGTCACTGTGAGTAGATACATTTCGTTGAATAGTGACCGTTTAATGTTTTTTATATATGAATACTTTCCTACCTCTATTATGAATTAGTATATAGAGAGCAAACCGACGAACATCATTCAAAATTTCAACTTCCACTAACCTCTGCGCCATCATCGACTACAGCAAACTCATATCTCAAGCCGGTGCAAGTTATGTTAGTGACATCTGCCATCTTCTTCTTCTTCAACTTGCATCCTCTTGATCTTCACACTTGCTTTTGGAGATCTGATCTTCTTCCTAGGAAAGTAAAGCTTCAGGTGAAAGTGGATACCATGGATCAGAGAGATTTAAGCTAATCAAACTCATATCTTAAGCCGGTGCAAGTTATGTTAGTGATATCTGTCATCTTCTTCTTCAACTTGCATCCTCTTGATCTTCACCAAATCTCATTAAATTTAACGAATGATCCAGAGCAAGTTGTTGTCGGAGATATATCTGTCAACGATGAAGGCAACCTGAAATAACCGGATGGTTGGTAGCTCTAGGTAAGAACATTGTGGATGATGATGAAAATAACTTCTCTTCAGATTCTGATTGCGTCAGTGGAATTGGAATTGATATTGGAATTAATGTTAGGAATTGGAGTGGACAAACCGAGGCCTAAGGTGAATCTGTTTAGTGTTGGTAAACCTAGAGAGGTTTTGCTTCAGGAGAAAGGTGTGGATTATCGGAATTGAATACTTAGAGATGACACGCGAAGCTTTAGACTCCAAGCGGATCCCTTGATTGCCAGCTCACCTCCCGTAAAACATAGGCCTCTACAAAGTTTGATCAATTCGTGCTTTTCACTTATTTAATGAAATTTAACGCGCATGCCGCATTCAAATTGGTTTTTTATTTTTTTCTAAAAGTAGAAAAAACTATAACAACATTAACAACTAACAAAAAAATTGTAGAACAAAAGAAGAAAGTGTTCCTCTCTGTTACCAAGCATGTCAAGAAATGATAATTTTCAAATATTGCAGATCAAGGTCTTCATGATTAGAGATGATAAAGGATAACAAAAATTAATGTTGTATTTTTCCCGGAAGTACTGAATCTATTGTTCAAGCTTCCTGAATCTATTGTTAAAATCTTTGACTATACGTGGTTGATGATGTCAAGTTTAATTTTTTGTTAGTTGTTTAAATAATTATATTAAAAAAATTTAAAAAATAAAAACCAATTCAAAACACCAAAAATTACCCCAAAATAAAACTTTGATCCAAAGCACCTCGCTTTGACCAAAGCTAGACGCTTTGGATCAAAAAATTCCACTTTTCCCTACCACCTCGTTTGATTTGACCCCAAGCGCTTCGCTTTGGCCAAAGCGAGGCGATTTGAGGGGGGGTTGAAATAGAAGGGTGGGGGTGTGAATAACTGGAGCCTTTTAAAATCTACACAATATATCAAATTATTATAGTAAATAACATACAGATCATCATCACGATAAAAATGTATCCTGATATTAGCCTCAGAAACTAATTTTGTATTTCGAAGCATATAAAATATTAATAATGCCAATGATAAATATTTCAAAAGAAAAGTTTATTTTCAAGTAATAAATCACCTAGCATGAAACATTACCAAACAATACTTAAGGGAAAATAAGAGTAAATTACCAAAACTGTTTCTGTGGTTTGGCTAAATTTGTCACTCCAGCCAAATCTTTTAAAAAGTGCATGAACACTCCTTAATCTTTAAAAAAAATGCAAAAACAGTCCAACGACTTAACCCAGTTAACTTTTCTTCGTTAAGTCAGGGGCATTTTTAGTGGCGAAGTTTGACCCGAAGGTTCGGGGGGTCGGAAGTCACCGGGGGGTCGGAAGTCACTAGTTTCGGGGGGTCGAAAACCAGTTTCGGGGGTCGAAACCCTATATTTTTAAATTTTTCTATACGAATACTATATAATCGGAACTTCTACGCGAAAATCCGGGGGGGGTCGGCCGCCCCTCCCCGCCCCAACTATGCTTCGCCATTGGGCATTTTCATCCAGTCACTTATAAATTCATCTTCTTCCCTAAATTTTTCTTCCCTAATCAGACCCACCATCATCTTCACCTTTCACCACCACCACCACTACCCACTATTCCTCCATCTTCCCAACATCTATGATCACTGTTGTTAATTGAAGCATTAAGTATGATCATGAATGCTTAAATGTTTGGTGTCAGATTTGAAACCGGTTAATTCAGTCGTTAGACCTGTAGTCAGCCAGTGATTAGCTATCAGTGTTTAGGTGATAGCTAAAAGGTTTAAACTGTGGACATATGTAGGTGTGTGTTTGTGACTTGCCGAGGTTGATGATTGAATTGGTAATGTTTGGTTTTGGACTTTGTAGAATAGAATAGACATGGATTATATGACATTTTCTTGAAGAATTTGTTTATAGATTAAGGGTATGTTTGGATAAACTTATTTTAGGCCAAAAGGACTTTTGATGAAAATGACTTATTAACTTATGACTTTTTGAAAATGAGTTTTTAGAAAAGTGTTTGGATTAGCTTTTAAAAAAAGGAGGTTTTAGAAAAGTTTTTAAAAAAGTTTTTGGATTAGATTTTCAAGTAAAATGATCAAAAAGGATATAAGGAGTGTATGTATAAGGATATAAGGAGGGCATATTGGTAAATATTCATCAATAAGTTAAAAGGAGAAGTCATAAGTCACAAATTTTTACTTTTTCAAAACAACTTATCCAAGACCAAATGAAAAGTTAAAACCATAAGTACTTTTGGTTTGCCAAACACTTTTTACCAACTTATTAACTTGAGTGAATAGCCAATATCGTCTCTGGAGTTTTTTCATTATTGCTAGATCCATCTAAAAAGTTTTTTTTTCCTCACCTGAGCCACTGACGTTTTCCGGTTATTGCTAGATCCGTCCAAATCACTAACATGGTTAAAAATTATGTTAATATGTAGGGACATTTATGTAATTTTCCCCTCCATTATAACTTAATCCTTTCACCTTCATAACCTAAACAACAAAACTCAAAATATTAAATGTTTCCCATGTATGTATAAACAATTAGTATAAATGATTAAACCCTTTTCAATCAAGGTTCAAACTTCAGACAAAAAAAAAAAAAAAAAACCATTTAGAACAGAAAATATTTGATCAAGATTCATGTCTAAGTTTTTACATGGCCTATTTGTTACTAGTTCTGTTTGAATAAAAGAGCTACTTTTATTATATCGATCCTAGTATATAAATATTGAATTCAAGTTTGATGTTGGTTGTGTTAGTTATTAAACATTGACTACATAAGTTTGCTAGTACTTTTTGTAGAATTTGATTAAAGAAAAATTAGAAAGCAGGTAACCTGTTGAATAAAAAAAATGATACTAACCTCATGGAAAGAATATCTCACTGGTGTTGGGTTGAGGGGGGCTGGGAACGTTTTTGACATTTGTTTTTGCTGTGTTATTATATAGCTATTAGATAGCTAGTTGATGTTGAGTATCAACCTCATGATGGAAAGATTATCTCCCCGGTGTGTTTGCGATTTCATAACCTCATTGATTGTTTTAATTCGTTTGTTATCCCACTTGTGGTGGACTAGATGTACATTGTCACAGTTTTACTTTTCTATTTCTATTAGTGAATTACTGGATCAACGTTATTTTTCAATGGAGTTTATGCTATTATAAAGTCAATGGCTATTCACTCTTTATAATATAAACCCTTGATTGAACAGGATTTAATGGTTTATACAGGGGAAATGTTTACTTTTTGTCATTTAGGTTATAGGAGGTGAAAGGATTAAGTTATAAAGGAGGGGAAAATTACATAAATGTCCCTACATGTTAACATAGTTGTTAACTTTGTTCGTGATTTGGACGGATCTAGCAATAATTGGGAAACGTCAATGGCTCATGTGAGAAAAAAAAAACTTTTTTGGATGAATCTAGCAATAATGGAAAAACCTCAGGGATGATTTTGGCTATTCACTTTATTAACTTATCCATTAAGTAATAAGTCATAAGAAGGCTTCCAAACGAAGAGCCAAACATGCACTAAAGCTTTCATATTTTCTTGTAAATTTAACCTTTTGATGTTATCTTCTAAAAAAAAACCTTATTTTCACCGTGCTAGTAACTGTTAGTTTGTATGGTAGTTGATTAATTGATTATCCTTTCTAATTAATTAGTTTATTTTCTGTCCAAGGCATTATAATCTAGTGGCATTTTGGTGGTGAGATAAGACATAGGGGCCATAAGGTCCTGGGTTCGAATCTTACAAAGGGGGTTTTCTCATAATTATGAGTTTCCTCCTGAATTGGTGACTTGGTGGTGGAATATGATTGCGTGGAAACATTGGTGGCCCGATGATACTCCAGTGTTCCGTGAGTGATTCCAATTTGTTGGCCGTTCAAAAAAAAAATTAGTTTATTTTCTTTCATTCCTTTTTTTTCTCTTCCAAGATTCTGTGCATGTCTGTTGACAAAACGTGAAAAAAAAATCTTATTTTTCGATATACTAGTAACTAGCTTTTATCGTCCCAAAGTTGAAATATCTAATATGACATAATAAAATATCTAATATGATAAAATAATTAATTACTTGTTAATACATGATTAATGAATATTATTATTATTATTATTTATTTTAAACAAATCTCTGTTATAAGTTATTATATTCAAATATAAAAAAATGAATCTCAGCCTATGAAATTATGTTTATTGTTTCTTATTCAAATATAGAAAACCCTAAATAGTGATTTATTAGTAGAGTAAAATATATTCGAAAATAAAACCCCACAAAAAATAGTCATTTTTTTCTCCGTTTTTTATATAGCACTATGGTACTCGTTGGAAAGATAATAAAATGCTCGTTAATTTGGTGTAATTTTTCTCTTTGAGTGCCATATAGGATATAAGCATTTAGAATATTAATATAATCTAATATTAATATATATAGATGACCTGATAACAATAAAACACATTTTTTCTGTATTTTTTCTTTAAATTTGATTGGGGTTAATAGGCTTGGAAAGATGGAGGAATGGTGGGTAGTGGTGGTGGTGGTGGTGAAAGGTGGAGGAGATGGTGGGTAGTGGTGGTGGTGATGGTGGTGAAAGGTGAAAGGTGATGATGGTGGTAGGTGATGGGTCTGATTATCAAAGAAGAATTTGGGCAAGAAGATGAATTTATAAGTGACTCGACGAAAATGCCCCTGACTTAACGAAGAAAAGTTAACTGGGTTAAGTCGTTGGACTGTTTTGGCATATTTTTTAAAGATCAAGGAGTGTTCATGCACTTTTTAAAAAATTGGGCTGGAAAAGCAAATTTAGACAAACCACAGAGACGGTTTTGATAATTTACTCGGAAAATAATAACAAAAGTTAAAATATTCAGTTATGTAGTTCGGGTAAACAGTTATATAGTTTCAAGCAAATAAGGATTAACCTAAAAGAAGATGCAAGGAGATTGGCCTTGTTATTTACTTTATTTCAAATGGGCTTTTTAGAATTTGAAGCACACAAATGATCAGTTATATATTTAAACCCTTATCCTTTTTTTTATTATAGGTGCACTCATCGTATTTTTAACCCAAATCGGTTTGGGTGTTGACTGATTTCAAGTCAAACCGGTTTCGGATTGAAATCAGTTCGGTTTCGTACCGGTTTAGTTGGCCACGAATCGCTTTTTTAATCAGTTTGTTTTCGATTTCGGTTCGGTTTTGGTTTCATTCTTGTTTGCATACTCACTTGTTAATATCATTAAATTACATAAAATAAACAGGTTTCGGTTTTAACCGGTGTTTAGCGGTGCCGGTTTCAGTTCGGTTCTGATTTGTGTGCCGGTTTTGATTCGGGTTCGATTTCGGTTGACCGGTATTAGTGTTGGTTTTAAGCCGGTTTTCGGTTTGGTATTGTTTTGGGATTTTTTAGTATAGGTTTCAGATGGACCGGTTTTGACCTGTTTTGGTTCCTTTACCGACTTTTTTTGCACCTCTATTTACTATTACTCTATGACAATCATTTATGATGTAAAAAAAAATTATGTTGCGACCCCATAGTAAAAAACAAGTCAATTTATATACAATTAATTGATAAAAATAGTCCAAACATAAATGCAATAAAAAAATATAGATATGTATGTATTTATTTAAACTGGCCCATTTTAACCCGGCACATTTTGACTCGTCTCTTTTTAACACAATTAATTTGTGCCCCTCGTAAAAAAAATCTGAATTTGCCATTGAATTATGTGTTATATTCCTTTACGTTTTATTGCAGATTAGTAACTTTTTGAGAGAATTACACAGATTGTCCTTTAGTTATACATCAAATTGCATCCTATGTCTTTTATGGAAATTTTTTACTCCTTATGTCCTTTGTTTTATACACTTGTTACACCCTATGTCCTTTAGACCAAACCAGGTTAGAAAAAGACAGTTAAGTGTGTCACGTGCCCCTCACGTGAGGGGCAATCCTGTCTTTTCACCCTTAATGAAGGACAATCTGTGTAGTAATAATAATAATAATAATAATAATAATAATAATAATAATAATAATAACACTTTATCTCTCACCTCTCTCTCTCTCTTTAAAACACACACACACCAGACATAAACACACACACTCTCCCTCTCTCTCTCTTTCTCTCCCTCTCTCTCTCTCTCTCTAAAAAACAAAAGAAGAAACGTGGTTCTGATGGTGGTTCGATGGTGATGACAGTGGTGGCAGGGGGAGGGGACGGCGGAGGACGGTGATGGGGGCAAGGGGGACGACGGTGGTTTTTTTGGTGGTGGGTGTTTGAGGGTCGTTGATGGTGGTCGTTGAGGGTGTTTTGCAGAGGAGGGGACTGTGGTGTTGACGAAGGTGGGTTTCAGAGGTGGTTTGGGGTGGTTGTTGTGGGTGTTTTGCAGAGGGGTTTGGGTGGTTGTTGTGGGTGTTTTGCAGAGGGGTTTGGGTGGTTGTTGTGGGGTTTGGGGTGGATCTGATGAGAGGTTTGAATGGTGGTTGGGTGTATCTAAATGAGGGGTTTGGCGGTGGTTGATAGTTCGACGGTGGGGAGGTGGTGGTGGTCCGGCGATGGTTCGACGTGGGGAGGTGGTGGAGATAGGTATGGAGGAGGTGGTGGTGGTTACGGCGGCGGTGGTGGAGATTGGTATGTTGGTGATGAATTAATGGTGGTTTAGGGTTTGAGTTGTTGAAAGGGTAAAGATGAAGATGATGTTTTTTTTTTTTAAAGTTTTATCATGTTTTAAGGTGAAAAAAACAGGTTTGCCCCTCACATGAGGGGCACATGACCAACTTAACTGAGTTATTTAAACTGGGTTTGGTCTAAAGAACATAGGATGTAACAAGTGTATAAAACAAAGGACATAAAGAGTGAAAAAATTCCATAAAAGACATAGGATGCAATTTGATGTATAACTAAAAGACAATCTGTGTAATTCTCTCTAACTTTTATGACCGATTACACGTATAATACATATTATATTGGGGAAAAAAATATATTAATGTTTAATATAGTTTCTGACCAAAAATATATCCTAAATCACGTTAAGCTACCAATTTGTCACTTGACTAATTTACGACAATTTTCTCCATTATAATTCATGATGGGGGGTGATGTGATTTTTCATTGAATTGAAAGTTTACGTTGATTTTTATTAACTCATCTAATCTGTTAATAAAAAAATAAAAAATAAAAAAGCTTCAAATGCGATAAATAAATTTTCTTAACTCATCTAATCTGTTACATACGAATAATTAGTTAAGATTAAATAATTTATATTAACCGGCTGAAAGATCAAACCTGAAATGAACACAAACATGATGCAAGTTAACTTAAAAGTTATTTTATGAAACAAAGTACAACACCAACATATTATAATACCTAATTTATTATATATAACACTGACTTTTAATGAGGAACAATGGTGATATTTATATTTATTAATTAATTAATTCTAAAAAATAATAAAATTGTCTAAATCTATGTGTGGAGTCGTGGACTCTGAAGTAAAATAAAAGTAGCGGAGTCTTATTTTCCAAGTTTCCATATGGACCATACACATGAGGACAGCCCAATTTTTCAACCCTTTTGACCACCGAACTCTCGTTTGACTGCAAGACAAAATGATAGGTCATCCACTAACTTTAATATAATAAAATCCTTAATTTTAAATATAGATATGACACAAAAAAAAAAAAAAAAAAAAAAAAAAAAAAAAAAAAAACCCACCCATTTTAATTTTAAATATAGATATGACCAAAAAAAAAAAACACCCATTAGCTATATATATTTGATCTTAACCTACTAAACATAAGAAGTGAAGAGGAAATTTTTTTATTTTTGATTTTTGTCCAATTAGCTTAAAATGTTTTCTAGATAAATAATATAAAAAATAAAAAAGATTATTTAGCATAATTACGCTATTAGAGTAATTGCACTAATTTTTTTATTTTAGTATTAAAATACATGTTTAAAAGGATTGAAAAAATAAACAAAAAAAACCCTGTTTCA
This sequence comes from Ambrosia x helenae, assembly GCA_030844895.1. Taxonomy (NCBI): domain Eukaryota; kingdom Viridiplantae; phylum Streptophyta; class Magnoliopsida; order Asterales; family Asteraceae; genus Ambrosia; species Ambrosia x helenae. The sequence continues at coordinate 111,308,359 of CM061231.1, read as the reverse complement.
CTTCTCACATTAAGGCCTAAATGTACGATAAAACTCATTTGTACAAAAACGTTACTCTATATTTAGTTAAAAAGAATATGTGGCCTTTTCTTTCCTTGTTTAGAACGTCGTTGCACCACATAAAACACAGCTTTACCATTGAGAGGAACCCAAAAATGGCAATAGATGTAGTTTGGGGCATTTTCTATCATGTAAACGTTCACGTCAGTAAAACCATTTTAATCACAAAAGAGGTGTAGTGATTTACCCCTTTCATGCCCATTCTATAATTGCCTCATGATTACCTATTAAATTAATTAGTTTTATATTTTATTTTAAATAATATAACAATAAGTAATAAAAACTTAAATAGTAACTTCATTAAACTTAAAAAGAAAAACGACATAGCATATAATTAAAAAGTAATAATAACACCAAATTTCAAAAAAATAAAAATAAAGAATTATTCATTGTCTTTATCATTTGTGCGTCTCATCCAAGCATGCTGACCAAATCCTCCATTAGCTAATCGTGTGTAGTGGAGTTACGCATAAACGTAGCATTTTGTATTCTTTGTCCCATAGGGTGGATTATGTACATAGGTTTAGTATGTGGGTTATATATAAGATTGGAAAAAAATTGAATTAGACTATTTATGTATCTGTGTTTTCTGATTATTGTAAGAGATTATTTTGAATTTCTTAGGGTTATGGGTTTTATACACCGTGTGACATCATATTTTAGGGTGTGACATCACATTCTGAGGTATATGTCAGCCTCATATTAGTGTGATGTAGGCTAAGGTGTATGCTTTCTAATTAGGGGATGTATGATTGCTAAATACCTTTATAAATGATAGATTATTCAGGATTTAATTGTTGGGGGTGATGCTAAAGGGACTTTTAAGGGAGAGAGAGGAGAATATAGTATTTTTGCTTAAAAATTACACTTAACTTGCTTTCTTAGGGGCACATCAAAGAGAAGGGCCGCTATATGTATTTATTTAAATAGAAGGAAAATAATTTTAAAGACTTTTTCAACCTTTCATGTTTTTAAAGTTAATAATTGTTAGTTTTATAAATAGTCAATTCTTTATAGAATGTGTTGATGTATATGCAAGAGTACAAACCATATTGGAAAAATCTTTTAAAGGAATATAGTTTTACTATAATATAATTTTGGGTATTTTATAAAACTTTTTATTAGTTTTATAAAATTCCCCTAAAATTCCCCACCGGTTTACATAATTAATAAGACAAATTCAAATATGACGGGAAATCAAATCCAACATCTGTAGAAATGTGTAAGTTAGATGGGTAAACTTATTTAATCATCTCATCGCTTACCTCTAATAAACTCTAATTTTCTTATAGTTTTAAGCTATTGAACGATGTTTGTTGTTATTTTTTTAAGGTTTTATGTAGTCTGATTGTAACAATGGTTAACAGCAATTACTACTTGACAGTGGTTAAGGTGAAAATTGTTAGATATAAGGTTTTGGTATGTAAAATTTTAATTCAAGACTGCCTGTGTTTTCACACGGGTTTACCCCTAGTTTTTATTAAAAAGCATTTTTATAAAAAGATCATTCTATACAAAACTCTATTAATTTTATAAAACTCGTTTTAGTAAAATTATAACTCTTAGCGTATATCAGGTATATTAGAGTGTTTTGATCTTTCCTTTGTTTGATCATTGTGTTTCTTGATTGATCTTTATTTCTTTTATTTATACACTAGATATTTGCCCGCGTTGACACGCAGTTCAACAACGTACGATTATTTAGAGTAGTATAACGTATAAGAAAAATAAAGTAGAAACATTTTATTAAAATTTAAAAGCAACGAATACACATTTATTCAAATATCGCTGAAAATTTCCTTATAAACCACATTTTTTGTTTTAGTCATCATTTTCCCACCAGCATCAAGTATAAGTAACTTCACGCCTGCCCTGCTTTTAACTCTTGACAATGCGACATAAAGCTGGCCATGTGAGAATACAGGGTTTCTTAAATACAATCCAACCTGAATAAGGCGATTTAAATGGTATGTGTTAAAAATAGACTTATGGCATATTCAACAATAAGAAAGTAATAAAAATGAAAATAAGAAACTAACTACCACCTAAATTTCACAATTTAATTTGACACGTCTAAGAAGATGAGCATTACTCATATCGACCCGCTAAAAAAGCTTCGAGCATATTTTATTCTATTTGACACATTTGAAAAAGCAAACATTACCCAAATCGACCCGTTAAGAAAAGGGAAGATTGCCCCAATTCACCTATGGCCTATGTATAACTAAAAGGAACATCAATCTAATCAAAACACCATAAACACACTGTTGGCGACTTTTACCCTATTTGACCCATTGGAAAAGTTGAACATTACCCAAATCGACCGATTTATAAGTAAACAAACATGAACCTACACCACTAAAACAACATTTTAACCGACTATTACCTTATTTGACCCGTTTATAGGAAGGAACATTATCTAAAGTGACCCATGTATAAGTAAAAGGAGCATTACTCAATAATTTTAACCGACTATTACCTTATAGATGTTATTTATACGCTAAAAATAGTAATGTGACAAATCAAATAATTCAGCATTTATTTTGTGTTTAAATGTCATTAATTTTAAAAACTGGATTTTTTTTTAAATTTTTATTTTTAATGTTTAGAAATAAATTTATAAATGTATTTATATATGATTAATAATTTTATGTTTAAAGGTTATCAATTAAATGGTAATCATAATTATTAACATTAGATGTTTCCAATATTGTGTAACTCACGATAAATGCTAATTATACGCTCCATATTTGCGAAATCGTTGCTAACCCCACATTGTGTAAATCTTCTTCCACATTTTGCTTCTCGGACTACTCCACAGCCGAGTGTTTAATAACTTTCCTAAACACTATAATCCATAATTTTTAATTTTTTTAAAATAAAAACATTTAATAACTATTCTATTTTTAAAATTCAAAAAAAAGTCATTAATGTTTTTATAAATGTTTTTTATTTTTTAAAAATCGAAATCATTCATTAATGTTTGGGTCAACGTGTTTAATAACTTTCCTAAACACTGTAATCTAGATTTTTAATTTTCTTAAAATAAAAAAAATTTAATGACTATTCTATTTTTAAAATTAAAAAAAGAGTCATTAATGTTTTTATAAAATTTTTTATTTTACATCAACGAAAATTATTCATTAATGTTTCGGTCAAAGTGTTTAATAACTTTCCTAAACACTATAATCCAGATTTTTAATTTTTTTTTAAATAAAAAACATTTAATGACTATTCTATTTTTAAAATTCAAAAAAGAGTCATGTTTTTATAAAAGAATTTATTTTTTAAAAATCGAAAATCATTCATTAATGTTTCGGTCAACGTGTTTAATAACTTTCCTAAACAATATAATCCACATTTTTTGTTTTTTTAAAATAAAAAATATTTAATAACTATTCTATTTTTAAAATTCAAAAAAGAGTTATTAATGTTTTTATAAAAAAAAATTATTTTTTAAAAATCGAAATCATTCATTAATGTTTGGGTCAACGTGTTTAATAACTTTCCTAAACACTGTAATCCATATTTTTAATTTTCTTAAAATAAAAAACATTTAATGACTATTCTATTTTTAAAATTCAAAAAAGAGTCATTAATGTTTTCATAAAATTTTTTATTTTTTAATAATCGAAAATTATTCATTAATGTTTCGGTCAAAGTGTTTAATAACTTTCCTAAACACTATAATCCAGATTTTTAATTTTTTTTAAAATAAAAAACATTTAATGACTATTCTATTTTTAAAATTCAAAAAGAGTCATGTTTTTATAAAAGAATTTATTTTTTAAAAATCGAAAATCATTCATTAATGTTTCGGTCAACGTGTTTAATAACTTTCCTAAACACTATAATCCAAATTTTTACTTTTTTTAAAATAAAAAACATTTAATGAGTATTCTATTTTTAAAAGTCAAAAAAGAGTCATTAATGTTTTTATAAAAATAAATATTTTTTAAAATCGAAAATCATTCATTAATGTTTCGGTCAAAGTGTTTAATAACTTTGCTAAACACTATAATCCAGATTTTTAATTTTTTTAAAATAAAAAACATTTAATGACTATTCTATTTTTAAAATTCAAAAAATAGTCATTAATGTTTTTATAAAAAAAATAATTTTTTAAAAATCGAAAATCATTCATTAATGTTTCGGTCAAAGTGTTTAATAACTTGCCTAACATTGTAATCCCGATTTTTAATTTTTTTTTAAAATAAAAAACATTTAATGACTATTCTATTTTTAAAATTCAAAAAAGAAGAAAGAAAAATCTAACCTCGTATGCAAGACGGATGCCTTTGAACACCTCACCAGCTTGTGAATCCTTGTTAACATTAAATCCACAGTATTAAACGGATTATTATGAAATCATGAAAGAGAAAAATCTTATAAACAATCGGAAAAAATTTGAAAATAATTATAACGAAACAACAATATATAACAGGAATCGTATGAAAAAGCAAGAAACAATCGTTACGTTGAAGGAGAGAGACGAAGAACATGAAACCTAAACCCCCAAATCTGCAAAATTATTTAAAAGCAATCAACAATACAAAAAAATAGGTTAATATCAACAATCGATTATCCCTGAAAATCATTAAATATGGAAATCATTATAAGAAACAAACAATCGCCTAAATATGAAAATCATTATAACAAACAAACAATATATAACAGGAATCGTATTAAAAAAATTGAAACAATGGTTACCTTGAATGAGTGACACGAAGAAGATGAATGATCGGAGCCGACGAACACACACAAAACAAACAGACTGATAATAAGTATAACAAAGAACAATATGTAACAGGAATATTATGAAAAAGAAAGAAAGAATCGTTACCAATGATCGGAGATAGAAGCGTTGGTTTGATGAAGAAGAAACGATCGCAATCTTCTTCTTCAAATGAGAGAGAGCGAATCAGAGAGAATGAGGGAAGAAAGAGAAACGTGTGTGTTTTTATTAGGGTATTGATTGGGTAGGTTAATGATTTTAGGAAACTATTAACTCACCAATTTTGACCATATTTATGTATTTTTAATCTAATTTTAATTTAAAAAAAAAGGAAAATTTTATAAATTACAAGAGGCAGGACACGTGGCACAATATGGGAAGAGAGAGGAATTGAGGTGAAATGAGGGAGTGCCAAGTGTCCTCATGAACTTTGTTTTATTAGATGTATAGATATGACTTGGTCTTTGATGTTATCAATCTTAAATTTTTTGGTTGATTGACTCTGTCTTTACTTTCACTAGTTCATTAGCTTGAAATATCGAAGTTTGACTCATTCAATTGGCACTACCCATCTTACGGTGGAGTGGTAAGCCAAGTAATGGTTAGAGCCTACCCTCTTAGAAGGGACAGGTTCGAATCCTGATGGCAACCCCGGTTTTCTATTACCGTGCATTTACTCCAGATATACTTGCCTCTTGTGGAGGGTGCAACATTTGTCAAGTGGCGGGAAATTTTCCGGGGGGTCTTATGCCTACCACCACCAAAGCGTGGAACCGGTTCAGACAACATAGTCTGTGTGTGTGAGTGGGGGCAGGACCTGCAAGAGTAGGTGTGAAGTTCCGTGCCACCTTCAAATTGAAACCTTCGCCTTCCAAAAAAAAAAAAAGACTCATTCAATTGGCCTATACATGGCATGATTGAGGCATCTCTTGAATGTGGTCCATATTATCGATTCTTCTCATTTAATAAACTCATTTAACAAGAGGATATGTTTCGGACTATGCATTAACTACATCTCTTCTAACCTCAAGTTCTTCTCCTTGCAAATGAAGGAGCTGCGATGACCTTAGCAATTGGTTAGTATGTAGTTGGACCATGTATCAAAACGTCATTGCAGTGTTATATAACTTATTTTCATTGAATATTTCGAATGTATCAAAACGTCATTGTAGTTGGACAGTTGGACCATGTATCAACACTTGTAGCCTAGTTGGTTGAGGGTCTAAAGTTTCCTATAGGAGGCTTGGGTTCAATTCCCACTAGCTACATTTGGAGGACATTGGTGGATGGGAAATGAGGGATGACCCGGCCGTTGGTTTGAATTCGAGTCCTAATCCCGACTGGTTTTACCGATTATTTCACCGCCATGCCTTCGGGCGGGTGAGTGGTTGGGTTTTCCCGGGAATTGGTGGCCCGGGTACTCTCAAGTACTTGATTCGTCAAAATGGTGTCTGAGAGTGCTCGGAATTGATTCGTTGGCCGTTAAAAAAAAAAATTACACCCTTATATATATCATATGTTCATATTTTTATTGCATCCAATAAGACGTTAATTTAACAATGTGTGACCACGTGTACTAATAGTCATTACAACAAAACGTTAGACTCGGTAATATTATACACACTATTGTAACTATTTGGACGGATTATTATACATCAATATACCATCATGGTAGTGTGTCAAACTTATAAAGTTCAATGCATAGTTATAGAACTTGCAAACTCTCAAAGATTTAGTGTATGCGCACATTAATGAAAACATTTGTTTGTGTGTGTGTATATATATATATATAGGGTAGGGTTCAAATAGGAACCAACCCTTAAGTAGGAACTATAGGAACCAATCTGAGCCATCCAGCTTCAATGACATGATTGTAAATAAGTAAAACTTTAATTAATTGTTATTTTAATAAAGGGGTATTAATGTCTTTTGTTCAATATCATTTATTACGTAATTAATAAGAAACTCATGTATATTTGGAAACAGCAAATTAGTGTTAATGGTATACCCAAACGTATTTATTCTATATAGTATTAAAATTATATCTCGGTATATATACAACAGTGTACATGTAATAACAACAATTTTTATACAATCAAAATAAGAGATTTTTATACAAAAAAATAATAATAATTGGGAAAACGATATTATTAAGCATGACATGATTGTTAAAAAAAAACATCAATTTAAATAAAATCTCATTTTTAGCATAAACATACGCGTATTTATAACCGAAACTAAACGCTTTCACGTCAAATGAAATACGAAAAAACATGAAACCATATCGAAACTTTTCGAAATCTCATATCGGATAAAACCGAGTCAAACCGGATCGAAAAACGAGTCAAACCGGATCGAAAGTTTTAATATTATTTTGGTATTTTAATCAAGTTATTCATTATTAAGGAAAATAAATCTATTTTTATAAAATAAAAATAGAAAATACTTTATAACATTACTTTCCAGCATTATACATCAGTTCAACATGTTTCTATAAAAAAATTATACTTTTATAAATTTTATACTAATTAAACTTAAATTATTACATTTATGACACTTATATTCATTTAAAAATACCAAATAAATATTTTGGAGTTTTATAAAATTACTATAAATACTCTAGAATATTTTTTGCTTCCAAAAACCTTAATTTTAGGTATTATTAATCCGTATTATCATGTATTCCATTTTATTTATATATTAAGATACATTATATCTAATTAATTTCAAAAGAAATTAATAAGTAAATTGTTATCCAAATAACATTTGATGGAATTTAATTACCAGATATATGAAATTCCAATTACCATTAACACTAGTTTATATTCATATGATTTATGGAATACTCAAAAATCCATTTATAATCGGTTTTAAATTAAACTAATTTCGAAAACTCAAGTTTCCCAATTTAGTCTAGAAACCCTAATGCCTAATCCTAGAAAACTTAGACTCTTTTAAGCTCAAACACTTAATTCGAATACTTGAAACTTTAGGTTGAGTCTTTGGGATTCGCCTCGTATACACCCGCAACGCTAGCATTTTACTCGATAAGCGAAAGTGAGTTCATACTTGTCCCCTTTTACTCTTTATCACTTTTGGGGTGTAAACATGTATCATATGCAAAACACACTAATGCTTTCATAAACACACATGCTCAATCTATTAAACATACTTATATGCTACTTGCCATGCTTATGATTCTTAGATACTTAGACATAAATCATTAACTATTATTAGCCCACTTAACATGTATAGCGCTATAGGACTAGCACACCGCCCCCTTTATGGGTCATTGTTAAGATTTAAACGGCCTAACATGAATATGTTAGGTATACGCTGTGGTACTCGCGGGTTTGAGTTATGTCTTTTGTATGATATGTATGTGCAATGCTATAGTATGAGATTTTAGTAAACCATTCTAAAATACTATGTATGTAAACCAAAACTAGTATGCTCACCAATACTTTATGTGTTGACGGATATTTTATACATGTTGCAGGAAAAGCTTGCAAAGACGATACAAGAAACATCACTTAGGATTCGGCCTTAGAAACAAACGAAACAATCTTTATTTTACTTCATGTTTAAGTTAAATGTATTTTTCTTATGAACAAATTGTATACTTGTTGAATCTTAGATACGAATGAAATCTATTTTAATCTATTATCACAATTTAGTGTTATGAAGTCTTTGAACAATCTATCACAAGTCTCACCTCGATGTTTTCGCCATCGGTTGGGGTGTGACAGTACATTGGTGTATATTCGTTTTTTCATTCATCATCATCCCCAACACAAGATATACATTGGTGTATATTCGTTTTTTCATTCATCATCATTCAACATCATCAACACAGATATACACTGGTGTATATTGGTTTTTTTCATTTATCATCATTAACACAGATATACATTGATGTACACAGATATACATTGGTGTATATTCGTTTTTGAAGTGTACATTGGTGTATATCAGTTTTTTTTTGTTCATTCATCATCATCATCAAACACATATATACAACGGTGTACATTAGTTATACATTGATGTATATCATTTTTTTCTTTTCATTCAACATCATCAACACAGATATACATTGTAACATCGCAAAATTTTTCACCAAACTTTGATACGAAAAAGCCCTTATTTTATCCGTAATACTACACTAATACGCCCAAGTCTATATTTATGTTTCTTAACTCGCAACCCATATATATATATATATAAATGTATATAATAATAATAATAATAATAATAATAATAATAATAAATATAAACACAAAAATCAGATTTATTTTGTTATTTGTAGAGTTTATTTTCATTCCTTTATACAACACCAACCCACCTTAACATTTCAGAAATCTCAGCCCACTAGTGTGCAGCCCAAATTGCTGGCCCAACATCAATACCCAGCCCAAACCCCTCCTCCCCTCCTTTTCAGTTTAATAAAAAAAAAAAAGGGTCCCAGCCGGGATTCGAACCGGAGACCCTTCATATACAACACACGCGTCGCACCACCTGCTCCACATATACTTCTTGTATCAGATCCAACTTGTATTATATTTAAGGTCACAATACTGCTGCTCCTTCTTTTTCCACTTCGACGTAACAGCAGCAGCATGAGGTATTTATTTATTTTTTCTTCTTTTCTCTTTTCCTTTCTTGATTAACTGATTTAAACCAAGACATGGAGATGGACTCGTGATAGACACAGTAATTCCGCGTCTGGTCAACCTATTCTTACCTTATATACGATTCACATTTAATAGTATTAACTCGGTTTGACTAACCACGAAGACCTTCCAATCTATGAATCGGTGTGTTGTGCTATAAATTGGACCCTTCATTAGGATCTATACTCGCCAACAATCAAACCCCTAATTTTAATTTTTCAAACGATCCGTTCATAGCCCAAAATCACTACGCCTTTGACTTTCTGTTTGACTCGTGCTTCCCCTTCGATACTACTCTGTAAGTTGAAATTGATCATGTGTTTTTGTTCATGGTAGTTGTTCAATCAGTAACCCCATAAGCCTGGTGGTTATTGGTTGCTAATTAGCTAAATTAGAAAGCTAGGGTTCATACTAATGATTTGGGGATGATGACTCTTCACAGTCATCATATTTATATAATTCATTTTGAAAACAAACACCAACAGATCCTCAGACCAGGTGGTGATTCTCTCGTTGCTTAAGACATTGAACCGGTGCAAGGCAGGGGCTCGATCCCTAGCACAAGCAACTTCTTTTTTTGTTATTTCTTTCTTTTTCTTTTTTTTTTCCTTTTATGCTTATATAAGTATTATTACTCTTTTAAAATGGTTTTAAAATACTAAATCTAATTTATAAATTCTACAAAATTTATTTTATGTTATTAAAATGATAAACTTTGTTATCCAATTTTTAGTTTTTCAAAAATCTTTTATTTATTATATATAATAAATATTACAAGTTTATTCTATTATAATTATAAAATTCTATAAAAATATCAAAACAATTTTATTAATTTCTACAAAAATTATCCTATGTTTGTACAATGTTAAACTTTACTGAAATGATTTTTAATTCAGAAAAATCATTTATTTTATATTTTTAATCAATTTTTGTTAGATTTAATCATAATTAATTCATAATAAATTCAATTTTCATTATTTTTGCACCAAAATTTTATACGAATTATTTTTGATCATTTAGAACAGAAATATGAATTTTAAACTAAAAATTATTTAATTTTAATATTTTTAAATATTAAAGTTAGATTTTGACAATTTGTTATAAATAGAATAAATAATCTATTTTAAAGAAAATAATTTCATAAAAATTATTTTTATACTTTAAACACATTCTTGTGACCATCTTAAATTTAAATTTCATAAAAAGATTTTTGGTTATTTATTTACTAAATTTCTCTCAATTGGCGAATATTTTTAATAATAATCAAACGAGCGTTTATCCCCAATTCGAAGCCCTAGAACATATACATTTGTATACTAGTTAGACTTAGACATATTATTTACCTTATTATAGGGTGATACTTGACACATTTGGCAACACACTAATTTTCAACAAGATATAACATTTTACCAAGGTGAGTTTTACATAGCCCCTTTTCTATTTATCACCATTTTTGGGGTGAAACATGTTACAACATCATTTTATGCAATTCAATCATCAATGTGTCTATGTGTTTTCTATGTTGCATTATGTCTTGAGCATGATTAGAGTAAGCACCATTCTAGCATAATCATTAACTCCGTACAAGCCGGCGGTATACATTGATAGATCTATTGGACTGACAATCCCACCCGGATACGTGCCTCCTACAAAGGTAGCGTGGGTGTTTGTTATCGTATAACATATTTAGGTGAACCATGAGCGTATGGGAGGTACCACATTATAACAGTCATCAGGTTTGGTTTATGCACTCGATTTATTTCTAGTATGTTCTCACATATGGACTAGATTGACATGACACATGAATTGCACAACATTTTTATTCAATCATCAAAAACCTATGTAATTCTCACCAACTTTTGTTGACCCAAAACATTTTCAACTTAACATGTTTCAGGTTTTACTTGCTTGAAGATTTGAATTGATGCTTGAAGATACGTGTATAGTTTTATTCAATTTGATGTACAAATTCTAGAACAATTGTATGTAATTCAATTAAATCATTTAATGGAATTTATTATTTACCATGAGCTACTGAATAATCATCAATACGTGGCACCCCGATGTTTCCGCCATCGGTTGGGGTGTTACATACATTATGATAAGAAACTCATAATTTTCATACATTATGCATTACTACAAAATTAAGCAATTGCCACCAAAAATTGCTACCGAAAAACACGGTAGCAAATTTTATAAATTTAAGGTGCAAAGTGGTTACAAGGGTTAAAGAAATTGCCACCATCTAATTTTGGTAGCAAATTGGTAAAAAAAAATAACTTAAAAATATAAAAATTTCCCCTAAATCTGAACATCACCGTGACATTCCATTACCCATAACATTCCATAACCCTAAATCTAAACCTTCCATCACCATCGTTCCTCACTGTAACCTCCATTACCATCGTTCCATCACTGTAACCTCAATCACCATAACTGATAACCTTCCGTAACCGATAACCTTTGATAACCTTCCATCACTAACAATCGCCTCCATCACCGAAGCTTCGATCCAATCTTTTAGATACTTAGATCTGTGCTTCTAAGAGTGAATTTAATGTTTCTGATAATCACAATCTTAGATATTTAGATACTTAGATCTGTGTTGGCAGTAAACAACATCGACCGATTACATCCTAAATCGACCAATTCTCACGACTGGAAAACAGGTATGAATTACGTTTCAGAAAAATTGATCTATGACTTAAGTTGTTTGAATGTTGAATTTGGTGATGTTTTTAGCTGTTTTGTTGTGAAATTATAGTCGTGTCGATTTGTTTGGATTATTTTGTGTTATTTTGTGTTATGTGATGCGTTATTATTAAGATTTGATGATTTGTTTGCTTGTTCATGTGGATTTGTTTAGTTGGAATAGGTTTACTGATTGTTCCTGTTGAAATTACAGTCGTGTGTATTCATTTAAATGATTCTGTATTATGCGATGTGTTATTATTGGTGATTTTAATGGATTTGTTTAGTTCGGTCAGTTACTCAATAGCAAGGAGAGGCAAGTAAACGACCGCTTGGAGAATCAAGAAAGGGCAAACATCTAGGCACTTAATCAAAAGGTAGATATCGCTCTATTGATAATATTCGTGTTTGTCACTCTTGTTAGTAACAAATGTTTCTTTTCTAAACCGAAGTTCTTAGTATGTTAATTTGTTGTTTAAATATGATATAGTTTTGTTCAAAGATTCTTATGCATGATATTAAGGATAACTACAGGTGAGATAAAAGAATCAGACTTTTCCTGTCCTTGATCAGCCATCAAAGAACTTATAGCATCACTGTTATAAATATTAGAAATCCGGGCAGTCAAAGGGTTACAACACGAAGCGTGAGCGTATTACTTAGGTGTAATGCTCGAATAAGACGAGCATTGAGGACAGGCATGGTGCACACCTATTCAAGGCTATTTTAGATGTTTTAGACATGTTTACCTTGGTGCAAGGAGTGAATAAAATGAGCACTTGAGATAGGCATGACGCACACCAATCCATGGTTATTTTGGCCGTTATAGACATGTTTTAGGCAGGTTTAGACTGTTTTTTTGGATTGTTTCCATTGTTTTAGATTATAGCTGTTCATGCAGGTTTTATTTTCCAAACTTTAAGTACGCGCCATATAGACTAATGTCACACCCCAACCGATGGCGGAATACATCGAGGCACGACTTGTGGTAGATTGTTCAAAGACTTCATGACACTAATTGTGACAATATGATTTAAAGATAAAATTTCATTCATAGCATAATCATTGTCTAAAAGATACGGAATACAAATTGTTTCATGAAAAAGAGAAATACAACATCAAAACATAGAACTTAAACTAGCGTGAGTTTCTAGTCCAATCTTAAGTAGTTTTTCTTGAAAATCCTGCATTAAACATTTCCTGCAACATGTATAAAATATCCGTCAACACATAAAGCATTGGTGAGCATACTAGTTTTGGTTTACATACGTAGTATTTTAGAATGGTTTACTCAAATCTCATACTATAGCATTGCACATACCTATCATACAAAAGACATAACTCAAACCCGCGAGTACCACAGCGTATACCTAACATATTCATGTTAGGCCGTTTAAATCTTAACAATGACCCATAAAGGGGGCGGTGTGCTAGTCCTATAGCGCTATACATGTTAAGTGGGCTAATAATAGTTAATGATTTATGTCTAAGTATCTAAGAATCATAAGCATGGCAAGTAGCATATAAGTATCTTTAATAGATTGAGCATGATTGTTTATGAAAGCATTAGTGTGTTTTGCATAAGATACATGTTTACACCCCAAAAGTGATAAAGAGTAAAAAGGGGACAAGTATGAACTCACCTTTGGGTGCGTTTAGTAAGGTTCCAAAGACGGGTCTTGGGAGATTAGTTCCTTAGCCTTGGTTAACTAGAATTAGAGAATAAAGGGTCTTAGGTTTGAGTTTAGATTATAGATTCACGAGAGTCATGCAAGCCTTTTAGGCAAACCAAGCACAAATTGCCTTTTGGGCAATCCGGATGGTCATGAGATTGAGTTGGACCAAGCACAAAACCATCATAGATGATTCGGATGGTATAAATTTAGAAATGTGAATCCATTTGATAGGTTCATGTCATAACCACTTCGCTTATGGAATAAACGTGGATTTTGGACACGGGATTTCCCCTTTCTAGTGTGGATAAATCTGTAGCACAAGAAGGGTCAAGAGAGTTGGTAAGGTAGGGTGTAACCACAAACCTTCCAAAGATTAATAATAAACTAGTAAGATAGAAACTTGAAAGTATATGTTTATATTATTATATAGTATAATTCAGAAAACAACCACCTTTGGAACCTCTTTTAGGTGCTCTACCCTTATCACACTTTTGTGGATAAATATGGGGAAGATCCTAGAGGTTTTTCCAAGGGGTTAGAAAAAGAAAAGAAGTGAAGAAAGAAGAATAAAATTGAAGTTAATGAGAGAACTCACTTAGAAATGGACTTCCACTCTTGGAATTTCTTTGGAGAATTGGGAGGTTTAGAGAGGATTTAGAAATGAGCAAGTGTTAGAATGGGTAGGAGTGGTGTATTTATAGTTGGGGTGAAGGGGTTGGGTATTTAATGAATTAATTAAGGTGGTTAGAAGTTAATTAGTAGTAATTATATCTTTAAAAGAAAAAAAAATAAAATCATAAATAAAAAAAACGTATGGACTAAATTTTTGAAATGGTGTATTTGTTACTTAAAGTCAAAAGCAAATGTTTCATATTATGTTATTTTTTTTAGTATTTATTAAATATATATATATATATATATATATATATGTTTTATTAATAATAAGTATATATTAAGATCTTAACTAAGTAAGGTTTCTTGTTATAACGCCTAAATTGAATAGGATAAATTTTAATGACGACTCGTCACGAATTGGTAGGAGTAACATAAAAGAAGCGAATAAAGGCGAACTTGGAATTTGTTAAGTATAGAATTTAAAATACATGAAAAGTAAAAATAACGCGATGTTACAGTCTCCCCTACTTTAGAAATTTTCGTCTCGAAATTTAATTAAGAGTCAACCTTTTGAAAAATATGTAAGTGGTTTGATATGGGTTTAATAAGAACACGAACTTGTTGGTTTATTATGTTTAAGTCAAATACGGTATCTAGGTACTGTGTGATAATTATGCTCGTAAGAGAAGTACTTTTTAAAATTTTAACCCATGGTCGTACGTAGAAATTTGAGAGTTTGACCGACTAAAGCATTTTTTTAAATAGTGAAGGAAGAGAGTACGCATATGGAGTTAATGCATCGAAATTTGGAAGGATAAGTAATTATGTGGTATGAAATAGTGAAAATTGAAGGTAGTTAAGTATATTGTATTGCCTATAGAAATTTTGGGGAAAAATAAGTAATTATACGGCATAACGTATATGAAATAGTAGAAATTTTTGGCTTGTAAAAGAGATGTCCTTGGATAATTGGGTCGAATAGTAAATATGTGAGCATAATAAGTGACTAGATGTTGGAATGAGTAGTTTTTAGTAAAAGATATTTGGTTTGCACAAGGACGAAAATTTTATTTGAAAAAGAAAACTTTTAGAAGTGATTAAATAAACGAGAAATTGGACCATTTGAAAACGGCTTTTTGGCGAAATAAATAATAGTTATTTATTTTTGAAATCCAGTGTATAATTAGTCAAGAAAAGATAACAAAGTGAGAGGCAAATCTTGTTTTAAATTGTGACATCCGTCACCCTCGTCTATCGTCAAATTTACAATAATAGTCCTTCGAATGTCTCCATTTTAGTTCCTATAAGTTTCGTCGTTTTTCGAATTTGATTTTTGAACGAACTAAAAAAAAAAATTATCATTTATATTTATTTATTATGGACCGAGTATAAGTTTTAATCGAATGAGTACGTGTAAATGTGTTCGTAAAATCTTTTATAAAAAAAAATTTCAAGTTAAAAAAAAAAAAAAGAGTTTTATAAAAGTTTTAAGTTAATCTAGTTAACTTGGTTAAGGTTTACTAAAAGAAAACTAACCAATTTATTATTAAACTAACCTCGTTGAAGCTTGAGGGACTATTACTGACAATAAATGAAAGTTTTTTAAAAAAAAAAGAACCAGCCCTCCATTTTTTTCCTCCTGGCCGCGCTTTTCCGGTAGCCTCCGGCGGCCGGAGAGTTTTCCGGCGAAACTCAAAACCACGTTTTAATGCACCATCAATTATTTTTACGGTTTCAAAGCGTTTCTCCATCATTTTCCAACATATTTCAGTAATTAATTGTGAGTTTAACGCGTTAAATAGTGAGTTTAATCGGATTTTAGGAGCGTAACCGCCGGACTTTAAAACGAATCAAAACGCGTCTATTTACTAGACCATTATATAAATCTATCCTACTAATTGATTTCTGCACATGATATCGTCTTAAACGAGCAAAAATTTCACATCAAACTTCGTTATACAGTGGTTAATCGACCACATCTTCTTCGGGTTTAAAGTTTAACAAACGATCGGTTCTCATTCTTGTAAGTCGAAATTTATCTTGCCGTTTTAGTCTTTATGTAGTTCTCTTTCAAAGCCCTAAGGTCTCATGGTTTAATCATACTTGAATCAGGCTATTAGAAATTTGTTCTAGGGTTAGGGTTCTTAGAGATTTGGGGAAGAAGATGATGAAGGTTATTTATATGTTAAAAACATTTTAAAACCATCTAAAAACACAAAAGAGATACATGGTCCACTGGGTAAGTCTGTTGGGTTGGAGCCTGAGGACCCGGGTTCAAGACCCTCTCACCCCGAATTTTTTTGTTATTTTTTTGTTTATGGAGGTTATTTTAAGTAATATTTATATATATAAATATAAATATTTCTTTTTCCTTATAATATTCATAATAAATCCATTATCTATCCAAAAATCATGAAAATTTAGGTGTAGTTTCTTGACACCTCATAGAACATTCCCACATTTTTATTTTCTGAAAAATGTTTTATTTTTATATTTTTATTAAATTAAATTGTTTTAATCATAAATAATTGATAAAAAAATCATTTTTAATGAATTTAATCTCAAACTTTTTGAGTAATTATTTTTAACCATTCTCAACTGAAATAAAAATTATTGGTCAAGAAAACCTTTATTTTTATAAATTTTCCAATTTTTAATCATTTAAACATGATTAAATCTCATTAAATCAGTTTTAAATATAAATAAGTTCATATAAATTATGGGAAAATTATTCTAATATGTTTACATCAGAAATCATCCATTTTCTATAAAATAAATATTTTTGGATCACGTATAATATTATTAGTCTTATTTACGTTTAGTTAGATATAATAAAACATTTATTTATTTATACAATTTAAACATCTATTTTATAAATGTTTTTCTTATAAAATAGAAACACTCGTATGGTTTAATGTCTTAATTATTTTTGTTGAATCGTTGTGTAACACAAAAATTACTTATTTATATATTTATGATTATCGTATTATTTTAATTTAGTTAAAGTAACTAACTAAATTATTTTGTTTTAATTATTCAAACATATTGTTATCTAAATATTTAATCGGTAATAATTATATTACCTAAATCATATTTACAAACTTTAGTATATTATTTTAATATACAACTTTTACATTAATTCGACTAAATCATAAAAACTCTAATTCCCCAAATCGACTTAGCAAACCCTAATGCCTTAGACCCTAGATACCTCAGACTTTGTAGACTTTACCTTACTAGTATTTATATACGTTATAGGTTGAATTCCTCGGAATTCTCACTACTTAGCTCACAACCGCTTAAGTGGATTTTGATCGCTTTCGCAAACTGTGAGTATATCTTCCCCTTTTTACTGTTTTATTATTTTTGGGGTGATTCATGTACTTATTATCAAGTTTCTATTACTTCTTACTAAAATAGCAATTATCCTGTGTGTTTGCTTTATGTTAATTTGTGTGTCTATGACTTGTCAAAATCATTAACCTTTGAGGGCCTGGCATTTCAATGAATAGTACTATGGTATATACCCTTGTGACTCTGTTGAGAGACCTTGGTCATTGTCTTGTGATTCATATTACTAAAAATGTTTTTGATTCTTGATTCTTGATACTTATTACATAGGGTTGATTTTGAACGGACATTACTTAAATTACATAATTGCAAATGGTATACAACACAGGAAATTGCGAAACGTTTTGTACTATATATATCCAACGGATGTACTCACCAATACATTATATGTGTTGACAAATTATTTTTGTACATGTTTCAGGTGACGTTTGATCTTACTTGCTTTCACGCTTAGGATGGACCTAGTGTTTAAATAAAAGTTGAACATTTATTTTCTATGTTTGAGATATCTATTAAGACTCTTTGTATTTCATTTTGAATAATGGAAGTTATTTGCTATTAATATTTACATTTTAGTCCATGTGCTTTTGAACAATCGTCACTACGTGACACCTCGATGTTTCCGCCATCGGTTGGGGTGTTACAGATTGGTATCAGAGCCATGGTTATAGGGAATTAGGTTATTAGTAAATGCTTTTGACCTAGACTATAACTAAGCTACCCATTATATGCTTTCTTTTATTCTCATATTTCTTTAGACAGATTTTTCTCCTCTTATTTTTCATTATATTCAAGAAGATCATATTCCACAAACGAAACGAAAACACCAAGTTAGGAGTGATATCCATATCTTGGTGAATAGTTTCACTCCTCAAATATTTTATTTATTTATCTTGGAATATTTTCCTTTCGAGATAGGAGACGTCCAAATCTCATGGAATCTATCCCTCCAAAAGAAACTTAAAATCACTAAGCTAGGAGTGATATCCTTAACTTAGTGACCCGTTTCACTCCAACGTATTTTTAATTTTTGGAAGTATATCCTTGAGTTAGGAGTGAAATCCACACCTCAAAGATATATATTTCCACATCTCGAGATCCGCTAAAGTTTTGGAAAATTATTTGTGACGGGGCACGTGCAATCTGGAAGGGTGAGCGCCTGTATTCTGGGTTTTCTGGCTAGGTTGGTAATTCGCATAAATCCCAATCAGACGAGGGACCCGTTTACCTACCTGGGAATTCTCGGGATGAGCATTCACCTATAGGCTAAAGTACGCCCCCACAAGTCACTAATAATATTTCAATTACTTTAGTCAGTCAACAGTTTCTTTGGAAACACTCTTATATCTCGTTTTATACTTGGTATTGTTTTTCATTTGAAGTTTTATCATGATTTTCTTTATGATACTCATAATTTTTCTTATATCAATTTATAATTACTATATCTCATGTTATGTGTGACTTGTCTTGATATAAACTATGACATTTCCAAGATTTTTTTGGAATCAAATCTCATAATTATTGTTCACTTTTGTAGATGTCTGATCGCGAATCTCGTAAGAGAGCCTCGAAGCGTCAGGCTAAACTGAAATCTGATCAGCGTATCGCGACCATGCTCAATGACAAGTTGGAAACACTTGTTCCTAACATCATTAATGCTATTATTCCAAACCTTAACCTGAACGGTAGCTCGAATGGGAACTCTAACGGTAATACAAATGGAAATGGTGGGGCTAGTGAGAATAAGTGCACTTTCAAGCACTTCAACTCATGTCATCCCAACAAGTTTAATGGCACTGAGGGAGCCACTGGGTTACTTGAATGGTTCGAAAGTATGGAGAATACATTCATTAATAGCGACTGTCCAGATAACCTACGTGTTCGTCATGCCACGGGTGTTCTTCAAAAGAGAGCGCTCACTTGGTGGAATGGTGAAAAACATGCTCGAGGGACGGAAGCTGCTTTAGCTATGTCTTGGGATGATTTCAAAATCGCCATGACTACTGAGTTCTGTCCTCGTAGTGAGATGAAGAAGTTGGAGGATGATTCAAGCAGGATAGTGGAAATAATGTTCCCTACAATAACCGTTACCACGAGTTGAGCTTACTGATTCCTCGTATGGTAACTCCGGTATCCTTGGCTATTGAGAAGTATATTGAGGGACTGCCACCTCAGATCCATGACTCGGTTATGGGGAGCAAGCCTGCTACTGTAGAGGATGCCATTCGTCTCGCAGCATCTCTTACTGACAAACATGTCAAGGATGGTACTCTAACTCGTAAGGGTACTAAAAGATCTACTGAAACCACTGCTACTACTGAACCGTCTCAAGCGAACTCTGTCTCTGCCTCTAGTTCCAATAAGAAACGAAAAGGTGGAAACCAGAACTATGCTGTAGTTGCACCTCTTAACCAGGTTCTTGTTGCAAACCCACCTACTGCACCTCCATCAACCCCAAGGGCTTATACTGGGAAACAACCTCAATGTGCCACCTGCCACTACCATCATCCTACCAACTTACCGTGTCGTAAGTGTGATGCTTGTGGAAGACTGGGTCATACCACTCCTTTCTGTCGTGTTGCCAATCGACCAATAAATAACCCACATAATGTTATCCAAAACCAGGGAGCTGACCAACCCAGAGTTTGTTACGCTTGTGGTGATCCTAACCATATGCAAAACAGATGCCCTCATCTTACGGCTTTTATTCAGTCTCGTCAACAAACCCCAGCAGTCCCAGCAGTTCCAGCAATACAAGCAGCTCCAGCCCGTGGTCGTGCTTTCAACATCAACGCTAACCAAGATCAAGCTACCAACGACGTTGTCAATGGTACATTTCTTACTACTAACTTATATGCTTCGATTTTTTTTTTTTTTTTTTTTGCCGGTGCGGATAGGAGTTTTGTCTCGTTAAAATTTGAACCTTTGCTTGCTCGTACTTGTCCTCACCTTACCCATCCTTTTGCTATGGAGGTTGTTAATGGCAAATCTTATTATTATATGCTTCGTAAATGCACGTAGAACCTAAACGATTATAAACTTTCTGTTAATCTAATATCTGCTTTTAGGAACTCTAAGAACCGAGTTTATAAACTTTTCTTGGACCAATTCGTAATCATTTTTCATCGATAACATGTTCAGATATACCAGAAACTTTCACTTGAAGGAAATTTCAAGACGAAATTTTCTAAAGTAGGGGAGCCTGTGACATCCGTCACCCTCGTCTATCGTCAAATTTACAATAATAGTCCTTCGAATGTCTCCATTTTAGTTCCTATAAGTTTCGTCGTTTTTCGAATTTGATTTTTGAACGAACTAAAAAAAAAATTATCATTTATATTTATTTATTATGGACCGAGTATAAGTTTTAATCGAATGAGTACGTGTAAATGTGTTCGTAAAATCTTTTATAAAAAAAAAAATTCAAGTTAAAAAAAAGAGTTTTATAAAAGTTTTAAGTTAATCTAGTTAACTTGGTTAAGGTTTACTAAAAGAAAACTAACCAATTTATTATTAAACTAACCTCGTTGAATCTTGAGGGACTATTACTGACAATAAATGAAAGTTTTTTAAAAAAAAAAAGAACCAGCCCTCCATTTTTTTCCTCCTGGCCGCGCTTTTCCGGTAGCCTCCGGCGGCCGGAGAGTTTTCCGGCGAAACTCAAACCACGTTTTAATGCACCATCAATTCTTTTTACGGTTTCAAAGCGTTTCTCCATCATTTTCCAACATATTTCAGTAATTAATTGTGTGTTTAACGCGTTAAATAGTGAGTTTAATCGGATTTTAGGAGCGTAACCGCCGGACTTTAAAACGAATCAAAACGCGTGTATTTACTCGACCATTATATAAATCTATCCTACTAATTGATTTCTGCACATGATATCGTCTTAAACGAGCAAAAATTTCACATCAAACTTCGTTATACAGTGGTTAATCGACCACATCTTCTTCGGGTTTAAAGTTTAACAAACGATCGGTTCTCATTCTTGTAAGTCGAAATTTATCTTGCCGTTTTAGTCTTTATGTAGTTCTCTTTCAAAGCCTTAAGGTCTCATGGTTTAATCATACTTGAATGTGGACATCCGTCATTTTTTTCATAATATCTTTTTTTTTAATAATAATAATAATAATAATAATAAAAAATTTAGATTTTAATATAGATATATATTAGTCTTTTTTTTTTTTTTACCAAACACAACTAAACCATTACCCATTATCAACCATAAACAAACCCAAGCCCAAACCTCTTTTACATCAATTACTTTTGGAGCCCATCGAAATCGGCCCAAGTCCAGCAACCCATCAGGCCCAAGTCTCCTCCCTACCTTTAAGCTGTAAAAAGAAAGAAAAATAAATTGCTCCTCGCTGGGATCGAACCCAGACCCGGAGCCGAGTCACGCACAGAACCACACAAGCATGAACCAACTGAGCTACGACTCATTGTTGGTTCAATACAGACACATAATATATATATATGAATAATACGCATAAACCCAAACTCCTTCTTTCCCTGGTCTGTACGCGCAGCAGCAGAGATGAAGGTTTGACCATTGAAGCCTCCCCTTGACCAATTAATTGAAATAATTTTAGGAGGTTTGAACACGATTAACTGTGTGGACTCACTATAACGATTATTACGCGAGTATTCATCACCAATCCATTTCGGTTTAGAGCCAATTATGCGAAATGAATCAATTCGTGGTCAACTTTCCAATTCGATGAACCAGACCGTAGTACTATAAATTGAACACCCTTACACCTTCACAACTCGCCGATTACCATTCCCCCAACTCCAATTTCTGTTAAGAACGTGATTTTGAAGCCGTTTGATCATTTTTTTTCGTCTTCTTTGACAAGCTCTCGTACCCGATTAACGGCTCATTGTAAGTCTTTTTTTGTGGGTTATAACCTTCGGCACCTTGTGATCATTAGCCCCAAAGATTCAGGGGCTAATGGTTACCAATTGTGGCGATTTGAAAATTAGGGCTCGAAGCACTTGATAGGGGAAGATGACAAGTTCAGTAAACATATTTATTTAAAATGATCTGAGGTTAAACACAAATTGACCTATAGATCAGTTGGTTGTGTGTATGGTGGGTAAGTCTTTGGGCCGGAACAGACGCAGGTTCGATCCCCACCAACAACAACTCTTTTTTTTTTTTAAAAAACAACTCTATTCTTTATATTTAGTTATTTTCTTTTAAAAATCGTTTTAAAATACTAAACGTGTTTTATAAATTCTATAAAAATTATTATATGATCTTCAAATGATAAAGTTCATCACCCAACTTTTAGTTTTTCAAAAAAAATCATTTATTTAATATATATAATAATTAATACAAGTTTATTCATTTATATTTATTAAATTCTATAAAAATATCTAAACGATTTTATTAAATCTTACAAAAATTATCCTAAACTTGTGTAACAATATACATTTCAGAAAATAATTTTTATTTCTGAAAAACCGTTTGTTTAATATTTTTAATTAATTTTTGTTAGTTTTAATCATAAATAAATCATAATAAATTCATTTTTCAATATTTTTGCACCAAAATTTTATATAAATTATTTCTAACTATTTAGAACTGAAATACAATTTTTTATTCTGAAATTCTTTGATTTTAATATTTTTAGATATTAAAGTCATATTTTGACAAATTGAAATAATTAAATTAAAAATTCTATTTTCAAGAAAATAATTTTATAAAACTTATTTTAATACTCAAAACCCTATGTTATGATTATATTCAACTTAATATTTTACAAAGAGACTTTTATTTATTTATTTATTAAATTTCATATATTTAATAAACAATTCATTAATTAATCAAATAAACATTTATCCCCAATTCGAAGCCCTAGAAATACATGTATCCTAGAGTTATTTCCCTTACGCATTATCAAATTCTTTAGGTTGATACTTTGAGATAGTTCCAACACATATTTCGTTGTCCAAGTCCAATTTCAAGTTATTACGTGAACTGTGAGTATTCCTACCCCTTTTTGCTTTTATACATTTTTGGGGTGTTACATGTACACTATTACAAGTTTACATTTCTACAATACAATTCTAGTACTATGTGCATTGCTTACAACGTGCTTTATGCTTAGACATTACATGTTGATTACATTTGTACTTAGTGAAATCATTAACATGGTACAAGCCGACCTTAACATTGGATAGCGCTATTTGGATTGACAACCCGCCTAGATTGATTCTCCCCCTTTTTCATCGGAGAATCCGTGGCCATTGTTAAGTTTTTATCCATTTATTGGATAAGTACACTACAGTTCATACAGTACATTATACAGTCACAGGGTTGATTTCGCTCATTTGTATGATACATGGTTTACATATTTGCACTGTAGCTTGCACTTGAATTGTATAACCTTTTAACTACTATAAATATCAAAACTAGGAATACTCACCAACATTTCATATGTTGACCAAATCTATTTTGTACATGTTTCAGGTGCAGTTTGATCTAATGCTTTAACAAGAGACATTTAGTGCTTTATTTTAATTCAGTTATTCCAACAGTTACATTTCATTTAAGACTTGTATTTCCATTTCAATGTAAGACAGTTATTGGTTTATTCAATAATATTTACATTTTGGTACCATGAGCTTTTGAACAATCGTCACTACGTGGCACCTCGATGATTCCGCCATCGGTTGGGGTGTTACAGATTGGTATCAGAGCCATGGTTATAGGGAACTAGGTTACTAGATAAAATAGGCCTAGACTATAACCGAATTTCAACTTTCATGCATTATATTTCCTAAATTACCTTACCCCTCATTTCCCTCTACTTTCCTTCTTCTATCTTTCCCTTCTTCTCTCTCCATTCTTCTCATCTTTCATCATGGTGCATAGAGATGGTGTCCTACAAGGAGTGGAAAGTCTACATCATTATGGAACAGGGACAGTACCTTTCATGAAGACGCTCTTAGGCATAATGCCTACTCTTATTCTGCTCCTTCAAAGTTGTTGAACTTTAATGTGACATCCGTCATTTTTTTTTCATTTATATATATATATATATATATTTATATAATAATAATAATAATAATAATAATAATAATAATAATAATAATAATCACACACTTAAAATTCACCTTTAAAATAAACCCAACTCTTCTCAGCCCAAACATCACCCAGACCAAAGTACCCACCAGGCCCACACCCTCACTCAGCCCAACAGACCTCAGCCCACCCTCTTTCTGATCTGGCCCACCTATTCCCCTAGTGTTTTAAGAAAAAGAAAAAAAGATTGTCCCTGCTATGGCTCGAACCCGAGTCAAACCAACAACACCACACCACACTAACCAACCAAGCTACAGCTCACATCTGTTTTATCTCCACACCTCTTTATATATATATACACACATAAAACTTTTCCCTTTTCCCTTCCTTCTTCGCAACAGCAGCAGACTTTTATTTTTTTATTTTTTTTCTCTTTTTCTTCTCTGTTGACCAATCAAATAGCAAAATTATTGTGTAATTAACCATGGTTGACCATCGTTTCGTGATTACCGGCCTATCAATCATCAATACCCGTCCAATTACAAGCTTAATCATACCAAATTTGTTCTTATACGCGTCAAACATTAAAGCATGGTCAACCATTGCCAAATTAGCGATTCAGACCCATTCCCTATAAATTGGACGTTCACAAACCATTACAACTCGCTCATACACTTTCCTCAACCATCAAATCCCTCTGAATCACCCTCTGATCTTGAAATTGCGATCATGCTTTGACTTTTTCTTTGACCTGCCAATCGTGTTCAATTCGTCATTGTAAGTGTTATTTTTGATATGGGTTTCATTGATCGGCACCCACACAACAGAAACCCTATGATTAATTGGGTTAAAGTTGTGTGGATTGCCCAATTGCAGAATCTAGGGCTCGAAATAGGGTAATTGGGGAAGAACAACTTTTACGTAACCCCTTATAATCAATTTTAATCAAAGATTGTCAACCAACTGATCCACAGATCAGTTGGTTACGTCTGATGTTGTATACCTTAGTCACCTGGGTTCGATTCCGGCCCATGGCATTCTTTTTGCTCTTTTTCATTTTAACAAACAAATAAATTCATTATATATAATACATTTTAAATCTTATAAATTCGTTTTTTAAATATTAAAACTATTTTATAAATTCTAAAAAAATTATATTTGTTTAATCTGAGATAAAAGTTTTATTTACAATTTTTATTTTTCAGAAATTCATTTATTTAATATTTATAATAATTAAATCAATTTTATACTATTATATTTATAAAAATCCATTTATATATCAAAACAATTTTATTAAATTCTCCAAAAATTATCCTGACTTTTTATAAAGTTGAACTTTACTGAAATAATTTTTAATTCAGTAAAATCATTTATTTTATATTTTTAATCAATTTTTGTTAGATTTAGTCATAATTAAATCATAATAAATTCATTTTTCAATATTTTTGCACCAAAATTTTATATAAATTATTTCTAACTATCTAGAACTGAAATACAAATTTTAATTCAGAAATTCTTTGATTTTAATATTTTTAGATATTAAAATCATATTTTGACAATTTGAAATAATTTGATTAAATATTCTATTTTCAAGAAAATAATTTTATAAAAATTATTTTCATACTCAAAACCTTATGTTATGATTATATTCAACTTAAGATTTTTACAAAGAGACTTTTATTTATTTATTTATTAAATTTCATATATTTAATAAACAATTCATTAATTAATCTGATAAACATTTATCCCCAATTCGAAGCCCTAGAAATACAGGTATCCTAGAGTTATTTCCCTTACACATTATCAAATTCCTTAGGTTGATACTTTGAGATAGTTCCAACACATATTTCGTTGTCCAAGTCCAATTACAAGCTATTACGTATACTGTGAGTATTCCTATCCCCTTTTTACTTTTATACATTTTCGGGGTGATTCATGTACACTATTACAAGTTCAAATTCAAATTTACATTTTTACAAATACAATTCTAGTACTATGTGCATTGCTTACAACGTGCTTTATGCTTAGACATTACATGTGGATTACATTTGTACTTAGTGAATTCATTAACATGGTACAAGCCGACCTTAACATTGGATAGCGCTATTTGGATTGACAACCCGCCTAGATTGATTCTCCCCCTTTTTCATCGGAGAATCCGTGGCCAGTGTTAAGTTATCATCCATTTATTGGTTGAGTACACTACAGTTCATACAGTACATTATACAGTCACAGGGTTGATTTCGCTCATTTGTTGATACATGGTTTACATATTTGCACTGTAGCTTGCACTTGAATTGTATAACTTTTTAACCTACTATATATATCAAATCTAGGAATGCTCACCAACATTTCATATGTTGACCAAACCTATTTTTGTACATGTTTCAGGTGCAGTTTGATCTAGTGCTTTAGCAAGAGACATTTAGTGTTTTATTTCAATTCAGTTATTTCAATATTTACATTTCATTTAGACAATGTAATTTCCATTTCCATGTAAGACAATTTTTGATTATTCAATAATATTTACATTTTAGTACCATGAGCTTTTGAACAATCGTCACTACGTGGCACCTCGATGATTCCGCCATCGGTTGGGGTGTTACATTTAATGAGTGTGATAAGGACACGTGCAATCTGGAAGGGTGGACGCCTGTACACTGGGTTTTCTGGCATAGGCAAGCATAGCGCATAAATCCATTTACGGACCTGTTATGCTTACCTGGGGATTCCTGGAGTGAGTGTCCACTTATAGGCTAAAGCATGTCTTCTTTGATCACCATTGGGTTCAACTCCTTTGAAAAGTCAACGTTCTTGTTGGGCTTTACAGCTAGACAAGGGCACTCCAAGCATCTTATGCAAGTTTTACAATAATACTCTCTCGTTTCATATACAATATCCTATATATCATGATTTTCATATATTGCTTACAAGTTCGTACTTTCATGATCATTTGTACAGTTATACACTCACATTTTCTAATCTCATGATTATTCATTGATTACCTCATAGATGTCTGCTCGCCGCATGCTCCGTGATGTCCGTCGACGCCCTGTTCATGCTTCTGGACAACGTTCTGACCGTCGCCTCGCATCTTTAGTCGCTGAGCAAATTGCTGCAGTAATCCCAAACCTTGTCAGTGAGATAACCCAGAATAGTAACAACGCCAACACAGGGAGTACGACTCAATTTCGCTGCACTTTCAAACACTTTAACTCCTGCAACCCTACAAAATTCACTGGTGAGGAGGGTGCTACTGGTCTCCTCCAATGGTTTGAAAGCATGGAGAGTACTTTTGTGAACAGTGAATGTCCCGATGAACTCCGCGTTCGCTATGCTACTAGTGTCCTCCAAAAGGGAGCGCTAACCTGGTGGAATGGCGAAAAGCGCAATCGAGGAGCGGATGTTGCTTTATCATTATCTTGGGCTGAAGTTAAGGAACTCATGATTGCCAAATTCTGCCCTAGGAACGAAATCAGAAAACTGGAGGATGAATTTCGTGAGCTCAAACAAGACAGTGGTGAGAATCTTGCGTATAACACCCGATATCATGAACTCAGCATATTGGTCCCACACATGGTCACCCCGGTTTCTCGAGCAATCGAGAAATATATCGAGGGATTACCTGATCTGATCCAAGACGTAGTCACTGGGAGCAAAGCTACTACGGTGGAAGAAGCCATCCAACTTGCAGCTACTTTGACTGACAAACACGTAAGGAAAGGAAACTTGGTTAGGAAGGACACCAAGACGTCTGCTGAGAAAGCCACCCATGCTGTTGAATCATCTAAGACTGTTTTAGCAAAGGCCGCCACTACTGCTTCGAACCCTAAGAAACGAATGGGCGATAATCAGAACCAGGCTGTTGTGGATCCTGTGACTCAGCCTCCTAACAAGAAAGCCTACATGGGAGTCCATCCTCAATGCAACACTTGCAAGTATCATCACCCTGCAAATCTTCCATGTCGTCAATGCACTAGATGTGGAAGGTTTGGACACCTTGTCACTACTTGTCGCGTAACAGATTGGACGCATGGTAATCATCAAACAACTGCCCAGGAACCACTACAGATTACTAACGGTCGGGCATGTTATCATTGTAGAGACCCTAACCACATGCTACCTCAGTGTCCCAAATTGAACAATGTAAACCTGGTGGCACATGGACGAGCTTTCAATATCAATACCAACGAAACAATTGATCAGGATGACGTTAATCCCACTGGTTAAGCCATGGATGAAATCTTCCCAAGACTCGAATACTTGTGTTTTCATTTTCTTGATCCTATTATCACTTTGTACCCAATTTTGTCGCACTCATTAGCATATAACATCTAGAAATTTCCTTGCATACTATCGTGTATTAACACAGATTGGAAATTTATCATATTGGTTGCGTTTATTTTAATCATACAAGACTCTACATTACACTTATTTGAAACCTTTGGACTTAATACTTGATCTTACAGAGCCTTTCTAAGAAAACATCATTGGCTATTACATGAAACTTGATTTTCCCTTAACTTGACTATTCATTGAACATCTAATTATTCGTAAACATTTAATTATTCATGATAACACTTACACTTAATGGTTGTAGTACTTACAAACTTGCTTGCATAAACATGCTATCAATTTGCAATCTATGTGAATAATAATTGCTGCACTTAATAAAGGTCATCATGCCTTTTCAACAGTCGGGAGAGGCCCTACAACCTGCTCCACGACTGGTGGAGGCTATCGAACATACTCAACGATTGGTAGAGGTCACTATGCCTTTTCAAACAGTCGGGAGAGGCCCTACAACCTACTCCACGGCTGGTGGAGGCTATCGAACCTGCTCAACAATCGGTGGGGTCATAGAAGGACGCAAAACTTTAATGTAAGGTAAATTGATGATTCCGGTCCGGAACGTAATCATGAATTTACAGGTGCGTTAAGGTAGTGTGAAATTCTATTAGAGTTTTTGGTAGGCGTCCAGTACGTTTTCAAGGTATCAAAGGTGTGGTGGGTTAGCTGCGGTACACCCTGTATACAAACACTAATGATGCATTGAAAGTGAGACTGGAAGTCGGACCAGGAACAAACTCTGGTTATTTGGTAGTTTATTTAGTCTTTCTGTAGACAGTCAACTCGTACATTTATCATAGGATTCCTAAAACTTGAAACTTAGTGAATTACTAGATCTTTATCTTCCTTATTACTCGAGACGAACCTAATCCAACCCTTAACTCACACCTATCAAACCTCATATCCAAATCATTCGAATTTTCCAAACCACAGATATCTTAATTTTTTTACCCAGACATCCATAACCCTATGTTTCTAATAACTTCGGGACGAAGTTTCTAAAAGTAGGAGATGCTGTGACATCCGTCATTTTTTTTCATAATATCTTATTTTTTTTTAATAATAATAATAATAATAATAATAATAATAATAATAAATTTAGATTTTAATATAGATATATATTAGTCTTTTTTTTTTTACCAAACACAACTAAACCATTACCCATTATCAACCATAAACAAACCCAAGCCCAAACCCCTTTTACATCAATTACTTTTGGAGCCCATCGAAATCGGCCCAAGTCCAGCAACCCATCAGGCCCAAGTCTCCTCCCTACCTTTAAGCTGTAAAAAGAAAGAAAAATAAATTGCTCCTCGCTGGGATCGAACCCAGACCCGGAGCCGAGTCACGCACAGAACCACACAAGCATGAACCAACTGAGCTACGACTCATTGTTGGTTCAATACAGACACATAATATATATATATATATGAATAATACGCATAAACCCAAACTCCTTCTTTCCCTGGTCTGTACGCGCAGCAGCAGAGATGAAGGTTTGACCATTGAAGCCTCCCCTTGACCAATTAATTGAAATAATTTTAGGAGGTTTGAACACGATTAACTGTGTGGACTCACTATAACGATTATTACGCGAGTATTCATCACCAATCCATTTCGGTTTAGAGCCAATTATGCGAAATGAATCAATTCGTGGTCAACTTTCCAATTCGATGAACCAGACCGTAGTACTATAAATTGAACACCCTTACACCTTCACAACTCGCCGATTACCATTCCCCCAACTCCAATTTCTGTTAAGAACGTGATTTTGAAGTCGTTTGATCATTTTTTTTCGTCTTCTTTGACAAGCTCTCGTACCCGATTAACGGCTCATTGTAAGTCTTTTTTTTGTGGGTTATAACCTTCGGCACCTTGTGATCATTAGCCCCAAAGATTCAGGGGCTAATGGTTACCAATTGTGGCGATTTGAAAATTAGGGCTCGAAGCACTTGATAGGGAAGATGACAAGTTCAGTAAACATATTTATTTAAAATGATCTGAGGTTAAACACAAATTGACCTATAGATCAGTTGGTTGTGTGTATGGTGGGTAAGTCTTTGGACCGGAACAGACGCAGGTTCGATCCCCACCAACAACAACTCTTTTTTTTTAACAAAACAACTCTATTCTTTATATTTAGTTATTTTCTTTTAAAAATCGTTTTAAAATACTAAACGTGTTTTATAAATTCTATAAAAATTATTATATGATCTTCAAATGATAAAGTTCATCACCCAACTTTTAGTTTTTCAAAAAAATCATTTATTTAATATATATAATAATTAATACAAGTTTATTCATTTATATTTATTAAATTCTATAAAAATATCTAAACGATTTTATTAAATCTTACAAAAATTATCCTAAACTTGTGTAACAATATACATTTCAGAAATAATTTTTATTTCTGAAAAACCGTTTGTTTAATATTTTTAATTAATTTTTGTTATTTTTAATCATAAATAAATCATAATAAATTCATTTTTCAATATTTTTGCACCAAAATTTTATATAAATTATTTCTAACTATTTAGAACTGAAATACAATTTTTTATTCTGAAATTCTTTGATTTTAATATTTTTAGATATTAAAGTCATATTTTGACAAATTGAAATAATTAGATTAAAAATTCTATTTTCAAGAAAATAATTTTATAAAACTTATTTTCATACTCAAAACCCTATGTTATGATTATATTCAACTTAATATTTTACAAAGAGACTTTTATTTATTTATTTATTAAATTTCATATATTTAATAAACAATTCATTAATTAATCAAATAAACATTTATCCCCAATTCGAAGCCCTAGAAATACATGTATCCTAGAGTTATTTCCCTTACGCATTATCAAATTCTTTAGGTTGATACTTTGAGATAGTTCCAACACATATTTCGTTGTCCAAGTCCAATTTCAAGTTATTACGTGAACTGTGAGTATTCCTACCCCTTTTTGCTTTTATACATTTTTGGGGTGTTACATGTACACTATTACAATTTCAAATACAAGTTTACATTTCTACAATACAATTCTAGTACTATGTGCATTGCTTACAACGTGCTTTATGCTTAGACATTACATGTGGATTACATTTGTACTTAGTGAAATCATTAACATGGTACAAGCCGACCTTAACATTGGATAGCGCTATTTGGATTGACAACCCGCCTAGATTGATTCTCCCCCTTTTTCATCGGAGAATCCGTGGCCATTGTTAAGTTTTTATCCATTTATTGGATAAGTACACTACAGTTCATACAGTACATTATACAGTCACAGGGTTGATTTCGCTCATTTGTATGATACATGGTTTACATATTTGCACTGTAGCTTGCACTTGAATTGTATAACCTTTTAACCTACTATAAATATCAAAACTAGGAATACTCACCAACATTTCATATGTTGACCAAATCTATTTTGTACATGTTTCAGGTGCAGTTTGATCTAATGCTTTAACAAGAGACATTTAGTGCTTTATTTTAATTCAGTTATTCCAACAGTTACATTTCATTTAAGACTTGTATTTCCATTTCAATGTAAGACAGTTATTGGTTTATTCAATAATATTTACATTTTGGTACCATGAGCTTTTGAACAATCGTCACTACGTGGCACCTCGATGATTCCGCCATCGGTTGGGGTGTTACATTGAATCAGGCTATTAGAAATTTGTTCTAGGGTTAGGGTTCTTAGAGATTTGGGGAAGAAGATGATGAAGGTTATTTATATGTTAAAAACATTTTAAAACCATCTAAAAACACAAAAGAGATACATGGTCCACTGGGTAAGTCTGTTGGGTTGGAGCCTGAGGACCCGGGTTCAAGACCCTCTCACCCCGAATTTTTTAGTTATTTTTTTGTTTATGGAGGTTATTTTAAGTAATATTTATATATATAAATATAAATACTTCTTTTTCCTTATAATATTCATAATAAATCCATTATCTATCCAAAAATCATGAAAATTTAGGTGTAGCTTCTTGACACCTCATAGAACATTCCCACATTTTTATTTTCTGAAAAATGTTTTATTTTTATATTTTTATTAAATTAAATTGTTTTAATCATAAATAATTGATAAAAAATTCATTTTTAATGAATTTAATCTCAAACTTTTTGAGTAATTATTTTTAACCATTCTCAACTGAAATAAAAATTATTGGTCAAGAAAACCTTTATTTTTATAAATTTTCCCATTTTTAATCATTTAAACATGATTAAATCTCATTAAATCAGTTTTAAATATAAATAAGTTCATATAAATTATGGGAAAATTATTCTAATTTGTTTACATCAGAAATCATCCATTTTCTATAAAATAAATATTTTTGGATCACGTATAATATTATTAGTCTTATTTACGTTTAGTTAGATATAATAAAACATTTATTTATTTATACAATTTAAACATCTATTTTATAAATGTTTTTCTTATAAAATAGAAACACTCGTATGGTTTAATGTCTTAATTATTTTTGTTGAATCGTTGTGTAACACAAAAATTACTTATTTATATATTTATGATTATCGTATTATTTTAATTTAGTTAAAGTAACTAACTAAATTATTTTGTTTTAATTATTCAAACATATTGTTATCTAAATATTTAATCGGTAATAATTATATTACCTAAATCATATTTACAAACTTTAGTATATTATTTTAATATACAACTTTTACATTAATTCGACTAAATCATAAAAACTCTAATTCCCCAAATCGACTTAGCAAACCCTAATGCCTTAGACCCTAGATACCTCAGACTTTGTAGACTTTACCTTACTAGTATTTATATACGTTATAGGTTGAATTCCTCGGAATTCTCACTACTTAGCTCACAACCGCTTAAGTGGATTTTGATCGCTTTCGCAAACTGTGAGTATATCTTCCCCTTTTTACTGTTTTATTATTTTTGGGGTGATTCATGTACTTATTATCAAGTTTCTATTACTTCTTACTAAAATAGCAATTATCCTGTGTGTTTGCTTTATGTTAATTTGTGTGTCTATGACTTGTCAAAATCATTAACCTTTGAGGGCCTGGCATTTCAATGAATAGTACTATGGTATATACCCCTTGTGACACTGTTGAGAGACCTTGGTCATTGTCTTGTGATTCATATTACTAAAAATGTTTTTGATTCTTGATTCTTGATTCTTGATACTTATTACATAGGGTTGATTTTGAACGGACATTACTTAAATTACATAATTGCAAATGGTATACAACACAGGAAATTGCGAAACGTTTTGTACTATATATATCCAACGGATGTACTCACCAATACATTATATGTGTTGACAAATTATTTTTGTACATGTTTCAGGTGACGTTTGATCTTACTTGCTTTCACGCTTAGGATGGACCTAGTGTTTAAATAAAAGTTGAACATTTATTTTCTATGTTTGAGATATCTATTAAGACTCTTTGTATTTCATTTTGAATAATGGAAGTTATTTGCTATTAATATTTACATTTTAGTCCATGTGCTTTTGAACAATCGTCACTACGTGACACCTCGATGTTTCCGCCATCGGTTGGGTGTTACATAAATGTATAAACGCTTTTAGAGGTTAAGGACAGAGCTTACAGGACTTAGAACGAGATCTTTGATAATGATAGGATTGTTGATTAAGCAAGGAAAGGCAAGAGGAAGGAAGCGAAGTTGATGGAGATTACAAGTATAGATTATTCATAGCAAGGATGATGTTGCATAGTAGAGAGTGTGGTTCAAAACAAGGTTATAATATGCATAACAGATAAATAATGTAAGCGTACTTAGACTAACAAACTATAACATAAACGGTATCGTAAGTGTTGGTCAAAAATTTTTTAACTCGACACCCAAAACTTCTCATGGTACGAATAACTCTACTTTTGGTAGTATGACAGGACATTTATATATAGGATGTACCGGCGGCGTATCCACCATGCCGTTATCATACCTCATCCGTGTTGTTATTCAAGTCATGATAGGTTACACACACTTGGACTTGTTATGTTTTCCATACGCCCAAATTTTGTAATTACGTGTGCACCCGTAATTAGTCCAATTGTCGTATGGTCCACATAATTTGTCTTAGTTATGTGTGGGTCACCAGTGGACACAAAATAATTATACACAAAGGAAAAGACAATAGGCTAAGGCATTAAACAGTTTTGATGTTGTAAACATAGCAAGCAACGTGACATGAAAACACATAATGTGAAAAGGCATTAAGCAAGTTTTTGATGTTGTTAACCGTACGTGTTTTTGGCGTAGATGTATTGTTTCATGACATAACGGTGTAGACTTGTGCATATGTGGTTACGTTCAGATGTATAAAATCAAACAAAAGAATGGGCAATTGGATTCCTAATGGAAACGTGTAATCTATTTTGACTGAGGGTAACATAAAATTCGAGTTCATTACAAATTGAGTTTATTAGTACATGAATAAATTTAGCTTTTCAAGACTAAGGGTCAAATTTGATAGTAGGAGAATTTAGTCCGTTGGATGTTAAAGAAAAACGGATTTAATTGATGCGGGGAAAATTTAGCGTAAAGGTTTTATCGAAGATTGTCATTCGATCTATGAAAAATCCGTTTTATTAAGCGGGGAAAATAGTTTATTGGCAAATTTTAGTTTGGTGTTGATGAATATTTCGACTCGTGATACAATTTCAAAAGGTTTTGGGATTGAAAACGAAGTAGATTATTTGATTTAGCGTGTTTTCTCACAAGTCTTGTTTTACAAAAGAAAATTTATTTCAAACACTTTTTATCATTTAGAATCTTGTTTGTCATACAGGCTCGACACACACATTTGTTAGTGGTTTGAAAGTGAGGATTTTATAGAATAATAGGCATCTTAGAAATAGTAGGAAGAATTTTGTTCAAACATTTTGAAAAAAAAATGTGCACGAGAAGAAAAGGGTTTTGGATTGAATTATGATTGTAACCTAAGATAACGATGGTATTTCATAATTCATAAAAGAAAATTTTCACATCTGAACAATTTCTTGAAAACACTACATAAAGAAATTTTCATTTTTTTTAAAAGAAAAGAAAAATCAATCTTCCTTAGTGTGGTGAGTGGGTTTTCCGGCATTGTAGATCACCATGGCAAGTCTTGGGCATTGGTTACGCCCATGGGTTGGGTCGTTGCACTCGGAGCATATCCATCCATTGGATTTAGTGAATGAGGTAGTACTAGTAGGTTGTTCGGGTCGTGGTTTAGTGGTGTGGCGACATGTTTTGGCTAAATGACCATATGCACCACAGTTGGCGCATATGCGGCATTGTGTGTGAGTGGGATGGTGGAATTTACAACTCTTGCATAACGGATGGGTTCCATGGTATTGCTTTTTGTTGGGGAGTGGAGTCTCAAGGGTTGTCGAAGTGTGGTTTCGTTTGTGGTTTTTGCGTTTTCGGTTATCCCTTTTCGTTTGTCTGGTAGGGGTATGGGTGGATGGTTTAGTGTCTACATGGTTTGTGTTGTCTTGGATTGTATCGCCGAAGTTTGGAATTGGGTTTGTTGGTGTCTCTAGGTTAGGGAGAATCTTAATCAATTCTTGGGCAATAAGACTCGCCAGTTGGTTGAGATCGATTTTGTTGAGACGGGAGGACATCTACGAGAATCATACATAAGAAAATTTTCATAAACGTTTTTTTTTTTTTTTTAACAAGGTGACTTTTGAATTTAGGCAAGGAGTTATTAGAATGTTGATTAACAATGAAAGCTTGTGAGTAAAATTTCACTAGGTCAGTAAAGTTGGTGCAAATTCGGATAAAAAAATATATTTACATAAGTTCAAGTTGTTCTCATAGACTTAGTATGCAAGTTCTAGTTACACGTATAGGACGCAAGTTTCACATTGTTGAAATAGTATAACACGTATGCATAAGCAAATATAGTGTACTTAGTTAACATAAAGGAGTTTTAATTTATGTTGGTTTGCGATTATTAGTATTGTTTGGAGATTGCGAGAGTACTTGAGATGCGAGTCTTGAGAGCCTTTGCAAGTAGTAAAAAAAAATTAAAAAAAAAAAATCGAATATATGTAGTGAAAACATAGCATGAAAACAACATTGAAAATATTACTAACATAAAATGAGGGGCTTGTTTTAAGCAAGCCATTGGAGTGTTCCGGAACGGAACTAAGACTAACCAAAGTGGTTCGAATTTACCTTTGAGTTTGAAAACATGCTTTGGCCTAATAGGTGGAAATACTCTCGCCGAAACTTTCGGTTAACGGTATTCACCCTTCCAGTTACTACATGTTCCTTGTCATTAGTAAATTTGAGACTTTGGCGAGATTAAAAAAAAATAATCAAGGATTGAAACTAATCGCTAAGTTACGGATTTCACTCCTATCTTAGCGAGGTCGTTTCTTGAGTGTGGTTTGTACACTTTGTCCAATGTGGTAAGAAAATTAATTCTAACCTTCAATTGGTAAGTGTCCACTAGAACGAGAATTGTGAAATTTCCACCAAGGTGAGGATATCACTCCTATCTTGGTGTAGTTTCAAAAACACAAAGAATTTACGCGGATTGAAAGTTAACGCCAAAGTGAGGGTTTCACGCATATTTCGGTAATTTTCTTTCGTTTGTGACATACGAGTGTCTTCGAGTGTAGAATAATCCACCAAATAGTAAGGTAAATTTTTTTAAGACCAAAGGAATAAAGTAGAAGCAAGATAGGGAGAACGAGTATATTAAGCATGAAAAAAAATGGTCAAAAAGGTTCTTAACTATAGTCTAGGTCAAACATGGCATTTTTCCTAATTCCCTATAGTCATGGCTCTAATACCAATCTGTCACACCCCAACCGATGGCGGAATACATCGAGGCGCGACTTGTGGTAGATTGTTCAAAGACTTCATAACACTAATTGTGACAATATGATTTAAAGATAAAATTTCATTCATAGCATAATCATTGTCTAAAAGATACGGAATACAAATTGTTTCATGAAAAAGAGAAATACAACATCAAAACATAGAATTTAAACTAGCGTGAGTTTCTAGTCCAATCTTAAGTAGTTTTTCTTGAAAATCCTGCATTAAACATTTCCTGCAACATGTATAAAATATCCGTCAACACATAAAGCATTGGTGAGCATACTAGTTTTGGTTTACATACGTAGTATTTTAGAATGGTTTACTCAAATCTCATACTATAGCATTGCACATACCTATCATACAAAAGACATAACTCAAACCCGCGAGTACCACAGCGTATACCTAACATATTCATGTTAGGCCGTTTAAATCTTAACAATGACCCATAAAGGGGGCGGTGTGCTAGTCCTATAGCGCTATACATGTTAAGTGGGCTAATAATAGTTAATGATTTATGTCTAAGTATCTAAGAATCATAAGCATGGCAAGTAGCATATAAGTACGTTTAATAGATTGAGCATGAGTGTTTATGAAAGCATTAGTGTGTTTTGCATAAGATACATGTTTACACCCCAAAAGTGATAAAGAGTAAAAAGGGGACAAGTATGAACTCACCTTTGGGTGCGTTTAGTAAGGTTCCAAAGACGGGTCTTGGGAGATTAGTTCCTTAGCCTTGGTTAACTAGAATTAGAGAATAAAGGGTCTTAGGTTTGAGTTTAGATTATAGATTCACGAGAGTCATGCAAGCCTTTTAGGCAAACCAAGCACAAATTGCCTTTTGGGCAATCCGGATGGTCATGAGATTGAGTTGGACCAAGCACAAAACCATCATAGATGATTCGGATGGTATAAAGTTAGAAATGTGAATCCATTTGATAGGTTCATGTCATAACCACTTCGCTTATGGAATAAACGTGGATTTTGGACACGGGATTTCCCCTTTCTAGTGTGGATAAATCCGTAGCACAAGAAGGGTCAAGAGAGTTGGTAAGGTAGGGTGTAACCACAAACCTTCCAAAGATTAATAATAAACTAGTAAGATAGAAACTTGAAAGTATATGTTTATATTATTATATAGTATAATTCAGAAAACAACCACCTTTGGAACCTCTTTTAGGTGCTCTACCCTTATCACACTTTTGTGGATAAATATGGGGAAGATCCTAGAGGTTTTTCCAAGGGGTTAGAAAAAGAAAAGAAGTGAAGAAAGAAGAATAAAATTGAAGTTAATGAGAGAACTCACTTAGAAGTGGACTTCCACTCTTGGAATTTCTTTGAAGAATTGGGAGGTTTAGAGAGGATTTAGAAATGAGCAAGTGTTAGAATGGGTAGGAGTGGTGTATTTATAGTTGGGGTGAAGGGGTTGGGTATTTAATAAATTAATTAGGGTGGTTAGAAGTTAATTAGTAGTAATTATATCTTTAAAAGAAAAAAAATAAATAAAATCATACATAAAAAAAACGTATGGACTAAATTTTTGAAATGGTGTATTTGTTACTTAAAGTCAAAAGCAAATGTTTCATATTATGTTATTTTTTTTAGTATTTATTAAATATATATATATATATATATATATATATATATATATGTTTTATTAATAATAAGTATATATTAAGATCTTAACTAAGTAAGGTTTCTTGTTATAACGCCTAAATTGAATAGGATAAATTTTAATGACGACTCGTCACGAATTGGTAGGAGTAACATAAAAGAAGCGAATAAAGGCGAACTTGGAATTTGTTAAGTATAGAATTTAAAATACATGAAAAGTAAAAATAACGCGATGTTACAACTAATGTGTTAGCAATCCGTTTCCGTACCTGTATGTTCTTAAATACACTTTTTTATTCTAATTCATATGTTATCATTTGGTCTGGTGGTTTCCGTCGTCGTTGCTCAGTCTATGTCGTCCCCATGGAAAGGTTTGACGCCTTTCACCTTTGTTCTATTAAATCATTTTGTTAAACGTTTTTTCTAAGTTTTTTTCATGGTCTCCTGCTTCCCTTGTGGCCTTCCTTTACATCGACACTGTGATACAGCAAAAGCTTATTTATTACTTTTTACTCCATGCATGTATATTATTGTTTAAAAACTTGTTGTAGTGGTTTAAAAGCATTGACTGGTGGTTTGTCAGCTCAGCTGTTCTATATGGGGATGTAAAAAACCACTGACTGCTGCTTATTTTACTTCTTTAATGCTTCTGTTCTTGTGTGTCTAATATTTTGTATTTATAATTTTTTTTCCATTGCAGCCTCTGAATCCCCCAGCCAAAAAAAGGAAGGCGCGATGACAGCAACAAACAAGTGACCAAGGCAGGAGAACTGTAGGGTAGCAAATAGGTAAACGTTGAACCCTCCAACCAAACATGTGGCGTCTTATGTAAATGTTTAACACCTGTTGACGTTTACTATAAAACTACATCCTTACACTGGAAGCGTTCTATGTTAAACCATTATATAACATGAAATTATTATGAGTTAACAAAGTGTAAAAAGAAGGATCTTTCTTCTTTAAACCATGGTTTTAGTAGTACACCTGATGAGTGCCAAGGCACAAGGCACACCCCGGTGGAAGGCTGTGCGCTTCTGATTGCTTGAGGCAAGAATGTACAAAAGGCGCATGTAAATAAGGCTTGAGGGGCGCCTCTTATACATGGGCAGATTTGCGCATCATGTGGTTGTACATATTGCCTTATTGTACATAGAGATTTTTATATATATATATTATACATGGAGGCTATTCTATCTAAATTTCGGATACGTGATGATAGAAACCTATGAGAAATATAAAAATAGTTATATAATAAATATCTTGCGCCTCGCGTACATGTGTCTTCAGTCTTCACCTTGCATCTCACACATCAGCTAAATATTTCAGGTTATTCATGGTAAAGCATACATAGGTCGGTCTAAAGTAGAATCTGTTGCTGCAGCTTGTCGTGCGTATGTTATTCTTGCTTCATTGTTCTTGTTTGCTTCATACTTTATTACTAGGTAGTGCCCGAGCCTGGTGCGCTTTTGACTACATAGCTTTATTCTTGTCATTTTCAGTAAAAAAAGTAGTTTGTTCAAGATCGATGATTTTTAATGTTTTAAATATCTTATTTTTTCAGTTAAGATTCTTTCATGAAGTTGTATCAATGCTAGCTCCTGTCATTGATGGTGAAAAACTTATTTCGGGCGTGTTAGAAGCAGAGCGGCAAACTTTCAGGTTATTTTCTTTTGTGTCCTAAAAATGATATATTTTATTATTAATCAACTCTTTTATCCTTTCTTTTTTAGTCAGTTGCATGGTAAATCTCTGATGGAAGCAAATACTGTTTTCCTTGAGCAACATAAAGGTAACCTTTTTTTTATATGGTCCGTATGACCATTTTTGCCCCTGCCATATGGGCTGTATGATGACGTCACGTGGTGTATCTAATTATATATAGCATTACCTTTCTTTGGACTGTATTTTGCTTCAAAGATGCTGCTCCAGTTATAAAAAGCTACAGTCCTGAGCTGATTGTGCA
Organism: Ambrosia x helenae; assembly: GCA_030844895.1. NCBI lineage: Eukaryota > Viridiplantae > Streptophyta > Magnoliopsida > Asterales > Asteraceae > Ambrosia > Ambrosia x helenae. The sequence continues at coordinate 111,266,773 of CM061231.1, read as the reverse complement.
TCCTTTGCTAGAGGAACCATACAGTGTGAGGTCAGTAGTCACTTTTGGTACCCATTACTTCAGTTTTGGACAAAAACCACTTTTGGTCAACCCAACTCACAAATTTTTTATCTGTTTTAATTTGTTATCATACCTGTTATGCCACCTCTAGGCTGTGTTACAGTTTGATTTTTGCCATTTCTTTCAAGTTATTTGTATGCTAAAAATATGTCTCTCTAAATTTGATTTAGAGGCGAAGTCGATCGACAAAACCAGAGGCTAGTGCATCTACTTCTAATCCTGCTGGTGGCCAACTGAATTCTGCTGCAATCATGAATGAAGTTATTGCTATTCCTGCTTTAGATGGTTTGTTGTCTGGAGTGTCAACATAGGCTGCTATATATAAACACTTTTAGTTTGAATGTTTGGATTTGGATGTTTTAGTTTGGATTTTTGATGTATTGATTTGAATGCTATGATTTAGATTTTTCATAAATGGATACATTTTGTAAAGAAAATGGAATGGTAGCATGTAGATATAAGAAATGAAATGGCAATATGGTAGAAAGAATACCGCAAAAATGGTAGCAAAAATATGGTAAAAAACATAGCAAAGTGGTGACAAAAAGCAGTAGCAAAACCGTGGCAAAAAGCGGTAGCAAAACGTGACAAAACAAGCGGTAGCAAAACCGTGACAAATTAGCGGTAGCAAAACGGTGGCAAACTAGCGGTAGCAAAACGGTCTCAAAACATAAAGCGGTAGCAAATTGGTTGCAATAGGGCAATTGCCATGTGTGATTTTGCTACCGAGTTTTTTGGTAGCAAAACGGTGGTAAAAGGGCAATTGCCACCGTTTTGCTACCGAAAATGCGGTAGCAAAAACCCCTTTCTCTAGTAGTGATGATAGCTTCGTCCAACGTTCTAAACTTGGCACCTAAAATGGTTTAACATCGTCTGGTACAACAGGCGTCCAATATCTCGTCCCACCGGGAGACTCATATACATTGCTCGTGGACGAAGCCAAAACAAAAAAAATGTAAAATTACAAAATGAATTTTACAATATTTAAAAAATATAGTTAGACATGCTACAACTCATATACGGTACACCTGTGTATATTGAGTAACACACAGGCTGTGTCATACTGCACATTCCATTTTTTATAATGAATATACACCTGTGTATATTTAACGTCAAACAAAATACTATCAGTTTATTATAACGTCTTTTACCACATATAATACACTTGTGTATAATAATTAATAGATTTATTGTTATACACTGGTGTATAACAACTAAGAAACTAAGAACAAATCTTATTGTATCTGTACAACCCCAATAACTATATATGATACACCAGTGTATAACTCTTTACTCATTCCAATTCTGTGCGTAAAATATGACTTACAGAATACAAAACAACTATTTTGCAAATCAATAATAAACCACACTATAAGGCTAATCCAAATAGAAATCACAAAAAACGTGATTCTCGCACGAAAAACAATTAAAAAAAATAAAAACAATATATAAATACCTTGATTTTCAACACTATTTAGAAACAAAGCTTGTGATTGTGTTTCATGATCTTCTATCACATGAGATTGTGATTCAATGTTTTCATGTATAGAATTATTATCCATAACTTGGAAATCTGAATCGTTGGCCGATTTTAGATTCTTTTAAATCGAAATTTTTTTCAATTCAATCAATTTAAATCTTCTGAATTCGACTGGAATTTATTTCGATTCAATCGAACGTGATTTTTTTTATTTGGGATTAGAGATGATAATAGGTTGAGAGATTTAAGGAAAGTAAAAAAAAACTTGCATATTAATTGCAGGAAGATAATTAACTGCCATATATAAAACTTTTAGTTAAATTAAAATATAATATTAATTGTCTAATTACATAACTACCCCCTAGATCAAGATCAGAGATGAATGGCTCAGATTGGTTCCTAAGTTCCTAACTAGGCTCTTGGTTCCTATTTGATCTTTTTCCTATATATATATATATATATATATATATATATATATATATATATATATATAGAGAGAGAGAGACGTTTAGGTTCTTGTAAAACGCCATATTTCGTAAGAAAGATTAAGATACAGTGTTTAGGCATGTTTTTTTCTTGCCAAACATTGCTTTGTGTTTTTTAATTGTTATGTATGGTGTTTTTATAGTCAAAACAATCCATAACATTTTGATTAAGTCCAGAAAATGACGCATGCATATTAACTCTTAATCCTTCTTACATTAATCCTTCTTACACTTCTAATAAAATATGACTTTTCTTTCACCAACTACACTAGTAAATATACTATATGTTGGTTCTAAGCAGTGGCGGATTTATGCATTGTGGTGGATGGGCAGGTGCCCACCGTACTTGGATAAGCTTAGTGTATATTTTTTATTTTTTTTGTAGTTTAGCTCAAGTAAGGATCTAACCTAAGAGTGAAAGTCTGGTGCCTTTGTCCTTTTAGTTTGATTTGGGGTCTGTGTTTTCTTTTCCTGCAGACCATGATGCATTTGGATGCTTCATGGCAGGTGTAGTTTTCCTTGTACTATAGAATCGTCTGAAAATATCTTTTAGTATGAAATTTATATCTTATTTCTATAATTTTCGTGCAAATCATAGTATTAAACATAAATTATTAATTGTTAATTTATATAAATACATATTTGAAATTGTGATAAACTGCTTTTTTTTTTTGGATTTGGACATTTGGTTGAAGTGTGTTTTCTTTTTTATCATTTATTTTTCTTCTACGACCCATTTTTAGCCGGCCTGTATTGTGCCCACCCTAGAAAAAAGTTATGTATCCGCCACTGGTTCTAAGCCTTTTAGTGTATCCGCTAGTTAACATACATTGTTTAGCTTTGATAATACTTATATCATCACAAGTAATTATGCCTCTTAACCCCACAAAAGGCACACTCTTGACCCTTGCATCTTTTAGACGTGTCATTGTAACTAGTTTGAAACACTGTTGTAATTATCTGTGCGTATATTACGCCATATTAAAACATTTTTAAAAAGTTATATACATAATTTATTTATAAAAAAGAAATGTATATTAAATATATTTGAGATTAAAAAGATTAACGAATTAATGTTTAAACATAAAACATATTAGGATATACACCTATCATTTTTGTTTTTTTGGTTTTTGTTTTTTTTTTCAAATTAGTTCATGAATCATATTATATACTAGGGAGTAGGGACATACAAACAGTCATGGATACGTTTCAAATTAGTTCATGAACCAAAGTCTTTTGAAAAACAACAACAACAACAACTCAAAGAAGAAGAGACCCACACGTCCAAACAAATAAGCCGCAATCTCTTACCATCCCAATAATAAACACATCACCAAATCCATATAACAACAACACTCCAACAATCATTTTCTTCATATCTTGCAACTCAACCAATCAATGGATCATGATCATGAAATCCCACATCACTTCATCTGTCCAATCTCCCTACAAATCATGAAAGATCCAGTAACCGTCTCTACTGGCATCACCTATGACCGAGATAGCATCCAACGATGGCAGTCCAATGGTCAACACAACACTTGTCCGGTCACTAACCAACCATTACCCATTGTCAATGATTACACACCCAACCATAACCTACGTCGTCTCATACAATCATGGAGAGCCTCGGATCAAGTTCCGGTTAAGGAAACATCGGTTCGGGTGAAGGGAATTGCGGAAAACCTACTCAAGAATATTAAGTTACATGATTTGAAAGTTTCATCACTTAAAAGTGTGGTGAATATTGCATCCGAGAGTGAGAATAATAGGGTTTTGTTGAAAGAAGTTGGTGTGGTTAGAGCCATGATTAATGTAATTGTGTCTTGTTACCAAAATGGTACTATTGATGGTTTACAAGAAGCCCTTAATGTTGTTTATCTTGTTAGATTTACGCGTGATGATACGTGGTTAATTGTTTCGAAACATGATCTTGTCATGCGTTCTTTGACTTGGGTTTTGGATCTTGATGCCCAAGTTGGCCTGACACCCTCTGGGTTAGCCGAAAATCAAAGTTTATCAGAAGTTTGGTCTAAAATTCCTGAAACCTGTGTATGTGGGAGCCTTGTGAAATTACACGCGATAGTTTTACTAAAAGATATCATACACAATGCAAAATCGCTTGTTCTTGAGAGGTTGAACCGCGATTTCTTCAAGACGATTGTGCGCGCTCTTCAAGAACGAAAAATTAACAATCTTGAAACACATGGGATCAAGGAGGTATTGCATGTCATGCTTGCCACATGCACATGGCCAAGAAACTGCTCAATGATGATTGATTCAGGAGCGGTTTTTGAGCTCGTTGAGCTTGAACTTGGGGCACCCGAAAAGGCGATTACTGAGCTGATCATGGCAGTGTTGTTTCACTTATGTTCTTTAGCCGATGGGAGGGCGCAACTTCTTGGTCATGCTGCTGGAATAGCTGTGATCACGAAGCGAATAGCGAAGGTTTCCCCAAAGGTCGACGAGAGAGCGTTGATGATCATTTCGTTGATATCGAAATTCTCCGTGACAGATTGGGTGCTTAAGGAGATGGTGAGGGTAGGAACGGTTGAGAAACTATGTATGGTGCTTCAAGTAAATAGTATCCATTCATACACAAGGGAAAAGGCTAGAGAGATCCTTAAAAGGCATTCAAATGTGTGGAAAGACTCTCCTTGTTTAGATGTTACTCTTTTAACAAGGTATACCACTTAATGTATATTCTATACGTTTTGGTTATTAAACATATCAATTGTTTGGTTATATTTATGTTACATTCAAAAGTGGAATGATTAATGAAAATTATTAAACATTTGAATTCGGATTTTTCGATGATTGATTTTCATGCCCTCCCTGTTCTCGGACGATGTTTATAAGATTTGAGACCGCAAATGTGGTTGCTACGTTAGATCGCAAAGCGGACCATAGGATTAACAAATGTTTTTGCCCTTGAAATTTCGGTAGCAAAAGACTAGTGTTGTAACGATTTGCGACTGAAATTGCGGTCACAAATACATAGGATATGTTTGGCACAAAGCTTTTAGGAGCTTTTAGGGGTTATCCAACAAAAGGTCTCGTTTGGTTGAGGAGCGGCAAGCTTCTAACACAAGAGAAAAAGCTCTTTTATGGAACGCTAATAACACAAGCGTTCAAAAAAAGGAGTTGTTTGAAAAGAAATTTACTTAAATACCCTTCTTCCAATATATATCCTTCACAGGTATCTTCATCCTCTCCTCAACCAAACCCTCACACTTTAAAAAATTCAATCTCTTATTGTTCAAAGAGAAAATAAGAACAAATGTGTAAATTCTATAATGAAAAACGTGTACAACTTTTTCATAACAAACGACACAACTCTATGTAAAAGTGTGTCACTTCATAGTTATAAATGTTTTCACTTTGTAGTACACATTCTGCTCGGTTGGGTTTACTCCAATCACACCAAATGAGGCCGACTTAGGGTCTCAAACATGAGAATTACATAATTGCCCCTCAACTACTTTAGTTTGGGTATTTACTTTGTATTTCATAACTGATAAATTACATTAAGATAGCGGGTAAACAGGCAATAAGCTGCGCCCCCACCATTTTCTAGAACACAAACCGTGGTCCACTAAATAAATACATACCTTTGTCATGTCCCATTGGGGTCAAAATATTGCTGTGAATAACCCGTTGGACCCTAATCCTGAAACGGATAGCTTCCGAGGCCAAGGAACTGAATGTATCAAATGCCAAGGGGACAAAAGCGTGTTGATTTTCTTCACAGGCTATGGCGTGCTTCTCGACTTTCTTCAACTTTGCCCTCTTAATCGCTTGCCCAGCCACAAAACCATTGTCCCAAAAACCAACTAGGGAGACGCACCCGTAAGGTTAACACAAGCGTGTGTCCCACCAGCCCAGCCATAAACAAGCACATCCATCTAGGGATGAGCATGGTACCGGTCCGGTACTGAACCGGTACCGAAATTCTCCAAAAGTGGGTACCGGTACCGGTACCGAAAACAACCGGTACGGTACCGGTACCGAAAATCCAAAAATGTGGGTACCGGTAGTGGTACCGAAATTGATTCGGTACCGGGAATTCGGTACTGGTATCGTACCGGTTCGGTACCCGGTACCATTTGCTCATCCCTACATCCATCGACGAAAGCGTAGATTTTCCATCGGCCAGATCTGTTAGGAAATTCACGGGGGCATCCTTCTTGGCTGATATCCCTGTGCGCCTTAAAATATCCCAGATAGTATCCTGGACCAAGGCAGACCGGTATTTGAATCCCGGAAACTCTTTGCAATAGACCTCATGTTCCCCCTATTTATCCAAATAGGCTTGCAGCAGACGGGGCCTGTTTCATCTTCTGGGGACATGGGAACCATCAAACGGCATTTGGGAATTGCCATGTATTCAACTGCAAACATACACTGTCCAAACCATCAATCGGAATAACGGTCAAGAAATCCTGAGTGTGAGGACACTGCAGGAATTAACCACTGCTTTCTGGCATGGGGACAAACCAAAAACTCTCCCATGTTCCGAGCGATTTTGCTAAAAGAGGTATTTGCCAAAGTTTTCTAAGACTTTGGTGGGGCGGTGTCTTTGTAAGAGAAATCGCCAAGATTGAAGTCAGGGAGGGAGTCTTTCAAACGTTCGAGGGCCTACACGTAGTCTGAGTCTAGAATCTAGATCAACAACCCCACTATTCTGTAAGATGTGATCATGTAGCTTTCAAGACTGAGCTCTGGATGCCGCAAAAGCATAAACAGCAACATCACATTTCATCAAACTTACCAATCACATTTTAATAAGGTAAAATACTAAAATAACTTCTTTTTTCCTATTGGGTTGCCCCCTTGGTTTCCTAGAACCCCTTAAGGTTCTTAGGTACCAAAATTAGAATAGTCTTCTGGACTACGCTAACATCATTAAAAGTCCTAAGCTGTTATAAATTTTAAGGCGTTTAACGACCTACCTCTAGATTAGTATCACTCTTAAGGCATCTATAATGCTTCAGATTTTGTAAAAGAAAATTTTATTCTTCTCGGTTGGGATTTGGTTACATCCATTAGCGGACCTAAACAATAGGGATACTTTACAAGACCCATAAAAATAGGGGAAATGGATTTAAATACTCCAAACTATCGCCTATTGGCGGATAGCACTCCCAACTATCACTTTGGCGGATAGCACTCTAAACTTTCAACTTGTTGGCCATTATCACTCCCAAACTAACTGGGGTCTAACCCAGTTAGTGTTTGTGGCCAAAATGTAAAAACCTAAACTTTGGGACATTTTTTAAACTTTTTATTAATAATAATATTATTATTATTATTATTATTATTATTATTATTATTATTATTATTATTATTATTGGCCACACAAATCATACATAGAGAGAGAGGGAGAGAGAGTTCAGATCAGAGAGAGAGAGAGAGAGGCGGAACACCACCATGCACCACCCTGCACCACCACCGCCCTGCACCACCCCATCCCCCTCCCCTCTTCCCCTTCTGTTGACATAAACCCCCACCACCCCTTTCCTATCTCTAAATCCCCAACAACCACCACCCACCACACCTTCCACCACCACTGCAACACCCACACCTTCCACCACAACCACCACGCCACCCCCATCATCATCACAGCCACCCCCAACCACCGCCTCCACTGCCATCCCCAACAACCACCGCCTCCACACTAACCACCGGAGCTCCATAATAATCAACAATACAACCTGTAACTCACATCAGCAGCCACCATCGTCACTATCATCCTAACAATCCCAACACAGTACCCAATAATCAAATTGTAGGTTCATGAATCTTACCTCAGATGATTGGTCTGGACTTATTTGAAGCTTCGGACCTTAATCCCACCATAACAACCACCGTCACCCGTAACCCTAACCATACCGGTCACCATCGTCACAATTGGAACCACCATCTGAACCCTAGTACCGTCACTGCCGTGGGATTGAAAAAGACAGGAATTGAAGAAGACCCAGAACTGGAAAATATCTCATGGTACTCTTCAACACTAACCACCGGAGCTCCGTCACACTTTGGACAGTGGCCGGAAAGCACGCCAGAGTAAGCATTTACTAGTTTTCTCCGATGAAGAAGATGAGACATAGACTCCATTAGAGTTTAGAGAGAGAGATGTTCAAAGATGGAGCTCCTCTGATAATTATGTAGGGTCTGTTTGCTCTGTTTGGTAGGTGGTAGTGGTGGTAGGTGGTGGTTTCCGGTGAGGGGTGGTGGTAGGTGGTGGTGGTGGTGGAAGTGGTTTCCGGTGAGGAAGGTGGTGGTGGTTTAGAGAGAGAGAGAGAAGGGGGGGTTGCAGAATATGAAGGGGGGGGTGGGATTTTATAAGTTAAATGTTTAATTTCAAAAATGGTCCCTTAAGTTTTGTTTTTTACATTTTGGCCACAAACACTAACTGGGTTAGACCTCAGTTAGTTCGGGAGTGATAAAATCCAACAAGTTGAAAGTTTGGAGTGCTATCCGCCAAAGTGATAGTTGGGAGTGCTATCCGCCAATAGGCGATAGTTGGGAGTATTTAAATCCATTTCCCCATAAAAATATTATGTGTTAATTTTATATCGGAAATCGTTGAACCATATGTATATTTTAGACAATGACACCTATAATTATAAATAAACACTGTGAAACCGTATAAGAAAAACAGACGAAGTGACACGGTATATTTTAGGCTGTTCTGTTTAGGTAGGTCTATAGATGCAAACGAGCCGAGTCTGAGCTCGAGCTCGGCTCGATTCGAGCTTTGTTTCCAAAGATTAAACTCGGCTCGTAAATGTTTTTTCAAGCTCAAGCTCGACTCAGGCTTGGCTTGTTTATTATTATTAATTAATTATAATTATTTTTTATATAATTTAGTCTTTTTTAATAATTTATGAATAATAATTAGAGTAAAGATCATGTACAAAGTGGTTTTTTATTTTATTTTTTTTTGTGAAAACTGTGAGAATCAAATGAGGGTATTTTTTTTAATTTTTTTTCCCTGTATTGTTAAACATGTATTATAATATTGAAATCCAAAAAAATAAAAAATAAAGGAATAATGGAAATAAATAATCCCAACTATTGACTATTGGCCAATAACAGTCTCAATTATGAAAATTACCAATAGTGGTCCCAACTTTCGACATATTGGAATATAATGGACCCAAACTAACGCCGTTAGTGTGGTGCTGACGTGGCATGCCACGTAGGATCATTTTGCCACCTAGGATGTCACGTCAGCATCACACTAACGCCCTTAGTTTGGGTCCATTATATTCCAATATGTCGAAAGTTGGGACCACTATTGGTAATTTTCATATTTGAGACTGTTATTGGCCAATAGTCAATAGTTGGGATTATTTATTTCCATTATAAATTTTGGTGTAGAGTAATTACTTAATTACTATTGTGGAGTAATTACATAATTACTCTAGTGTAAACTAATGTATTTACTTTAATGACGTAATTACACTAAAAAAAATAAATTTTTTTTTGTATCATTCATCTAGAAAGTATGTTTAAGCACATAGGAAAAAAATTCTAAAAAAAAAATTAAAAATTTTTCCTCCCTTTGATTCTCACAGTTCTCACAAAAAAAAAAACTTTGTATTTAATGTATTAATGAAAAATTATACAAACACTGAGTTAGGTTCGCAAGCCGCTCGAACTCGTAAGTGAAACTCGGGCTCATGCTGGTTTACTAAACGAGCTTGTTTTTAGGCTCGGGATCGAGTTCGTTTAAGCTCGGCTCGTTTCGAACTTTTCTTCAAGCCGAGCTCAAGTAACTTGCGAGTTGCTCGGCTTGTTTGCAACCAGGTCAGTTGGACTACTTAGTAGAAGGTTCACTATCCCGATGAAAGGGGGGGGGGGGCTCTTCACCGTTATCGCAAATAGACATCTTTCGTATTTAAACATCGTTGCATCTACCTCCGATCTTCTTCATGTTAACTTCCACCGAACTTTAGTAGAATTTGTCAATAGGGATGTTGGATGAAGGCGAAAAAATCCATGCCAAAGAGAGCTAAATAGGGTTGATCTACCGAATTCACGTTTGTTCATAAACAAGCAGTTTGTTACACGTGCCATGTCGGCTTAGCCGTGATATCCAGTCACTTTTAACAATCTACACGTATTATTGCACACCTTAGCGACTAATATATAGGGCTTTTATTCTTCACTCTAGCCGTCTCCAAGTTTCATTCCAAAAGCTCGGCTCGGCTCGGCTCGGCTTAGCCTCTTTGTAGCCATTTCCCTAACCATTAACTTTTTTGTTTAGCTGTTTATTTCTTCCCTAAGTTCTAGCCATTTGTTTGTTTTTTCCCTCTAAGTTCTAGCAGTTTACTTAATTCATCCGGCTAATGTTTAGGCCTGAAAGGCCAAGCAATTCTTCAACTGAGCTAACGTCTAAGCCGGTTAAAAAAAGAAACGTTTATGAATATGTCGTTTAGAGCCAGGTTTCAACTGTGTTAGTTTGTGTCAAAGAAAAAGTTCACGGTTAAATCTTAGCCGGTTAACTTTGTAGCGGTAATGTTAAAATATACATATCATTGGTAATTCATGCTGGATCAGTCTTGTTATTTGTGGGTTAGTTTGTATCTGGGCCTGGCCTATCTTTATGTGGGCCTGGCTTGTGGGCTGGCAAGACGTCTTGCCTTGGTGGTTGAACTGGTTCACTTAAAGGTTCATTTATCAGTTCAATATGTATACGTATTGGTTTAGATATTTGTGCAGGTGTTGATCGTGGCCGTTGATGTGTTTTAATCTCACTCGTTGATTTGGCATCTTCTCACGAAGCTTCTGGAGCTCCATATAAAAGCTCTCTATGTTGTTTATTTTATTCATATGTGTGTGTGTATTCGTCTGGTTATTCTCTCGTCTTCTTCATTGTTGTTCTAGGGTTTGTACCCTAAGTCCTTCTATTTGTCTGTATTTGTTCTGGTGATCTGCTGATAATCATCAGCAGATCTTATTGATACATTGTATCTTTTATACAAAGTCTCAGTGATTGCTGAGACTTAGGGTTTGGGGGGTAATTTTAGGTTTGGGTTAATAAGAGCTTTCAGTCACCGTTTTGTCGCTATTTCTTCTGTTCTTGAGTTGTTGTTTGTGATATTGTGGTTTGTTAGTTAGATTCATATATTTCTACATGGTATCAGAGCCAAAGGCTCTTGATCTGTGTTGTTTTACCGAGTCTTCCGCTGTGGTGTTGATTTCTGGGTTATCTTGTTCTTTGGTCTTGTTCTTGGTCATTAGGGTTTTGATCTGATTCATAGATCTTGACCTTAATCTGGTGTCTGTCTTTGTAGATCTGATCTCATAATATAGATCTGGTCTATTATTTTCTTGTGTATTGTGTTTTTCTTTGCAGGTACTTGAGGTCAACTGTTGTTGGCATTGGGATTGCTTTGGTGACTTTGTGTGGAGTTTTGATTTGCTTCAATTGCTCCCATAACTCAGCACCCTAAGTGAAGGTGCTGGTTGTGGGTTGGAGAAACCCTAACTTGGGTTCCCCCTCACTGTGAGATCGTTCTGTCTTGGTTCTTTTGTCTTGTGTGTCTAGGTGTCTTGACCGGGTTAGGGTGGACCGGTATTGTTGTGTCTCTGTGCTTGTCTGGGTGCTACTTGTTTGTTCTTGATTGATTTTGGTTCTTGTCTAGTTCTTTTTTCTTTCTATTCATATATAGTTGTAACAGAACTCCTGTGTTAAGATCTGGGTGGGCACCCTTGAGTGATGAACCCACTATCTGAACACTGACACAGCTTCGTTCTGATTAGGATCTTCTTGTTTCTGGATTGGATTGCTACTGCAATCTGATTTCTTCTGTGTTTGTCTATCCTTGTTTGTGTGGTTGTTTGCTTATCTAGATGGGTGATACAGGTGGGGATGGTGTTGTCACCAATCCTGCTGGTAGTGGTGGAAGTACAGAGAATACCTTAATCAGTAAACTTGATATAGGTGATCCTCTGTACATCCACCCTAGTGACACTAGTACTTTGTCTATTATCACTATCAAATTAAAAGGGACAGATAACTATAATGTCTGGTCTAACTCTATGAAACTGGCTTTAGAAGCTAAAAATAAGTTTGGATTTATTGATGGGTCTGTCACTAGGTCTGTTACTGATGAGGTACTAGGGAAACAATGGGATAGGTGCAACTCTGTTGTCCTTACCTGGTTACTCAATTCCATTAGTGAGGAACTATTCTTGGGGCAAGTCTTCTCAAAACTTGCTAGAGATGTCTGGCTTGATTTGAGAGAGACTTATGATAAGGTGGATGGTTCTGTGGTTTTCAACTTGCATCAAAAGATAAATTCATTAAGTCAAAGTGGTTGTTCTGTGTCTGAATATTACCACAAGCTTAACACAATGTGGAAGCAACTTGATTCCATCATTCAGTTGCCTCCATGTTCATGTGCAGCTGCTGGTAAATTCAATGATTTTAACTGTCTAATAAAATTGATGCAATTTCTTATGGGTTTAGATGATGTGTATCAACAAGTTAGGTCAAATCTTTTGATGCAAGACCCCCTTCCATCTGTTAAAACTGCCTTCTCTATTGTCTCTAGAGAAGAGTCTCATAGGGGTCTTTCTGTTGGAAGCAAGGGCACTAATGTGGCTTTTGTGACCAAGGGAAGTCTGCCTACTGACAATAGGAAGGGGTTTAACAGAGGGCCTAACCCCAACTTGAAATGCACCCACTGTAACAGAATAGGACATACAGTGGACAGGTGTTTTGAGTTGATAGGCTATCCACCAGGGGTTAAAAAGACTGTTCCAAACAGACAGTCTAATCAGTCTAACCAGTCTTTTAAATCTAATATGTCTAGTAATGTGGTTAGTGGTAAGAGTTCCTCTTCTGGTTCTGCTTCTACTCTTCCTTTCTCTCCTGAACAGATTTCAAAGCTCATGAATCTGATCAGTGAAAAGAGTAACAATGAAGCTCAGAATTCTAAAACAGGAGGTGAGAGTGTTATCATCTCTGGTTTCTCTTGTATGTCTAGGATATCTAGATTAGAAAGCATCTTTCAAAACTGGTCTAATTGCTCTAGCTTTGTTAAATATGCTATTAGCCATGGTTGGATCACTGATTCAGGGGCTAATCAGCATATGACTAAGAGTGATGAATGTATGTTTAACTGTATAGACGTAGGTGACTATGATATACAAGTTAAACATCCAAATGGAACTTGTGCCAAAGTAACTAAGATTGGTGATGTTAAATTGGCAGAAGGTGTTGTGTTGAAAGATGTCTTTCTAGTTCCTGATTATTGTGTTAATCTCATGTCTGTTCATAAATTAGCCAAAGATAATAAGTTATCTGTGCTATTTGATGAACATAGTTGTTATGTCCAGGATTCCAAATCCAAGAGAGTCCTGGTGACTGGTAGACAAAATGATGGCTTATATTTTGTTGGAAAAGATGTGAGTAGTCATAATGTTTGTTTTAATAGTATTAATGATAGGGATCTGTGGCATAGCAGATTGGGGCATCCATCTGATCAAGTCTTAGCCATTTTAAAAACTGACTTAGGAATAAATAAAACTGAGTCTAAATTGTGTGAAATTTGTCACAAATCAAAACAAGTTAGAGTTCCCTTCCCTATTAGTGAACATAAAACAAAGCATATAGGTGATCTCATACATCTTGATGTATGGGGTCCTTATAGAGTCACTAGCAGGGAAGGTTATAAGTATTTCCTGACTGTTGTAGATGACTACACCAGAACTGTGTGGTGTTACATGATGAAAAGTAAAAGTGAAGTCTTTGAAAACATTGTTGCCTTTTATGAGTTGTTAAAAACACAGTTTGAAACTTGTGTAAAAATGTTTAGAAGTGATAATGGCACTGAATTCATTAATAAACAAATGGAGTCTTTTTGTGTGTCTAAAGGCATTATACATCAAACATCATGTGTGTACACACCACAACAAAATGGTGTTGTTGAAAGAAAACATAGACATTTACTTAATATGGCTAGAGCTTTACTTTTTCAGAGTGGTTTGCCTCTTAGGTTCTGGTCTGATTGTGTATTAACTGCTACTTATTTAATAAACAGGGTTCCCTCTTCTGTTCTGTCTGGTAGGAGTCCTTATGAGGTAATGTTTGGGTTCCCCCCAAAACTTAGTCACCTTAGGAATTTTGGGTGTCTCTGTTTCAACACTGTCCTTGATGATCCTGATAAACTTTCTAGTAGGGCAGATAAGTGTGTGTTAATTGGATACTCAAACTTTAAAAAAGGGTATAAGTTGTGGTGTCTTGAAACCAAAACTATTGAGTATTCTAGAGATGTTAGGTTTTATGAGGATATCTATCCTTATAAACAAAAAGTTTTACAAACTGAAGTAACTAATAGTAACAACAATGGTCTTACAACCTTAAATTTTTTTGACAGTGTTGACTTAGATGAGACTCATATTTCTAGTGTGACTAACAACCTTCCCAATGATGAAAGGGGAACCACATGTACTCATGTAGATTCCACTAGTCAGCAACCAGGGTCTACTCCCAGGTCTGCTGGGGGGTAGACCATCCTCTAGATGGACAGCAGCCTGGCAGACCAGGTTGCAGTGACCCTGAGGGTGCTGACCATGATGTTGGGACTACAAATGTTGATACTAACCCATCTGAGGGAAGTACTAGGCAGTCTAGTAGAGTGTCTAATTTGCCTAGAAAGTTTAGTGACTATATTGTTGAAGGAAAAGTTAAGTATGGGGTGGAAAAAGTGGTCAATTACTCCAACTTAACTTCTGATAATTATTGCTTTGTGTCTAGTGTTAATAAGTCTATTGAGCCTTCATCTTATAGTCAAGCCTCAAAAGATTCCAATTGGGTTGAGGCTATGAACAATGAGATGGAAGCTCTTTATAGGAATAACACCTGGGTTGTCACTGATCTACCTCCTGGTAGAAAGGCAATCGGGTGTAAGTGGATCTATAAAATCAAATATAGATCCAATGGTGAGATAGATAGGTATAAAGCCAGGTTGGTAGCCAAAGGCTACAACCAAAGAGAGGGCTTAGATTTTGGAGAAACCTTTTCTCCTGTTGTCAAAATGGTCACAGTTAGATGTGTGATCAGCCTTGCTGTTCAAAATAATTGGACATTATTCCAATTAGACATCAACAATGCCTTCTTGTATGGGTCCATTTCTGAGGATGTTTACATGCAACTTCCTGAAGGGTACTCTTCAGGAAGTGAATCTAAGGTGTGTAAACTTGTTAAGTCCTTGTATGGACTCAAACAGGCTCCACGAAAGTGGAATGAGAAACTTGTTGATGTTCTTAAGACTATTGGATTTGTTCAAAGTGTTTGTGACTATTCTATGTTTGTTAAATCAAACAAAGATGTGTTTATTGTTTTACTTGTCTATGTTGATGATATTGTGATCACTGGAAACAGTGAAAAGGAAATAAACAATATCAAAACTATGTTAAAGGAAAGTTTTCAAATTAAAGATTTGGGAAAGTTAAAATATTTCCTTGGTATTGAAGTTTTGTATTCACAAAGTGGTATATGTTTAAACCAAAGGAAGTATTGTCTAGATTTACTTAGTGATTTTGGGTATCTTGGTTGTAAGCCTGTCAGTGTCCCTATAGAGCAGCATTCTATAGTTTCTGCAAAAAATGATAAAAATGTTAAGTGTCTTCAGGATGTAACTGGGTTTCAAAGATTAATAGGAAAATTAATCTATTTGTCTTTGACCCGTCCTGATATAAGCTATGCAGTACAATACCTCAGTCAGTTTATGCATAAACCAACTGAGAGTGTGCTGCAGATTGCTTTGAGACTTCTCAGGTATTTAAAACATGCTCCTGGGAAAGGTATTTTGTTTAAAAAGAGTCAAGAATTTTGTTTAACAGCATTCTCAGATGCTGATTGGGCAAAATGTTTGACTACCAGAAAGTCAGTTACAGGTTTTAGTGTGTTTCTTGGTGACAATCTTGTGTCATGGAAAAGCAAGAAACAAAACACTATAGCTCGATCTTCAGCCGAGGCTGAGTACCGAGCTATGTGTTCTACAACCTGTGAACTTATTTGGATCTCAAACTTGTTAAAAGAACTTGGGGTTACAAGTAAGTTACCTTTAAAGTTATATAGTGATAGTAAGTCAGCTATATCCATAGCTGAGAACCCGGTGTTTCATGATCGAACAAAGCACTTTGAGATTGATCTACATTTCCTCAGGGAAAAGATCAGTTCAGGTTTTGTTCAAGCTATCAAGGTTTCTTCAGATCAGCAAGTTGCTGATATATTCACTAAAGGTTTGTATAGTGCTCAGCATGAGTACTTGTGTTCCAAACTTGGTCTTATGGACATGTTCCAGCAGTCGAATTAAGGGGGTGTGTTAAAATATACATATCATTGGTAATTCATGCTGGATCAGTCTTGTTATTTGTGGGTTAGTTTGTATCTGGGCCTGGCCTATCTTTATGTGGGCCTGGCTTGTGGGCTGGCAAGACGTCTTGCCTTGGTGGTTGAACTGGTTCACTTAAAGGTTCATTTATCAGTTCAATATGTATACGTATTGGTTTAGATATTTGTGCAGGTGTTGATCGTGGCTGTTGATGTGTTTTAATCTCACTCGTTGATTTGGCATCTTCTCACGAAGCTTCTGGAGCTCCATATAAAAGCTCTCTATGTTGTTTATTTTATTCATATGTGTGTGTGTATTCGTCTGGTTATTCTCTCGTCTTCTTCATTGTTGTTCTAGGGTTTGTACCCTAAGTCCTTCTATTTGTCTGTATTTGTTCTGGTGATCTGCTGATAATCATCAGCAGATCTTATTGATACATTGTATCTTTTATACAAAGTCTCAGTGATTGCTGAGACTTAGGGTTTGGGGGGTAATTTTAGGTTTGGGTTAATAAGAGCTTTCAGTCACCGTTTTGTCGCTATTTCTTCTGTTCTTGAGTTGTTGTTTGTGATATTGTGGTTTGTTAGTTAGATTCATATATTTCTACAGGTAATCTTAGCCCTTCCAGTGTTAATTTTTTATTGGTTAGAAGGCTTGAGCCACAGCTTTTAAAGGGTACACTTTAGCCATTTAAGATGCAACTACTGTTTTCCGTGAAACCCCTGAACTTTAGTCAGGAAATATGTTTATTTTGATAAAAACAAATGGTAGTCAATGTTTATTTCAAATCAAGAATAATATTGTTGATTTTCTATTACTTTGTTTGTTATTTGTAATGATTTTATAGACCATGCTTTTCATTCTTCTTCAACATGATTTTCTAATTTTGTTCCTGTAAGTTATGTTTTTCTTTCCTCTTTAACATGAGATTAATCTGATGTTACATATTTTATACATTAAATTATCCACATCTTGATAGTATCTGACAACAAATTTATTAGCTTTTATAGTTAACTGTATCATAAGTGAAGTTTGCAGGACCACTGCAGATTTGGATGACTAAAGATTTAAGTTATAAGTAGATGATATCAAAACTTGCCTTTTCTTTAGTTTCAGTCATTCTAAACACTATTTTAATTATTAATCTAAATACTGATAAGGGCAGAGGTGGCGCCCTCCTTGGGGAGAAAATGGTCGAGGCAGCTTCGGATAGGTTTGTTGTCGTTGTCGAAGCTTGTTCCGGGTTTGGCTGGGAGTGGTTTGGGAATGTCGGTTGAGGTTGTGCGGTTTTGTTGGAAGTATAATATGATCAGGATGCAAGAGTTGTTTAAGGAAGCAGGGTGTGATGTAAAGTTGAGGTTGGGTGATGATGGGAAGCCTTATGTTGCTGATAATATGAATTACATTCTGAATTTGTATTTCAAGACGCCGATTAAGGATGCTTGGGCTGTCGGAAAAGAGACTTCGGCTTTTGAAGGGGTTGTGGAGCATGGGTTGTTTTTGGATATGACCACCACGGTTATTATCACTAGGAAAGATGGTGTTAGTGTTAAGGGTAATTGAGATGTTCATGCGCTTTTAGTAAGTGAAAAATGTTGGCGCGATCAGATGAATGTGTCACAATGTTGAGATGTTTATCATTCTCATGTTATTACTTATCTAAACATATCAAACATATATAATCAAGTTGTTAATGTGTTTTGACCGGCAATTTGTTTAACTAAAAACGTTAAACAGGTCAACCCGAACCCTACACACGTTGGATAGAACAAACCAAAACATGATTATTTCAGCCCCTAATTCCAGGCCATATCAAGAATTGCAACACCTAATTTAATATTTAGACTTTGGAACATAAGTTCTAAACAAACTTGATGCATAATCACTAAAAAGGAAGCCTTATGATAAATATACTGATTTAGATATCGAAATTGCAAAATTAGGCGTCCTATGGTAGCAGTTGTTGATCAAATTAAGGAGCAGAAACAGCTTCCTTGCTTTCGACAAGTTTGATGAAGTTAGCAACAATTGTTTTGCCTTCTGGCGTTATAATGCTCTCTGGATGGAACTGCACGCCCTGCGATCAAGACGATTAATATTAAGAATTCAATCTTTTTTTATAACATACATTCTCAGATGATCTCATATGCCAAAAAAATAAATATATTTCTCAAATTGACCCGTTGTCTTAGCTTAGAACCATTATGCAAATTATTTTTTCCCAAATCAACGCATTCTTTTAAAAAAAGGGTCGTGAATACTACCCCGTAGCTAATAACATGTTTGGTATATCAGTTGAAGAGATGGTACCAGCAAATGTCGATACACTTTATGGCGAGCAGCCATTACAAGCCCGTCTTCTGTCCATGCTGTGATTTCAAGTGCATTACTAGGAAAGCTTTCTTTATCGATCACGAGGCTATGATATCTACCAACAGTAAACGGGCTGGAAAAAATGCAAATAAAATTAGTAAAGAGTACGAACACATAATAGCCATATTTTCAATCACTTTTATGTCAACAGTCAACATGCCTGCCTAACCCGCTTAAATTTTCCATTTCTTTGGTAACCAATGCACTGCTAACTAATGAGATTAGGTGAAATGCAGCCTATGTTTTTACACGTGGCCTTCAAGAGCGTTAAATACAGACCTGAGACCTCCAGCCTTCAAGAGGGCTAACGACAGCAAACTAAAATAAATTGGATTCAAACCTGTGACATCTGCTTGAAGGACTCGACTCTCAAGTGCTTACCACTGTGTAACCCCCCTTAAAGGTTATAAAGGTACTAGCTCGATGAAACTATACTTTTATAATATTAAAAAAATTCCTACAGTTGATTGTAAGAAACGACTGAACTTACTTTGATATGCCCGCAAACAAACCGTCTTCTCCACCCTCATTGTGATAAACCAGGGAACTTTTTCCATGCATAACACCAAAAGGAGACCGCACAATTTTTCCTACAAAATATTTTTAACCTGTTAGCACGAACAAAAAATTTGTAAAAAAAAAAAAAATCGAAAATAGTAAAGATGGCACAAGATTCAAGCGAATGAACAGCTGTTAAGAGGACTGAATCAATTTAGTGCAGAAACAAGAAAGAAGCTAATGAAGATAAGATTATATAATTCCACATAAATTCAATCAGCATCCATATAGCAATTAGTTTCAAGCACATACTTGACATAGTAAAGTCAACTAATTCTCACGTTTGGTTCTCGTAGAAAAAAAAAGAGTTTAAACTTTAAAGGGAGAGAAATCAGTAATTTAAAAAGAACAATCCAATGCATATTCACCATAGTTGTTAAAAGCCATCGCCTCTTGCGCCTAGGCCCATTTTTTAGGTGAGGTGATGCATTTGCGCTTTGAGTAGAGGAAATTGCGCTTTAATTCTCCATATGATGCTAGAGTAGAGATAGAGAGTAGATTGTGTTTAGAATAAATCGGAAAAGATAGCCACCTACATGAACATCATTAAGCCAATCTGGTAATACAATGCAAGCTTTAAAGACACCTTGCTATGTCATCCAAGAAAACAAAATTGATTGAAGGGATTAGGGAACGTTTATGGAAATGGATCGTGTTGGGTCTGCTGACCTGGAGAAGAACAGATGATTAGAAAGCCAAAACATGCTATCAGTTTGATCCTTTAATAAACAGTCTTTACAACTTGCTTCTCCCAAAAGACTGCTGACCCTAACTACTGTTCTATCCAAACAACTGCTCAACAACTGCTGATATAAAGAACTGCTGAGGAAACAACTGATGAAGAACAACTGCTGACCAAAGGTCTGATGAAGAGCAACTGCTGATACAAGTACTGAAGACCAAAGCACTGCTGGAACCAACAGCACTTAGGCTCCAGCAGTGGATACAAGACCACCAGAGTTTATCTTCAACAGCTGTTTAATATCAGTGCTTTCAATGTAACAGTAGTTTGTAATAGGCAGATGTTTATGTTTGTTATTCTGTTAGAGGTCACTGTCTTAGGTGACGTCAGCCTAGGTCATCAGTGCTTTGAGTCTGTCTATAAATAGAACAGTGCTTGTACTGTTCTATTGCATCACACACAAAACATTCTCTCTGACAAACACTGTGTGATCAGGCTGAGGGGGAGTAATTGTACGATTGTAATCTTTGAGTTAATGAAAGCATTCGATCTAAAAACATTTACTCTCTTGTTTTGATTTACAGTTTATTATTCCGCTGCACTTTCTTTCTATTTTCATTTCATAATTTCCATCATTTAGTTAAACAATCAAAACAAACAAACTCAGATCCTAACAGATCGAGATGAGGTTGTAAGGGAAGGGGGTGCGGCGATAGATTCCCAAATTCTAGAGAGTTTCTAGCCGAATTCGTTAAACTATGGCTAGATTCCAGCAAGATTTCTACTTTTATCTAAGGAAAACTACTTCTATACACTAATACATCAATATTTTAAAACTTTTGATACTAGCTAGATGAAAGATAGTATTATTTTAATATATGTTTACTTTATTTTCTTTGTTCGCTTTTTTTTATCTCAGGCCCTCGCTTTTTTTGCGCCTAGCGCCTTTGATAACTATGATATTCACATAGAAATCAGTTTGGTGACACGATACAGTGAATTATCACATTTTTGTTTCTCAAGTTCTCAAAAGACAACATTGGGAAAATCCAAGAATGCCTATTTTATCTTTGCCTTTTATCTACCCTGAATATGAGGGTGGGCCCCAGAATCGCCAAAGGTTCGTCAATAAATATAATATAGCTACCTAGAACATTTAGTTCCATAGTTTGGAAAGAGCTATAGTTGAAAAATATACGCGTAGGGATACATAAGCCTGGTATTTAGCAACTTGAAGGTATAAAGTATTAAGGCTGTTTAGATACAGATCAATTAGTCAAGAAAGCAAACTAATAAAAGATCCAATTATTTAAAACTTATATAAGAATTAAAAAAAAAGTAGGAAACTATAAACCAAATACCCCTTGTCCGGAAAATGTTATGTTTGTCTCTACACACGGGTTAACAAATATAACCAAACTAGTTTATACCCCGGGAGCTTCCTGGGATTGACAAATCTAATGCAATCTATCCTAAATTTGACCCATTACAATGAAAGTTGCCTAATAATATTGTTAAGAAATAGAACGTGAAGATGATATATGAGCGAAAATTAACGATGAAAACAAAATAAAATAAAATGAACTTTACTCATGCTAATATAAACATACAAAAGTAACGACGAAAATATTTTCTTCCAAAAAAACGACTCGATTGGAAATAAAAAAAAAAACGTCCATCTTTGTTAACGTACTCAACCAACCAGCACAAAGATGACAGTTTTTAAAAGAACGAAATAAACAATACAATTATACAAAGTATTCAAATTATTTTTTACAGTTAAACCCTGTGTATTATACGGGTTAAATGTAAACTTATATATTAAATAATAAAAAAAGTTACACCTTTAAAAACGCATGTATTGAATGGGTTGAATAAACATGTACATTAAATAAATATAATGTAGTCGGTTAACATAAACAAACGTCAAGATACGTTTTTGAAAATAAGTGGAAATATAAAAAGAATACGGTAAGAAAATATATATTAAATAATTAGAGATAAACTTGAAACTATGATTTAATAATATTATTTCATATAAGAGAGAAGTGAGATAATTATAAGATTTTTATTTATTACATAGTAAAATAATAATAAAGATAAAGATTATAAATTAATAATTATTAGCTTATATGTTATCTATAAAATTAAGTAGGAAAAAAAGGTTGGAAAACCAAAAAATAGATGTTTTAAACGAATGACATATGTCCCCACTTATATTGCTTTATTATATATATCGATACCAAAAATTCTTGATGATTTAGACAACAATAATTCCCATTAGTATCGTGTAATAGTTACTAACAGATAAGCATGAAAATAGTGTTGTCGTTTCGCAGTCATCACGACAAGAATTAATATCACCAACCTAAACATCTAAAGCCTACAGGAAGCCATAATTACCATAGACAAGAAATAATAATATAATTTAAAAATTCACCTCCAAAAGCTTCACCAATACACTGTAATCCCATGCATACACCGAACAAAGGTACATCAGGTCCAAGTTCCAGCACGGTCTGTAACGATATTCCTGAATCTTGTGGTGCGCCTGCAAAAAGGAAATTGTACAATGTGTAGCAGATTGATTTTATGAAAATAAAATCTTAGAAGCAAAATAGAAAAAAATCATGATCTTACCTGGTCCAGGTGATATAAGAATTCCTCTCGGATTTTTCCTATAAAACAAAACATTAAATACCGAAAATCAGTTGGCTACTATACAATTAAAGAACTCAGAGTCTCAGACAATGAGAGTAATTACTTCCTCAATTCATCAACGGTAAGCTCATCGTTCCTATAAACCTCAAAGTTGCAGCCCAGCTCTCCCATATACTATCGATTATAGAGATGTTAGTATAAGTTTATAAAAGATGATAAGAAACAAATACACATGTGCAAGAACGTCGTCACATGAAACGATTTAGAAAGTAGACATGACAAAATGATTAATAAAAATGTAAGAAAAGAAAATGGAAAAAAAACCTGGCAAAGGTTATAAGTGAAGCTGTCATAGTTGTCAATAACAATTATGGGATTGTTATTTTTGACCACGGCACTAATTGAGTTTGATGATTCTTTTCCAGAAACGGCATGGCATAATGTTGGAAAAACTTTAGCTTTCTTTGATGGTGTACCACGTATGGTAACATCATTTACAGGAAGAAACTGTGGAGCCCTGTTCAGATACTGAGTATTCTGAGGCAGCAATGAAGATCTAACTCGAAGGGATGAGTTCTGAGGCAATGAAGAAGCCCCCATCATCGTTCTGCAATATTCAACCATTTGACAAAATGTTAGCCGTCACTAATCAAATCAGTAGTCATCACAACAAAACATAGCCGCATTTTTATAAAACCGATAAATAATGTTATCCTAGGCAAAGTGATCATTAGGTTTCTCATGTTGTTTATTCGATCTATGTTGTCAAAAGTGCGTGAGGGGCGCGCCTAGGCACAGAAAGTGAGTTGTGACTGGTGAGGTGTGCCTCTAGGCGTTGAGATGCACATTCAGGCTAAATTCCAGCCAAACTCAGGCTAAAATTCACCTGAAACCCATCAAACATCCTAAATTGGCTCTCGACGAGCCAAAACAAGCGTAAAACTTCCTAAACTAGCCCTAAGCGAGCCTAAAACATTTCAAAAACCCATAAAAAAATTTAATTTATACTTTGTACCTAATTTAAAAAAGCCCTCGTTTTTAAGACTGTGTGTTGTGTACACGCGAGCGACCAGGCGCAAGCAGCCACAACAGCCCCACGCTAACCCGAAGCGAGCGAGCCAACACGGGCAGGCTCACGCAAGCTCACGGCACGAAGAAAGGAATTTGTTTTGGATTTGTAGATTGTGGTCGCGCCGGTGCTCACCCCCAGCCACAACAGCCTGGCGTGACCGGGTTACTTAAGATTCACATCGATGGATCACGGTGGTGCTCATCGCAAGCCACAACGTACAGTCTAAGGCTCTAATCACCCAGGCTCCGGTCTCGGCCTGTGCGCCTAAGCACTTTGACAAAAAAGAATTCGATTATTGGTTTAAACATGCACCATCCATTGGATATGCATGCTGAACTGTCTAAGTCAATACAGAATTACATATTAATAAGAAATTAACGTTAAAATAGATTAACCAAATTCTCTTATATATAACTTAGAACATCTATCTATTATTAGCTATTTAGTTTAATCAATAACTATCCACAATGTGTTCTTCTCTTATTCCTCAGTCCAAACCCATTAATTTATAAAATAAAATAAAAACACAATTCGATTTTCCAATCAACCATAGCCAATCGAGCAAGCATATAGAGGATATATAACTATACGATTCAAGGATCAATCAAAATATAAACAATTTATAGATCACAAGAATTTGTTACCTTTGTTGCAATGGCAGCTTCAACTTCTCTTCTGGTGGAAATGGGGAAAGAAAGAATTTGTTGGGAATGAATTGGGGTCTTATTATTAACCGGCATCTATCTATATATTGAATAAAAGCTATAAAAATGGCAAATTATTAAAAGCTATATAAATGGGGAAAGAAATAATATTTTTATTAAAATGGCTATCTATTGGAACTTGGAATTTTTTTTTTTTTTATTAAAATGGTTGTTGGAATTTGTTTTTTGTTTTTTTTTTTTTAACTAAAATGGGGAAAGAAAGAATTTGTTTTTTTTAAAGGTGATTTTTTTATGTTGTGGCGGAGATTATCATAACCCTTCAGAAGAGGATCCCCTAGCCACTCTACAATGGTCAGACTATGTTGCCTTAACCGGGTCCACGCTGACGCAAGAGTGGCCGGCCCACAAGCGAGTCGAGGCTGCGCATAAGGGGCACTAAGGCTTCCACCCGGAAAATTTCTCGTCACCTGCCATTTGACAAATGTTGCACCCTCCACAAAAGGCAAGCCTCTATGGAGTAAATGCACGGTAGTAGAAAACCGGGGATCATCAGAATCGAACATGACCCCTCCGAAGAAAGTAGGCTCAACCATCACTTGGCAAAATATCCAAACCATAAATGTTGAGAATGGAGATCGAACCCTTGATCACATTAAGTGAACAAAGGCCACTCCACCACTATGGCTGGATAAAAGAAAGAATTTGTTGGAATTTGTTTTTAAAATAGATAAAGTATACGGTACATATATACCTTAACGTGAGAAATGTAGGAAGTCATTAGGGAATGACACCTGGAAAACCATAGTTAAGTTTACCTAACCTAAACCTAGTTGATTAAAAGGGTAATTTAGTCCTTTTATTGTTTCATTAATCTCTGATCCAATCACAGTTCAATTCACGTTTCAATTATAATCGACAATAATTCAGATTCAATTCATGATCGATTAACTATTTTCGATTGACGATCGATTCAATTCCCAATTCAGTTAACATTACTTTTATACGATTTTTATGATGCTCTGTTTTTTTCATTCGATTAACAATTTTTTTTTAACGATTGATTACAAGGGATAATCGTATGATTGACTTAGTTTTACATTTTGATTATATGTTGTTAATCAAAATCAAGGATCATGGATGTATTGTACGGACACAGAAAGACGTAGAGGATGGAAGTTTGATTATCAGTAATATGATGAAGAAGAAGAAGAAGAAGAAACATAATGTGTGTTTATAGTAAAGATCAAACGCACGCATGAGGTTCAATTATATGCATCAAACTCACGTATAGTAGTTCAAACGCACATATGCATTCTATAAAAACAATCTAGAATAGCTCAAACAAATGACAAGTGCGTTTAAATATGCACTTGAAGAATTAATATGTACGTTTGAATTAATATCTAGGGTTATGATTAACGTTGAGTGCGTTTGAAGAATCAATGTGTGCGTTTGAATTGTCTTTGAACAAATTTAAGCGTGTGTTTTAGTTTATTCAAACAAACAATGAATGCGTTTAGGTATTCACTTATAACAAACTGTGCACCTTATCCAAAACCAATGTTTATCTACACCTTATCACAAACATGGTTGTGCTTAGAAATGAGCACGGTTATGCTTTTGGTTTTATGATTTCTAACGGGCGTTTCAAAATCACAAGCATGGTTGTGCTTAGGAATAAGCATGGTTTTTTGGTTTAATGATTCCTGACGTGCGTTTCAATACGCTGAACGTGTGTTTGTTTGTCACATTCCAAATAATTGTACGCACGTTGCATATAGAACACACATGTACATGCATTTAACACACTTTGTTATCACCATCTTCTTTCTTTTTTTCTACAACTTCTGTTAACCTAATTGTTTTAGGTTTAATCCCTCTTCTTGAAATAGAATCGAAAGTATTTCACAACTATAACGAGCGTTTATTCATTACGTTGTTTTCTTAATCGTTTTCAATATGATACTATGTTTTATGATTTTTAGAATGAATCACTGTTCTTACGTTTTCATTTAGTGCAATCGATTTTTATTTGTGTTTTTTATTGTGTTTAATCTTACGAAATGTTTTAATCGATTTGAAATTGTTTGAATTGAAGTTTCGATTTGAAATCGTTTTGATTGACGCTTCGATTTGAAATCGTTCAACAAAACTTTTGGTCGTTTTTTTCTAATTTACCCTTGGTTTGTTTAAGCCGACCATAATTAAGGTTGTTAATTGTCATCATGTTGCCGCCTAAATCTAATGACCACTTCTCATGTTAAGGTTGATAATGATATGTTGTTATCTCTTCCCTTTAAAATATTTAACAAATGCATTGTTCTTTACATCATGAGTTTGTTGATTTTTCGAATAGGAAGTATTTTAAAAACTTAATAAAGCTAGGAAGATATGAATTTATTATCTTTACGAATTTATGGTTTATCGAGTTAATATCTCACCCTAATCTCAGCACTTGAATATCAAATACCAAACAAATCTACCAAGTTCAAAACTAACTTTTTTTTTCTTTTTGGAAGGCAACTCTCATTATGAGTGACACTTCGTTGGTCCGTTTTGAACCGACAGCCAGCCTTGCAGCCTGGCCTGACGATGTTTTATCGGACCCCGTGCAGGATCATCGGCCTTGGTGACCTTCAACCGAGTTGCCTCGCTGAAGTAACAGCCGGATTAAAACCCAAGTGTCGCTCAGGATCGAATCCCCCCTCAGTGGGTTTGTCACCATCATTACACACTGGAGAACCCAAATGTTTCCACCACTTAATCTATATCATAAACTAATTACTAGTAGGAAACCCGCGCGATGCGGCTGGATTGACACTTTTTATTTCGGTACTTATTTCAAATTCGTATAGTATTTGTTGTAGCATCATTGCGGTGGATATACGTCATAAGCGTTACACATGTCTAGTAACTAAAAAGATTTAACATTTAAATTGTAAAGTACTTTTAAGAAACATTTGATAAAATAAAGTAACATACGAAAGGAAAAATAAGTATTAATAAACATAAAAGTTGAGAAAAATAAAAGCTAGTGAACTACTTGAATCATGAAATCAATTTAGTCATACACGTTCCCAGTCTGCATGATCTCATCTATATTGCCTGCCCACCATTCGTCATCAAGAACGATCACTGAGATTTCTTGTATATCTCCATGTTTGATTATTACATCTTTTGGTGAGGATGAGTTTCTTCCATTTTCTCCTATCTAAAGTGTCATCAAATATGTCTTCTTTGTCATTTTCATCAGAACTGTCTAGATCAATAACTTGTCTCCATTTCCATTAAGAGAGCCTCTTGGATCTCTTCCTATTAATTTCATGCATCTGATCCTTAAAATAAATTAAAAATATTTAATACACAAGTTAATATAAGATGAAATAAATGTTGATGTTACCTATTCACTACATTCATGTTGAAGATTGAATTTGTAGGGACTAAACATTGCACCATAGCAAATAATCTCAACACTATTATCACCATTATCCTGTAATAAAACACATACAATATACCACATAAAATAACATCCATGTTAATATTAAAAAAATTAAACATTAATAAATACAACCTTAGACGCTACTTTAGACGCTTGTATAGCTATTGGTTTGTTCATCTCCGTATGTTTTTCATCTAAATGAATCTGCAAAACCAAGAAGTTAACACTTAAATGATTAAGATATGTATAAAAAGGTATAATTAGTAAAATGGTACGAATGAAAACCATAAACTAACAAATAACCAACATTAGAAGCTTCAACTTTTGAATTCAGTATCCATGCCTACGTATTTTAGTAAGTGAAATAGGTGTGCATTAGTATATATTTATAGAATAAACTTTAGTATGTTAGCACATGGTTTAATTTTCAAATTCATGATTTTCCCACCCCTTTAAATCATGAAATTTTGTTAAACTTTAGTAGGTTGACACATGGTTTAAATTTTGAAATTGATGATTTTCACACCCCTTTAAATTAGGAAATTTTGTTTATCTTTGACTAAAGTGTAAAAAAATATTGTGTTTTCTGTGAATACCGAATTTAGAGCATTTATCTTTTTTTTAAAAAAAACTTTGTTAAAAAGAACCCCTTCAAATTAGGGACTTTTGTTGTTATTAACATAGATGTTCATATCACATGGATATATAATATGCATCATGTGTTTTCTACCAAATTGATGCAGCTGGGGTTTTTAAAAGAAATTTACCTACAATTAATATCTACAATGCATTTTTATATTTTTTCTAAAATTAACAAGCCGAAACTGAACCATTTATGAATGACTATTTTGCCCTCATTTTAAGGTTGTTAATGAAAAATTAGTTCTTAACTTTTGTACCGTAAGTTAACGAAAATTAACAAGCCGAAACTGAACCATTTATACATCTATATTTTTTATACATTCATTACATGTATTTATACCTCCATTTTATGTGTTTCTAAGCAAAATTTTAACAAAGTTTGGTTTTGGTTATTAACCAAAATTAACTAAACCGAACTAAAAACGACAATTTAACCAAATAGATTGAACCAATTAACCAGTTGGTTAATAAGATCGATAAACTAATAATGTCGATTTTTGTTTCGGTTGACGCTTATAACTGAACTGAACCTAACCTAACCATGAACCATTAGAAAAGTCTATGTTCTCTACCACATCGTGGAGCACGTTGTTATGAATATATGAATTGGTCCATTTCAGTTTAAATAACTTCAGTTAACTAAGGGTACAAAAAGAAAACGATAACTGATTTTAAGTTAAATCGGATGCTCTCAGTTTTCAATAGATTTTGGTTTAGTTTTGTCTGTTTTTTTGTTTGGCTTCTGTGAACAGTTTAGTTATTGCTCACTCCTAGATATTGTTAATCACATAGTATATAAAGATTTAAAAAAAGCAATACTATACTCAAATTAAAAATAATAAAATGTTCGTTATCATGATATATATTTTTTTTTATAAAAGTACCAACATATGAAAAAAATATGACTAATTAAAAATCATGGGGAATAGTTTGCTTAAAATAATGAAAAGAGGTTTAACTATCATTTAAATAAACAAAAGTTAAGTAAAGTATAAGGGATTAAAATGTATTTAAGATATTTTACCCTCATTTTAGGGTTATTGATGAAAAATAAGTTCTTAACTTTTAGGTATCTTAAACTACCCCTCTCTCATGCATTATAATATAGTATAGATATAGATTAAAAGGTACGTACGTGAATCAAAATAGAAACGAAACCGAAACCAAACTAAACTCGTGTCTAAAAATCAAATCTTAAACGGCCAAACCAGTGTAGAACCAGACCTTCCCCAAACCGTTTTGAGTTTGAAAAAAAAAAACATTTTTTTCATCTCTATGTGAGCCAAAATTAGTTGAATATGAGGTTGGATATGTAAATGATTGAAAGAGAGGAGATGGATGCAACAATTATCTGTTAATAATACTTAACTATACATAAAGCAGTGCCTCGTGTATGTGATAGCGATTGCCTCATGTCTAAGCGTTTTGGTCCTGAACCAAATATGCAATTCCACATAAGGTATGGTTTTATGAAACAAAATGAAACAAGTAAAAATCCTTTGGGCAAACCACTCAAATGGTTTCAATTTGAGTCTAATTATGATTCCACACCAACATGGTATTTTGGTTGCTTTTACATTAACAGTGTAAGCTGAAAACAATAATTGGTAATTGTATGTTGGGATTACATGTACATATAATGAATCTTTATTTTAGATTATTTGAAATAAATTAAAATATACACAAATTGAAAGTTGACCTAGTCTACATCTACAACATAATGCACCCTCATCTTGATCAAATGATATAACATTATAACACAATATCAAGCTGATGGAAATAACCGGACGAATGGGTCATTTTAAAAATCTGCAAATTGTCTTTGACAAGCGAAATCCATGCCACCAGTTTATAACAACATCACCATCCCGCACAATATAAAATAAATAAGTAGTGTAGATCACTTACAGTTGACATGAGGTTTCTTCTCATAATAAACCTGCATTGCATTTAACACAAACCACATAATATAGGATAATCATAGTAAACAAGTTTGTTTGGTAAAATGGCTTCCTTGCACAAAGATAAATCAAATATTCAGTTGCTATTTACTACACAATAAGCTGAGGGTATTTACGAATTACGAAACCTCTATGGCATAAATCATCTCCAGCATAGTGATGAGTGATGACGTATATATTACCTTACTAAAGACGATTTTATCACCAAGTGGAAATGCCTTTGAATGCTCTTTCCCTCTGTTCATTTACATAACTTGCTGCATAGATTCAACATGCAACTTCAAATGAATAAGAATGAAACAAAACTTAAAAGAAAAGAAAATTACTCTTAATGTTAGTTAATTCTAAATCAAAATCCATCACCAATAATTACAGATCTAAACTAAAAACACAATCCAAATGACACAGAAATTTTAATTTTAAGGGTTTTGAATCAATTGAAAGTTAGGCTGGATATGCATATGAAGTTTTGTAAACCACACACATCATCATCACGTCATATTAGATGTTGCATATTGCTGCACCCACGACCATCTTACTTCTTTTTGTTCTTTCAATTATCTTCAATCTTGTTGATTTTGAGGTATCCATTTGTCAACTACCAACCTGTGATTTTGGGATTCCATTTATCTATTACCAACCTGTATGGCTAACAATATAGAAAACATTATTCAATAACAGAACAATCTTAAAGAGGTTGGAAGCTAACATTTCACCAATTAGAATTACCAGCTCCATATGATCACGTGCTAATGTTCAAAAGAGCTATATCACATCACCATAGTAGAATACTCGTAAAAATACTCCAATTTGAATAAATAACTATAGAAAAAAAAATATAAGGGTTCACTCATTAATAAATGTTGAAATAAACATCTAAACACGTAGTTATTGTTGGTAAGACGTAACCGAAGCAACTAAATATTAGGGATACATGCTGAAACTCAAAATAGTGTAAAATGGCCTAAAATTAAACACCTATATGTAAATACCTCAACAACAAAACCAAGAGAAACACTTATTTTCTAATAATTTCAGAATTAATTGATACCTTCAGATCCGAAATTTGACTGCTTGTTTACCGTGCTGACCCGAGTCCAAACAAGCCCACATAACCCCATATTGACCAAAACAACCACCACTGTGGCGTAGTGACTGCTTCAATATGGGAATATTTTCCGGCGACATCTACAAATTGTCGAATAACAACCACCAGTCGATGAATCTGTCAACATATATTATCTAAAATTATTTTTACAATCTAGGTATTTATTTATTTTTTTGACTCCCTGTTCACATTTGTTATCTAAACTTATATTTACAATTTAAATATTTAGTTAGTTCGGGTGAGAGTTATTACCTCCTCGCAAGCTCCGTTTATGTTATCGACTGTCATTGACCGCGTTTGAGCTGACTGTTCGTCGGAGAAATCGACCTACAACATCACAGCCACTCAACCTACAACAGATCTTGCCAGAAATGAGAAATTTAATTGACAAATGGATCTTAGCACGACTGTACATACCTCAATCACCAGAAAACTTTGAACTTAACCATATGAACTCGTTGACCATCTAGACGTGCAGTCGTCATCGGTCTTGCCGCTCGAGCTCACACAACCACCGTCGTACAACCATCAATTCAAACTTCTGTGTCATTGCCGGATGAAGCTGCAAGGAAGCCAACTCACTGGACACTCGCGGTGCACACCCTAATAACACCTGAAATTATCAAAATAAGCTCCTGATATCACTAAGAGGGTGTTTGAAATTGCGTTTTGAATCTGATTTTTAGATTATTGCGTTTTGAAAAGATAATCAGTTTTTAGTGTTTGGATTGCGTTTTGAAAACACAAATAATCAGTTTTTTAGGCTACCAAAACGCAATAATCTATAAGTAGCTCCACCCCTACTTTTCCAAAACGGATAATCTGTTTTGAATAATCAATCCCCCCTAAATATGACCGATAGGTAATTTATATAACCAACAGAGATGTTACTTGAAACATCTTACCGGAATAACTCGCCGGAACCCTAACCGCCATCAAATGGAGACAGTGGCTAGGGCTTCTGTCACATCCCTTCTCCTCGATTCACTACAACTCACGACCCATTTCGAGAAATCAAATCCTTGTCAATCCCCGCAAATCGTGAGTCTGATGTTTTGAGTTTTGAAATGGAAGTTGAAGTAAATCAATGACACATCTCTGATTCTTTTTCCTTTTGGATCCAAGTCGGTGTTCAGCGCAGAGAGAGAGAGAGATTTGTGTTTTGAATTCTGAAGAAAGACGCGGTACGGGTGAATATTGAGTAATAGGTTTGTGAATTGTGATGGACGATGTAGTTTTTTTTAACTTTATAGTATAGAAAAAAGGGGAGATAAACAGGAATGGCTGGTGGAGGGACGGAAGACTTTTTATTTCAAAATTCAAAACATAAAACTAAAATTGAGAGTTTAGTGGGAAAATTTTACCTGCTAAATGAAGGTAATTAAAATGTAATTAGTATTTGAACTAATTCACCCTCATTTTAAGGTCGTACATTTAAAAAGGTATTATGAATATTATTTGTTTCGCCTGCATTTTAGTTTTAAATTTAATGACTATTTAAGCTTTATAATAGTTCTCTTAAAATAACGTTTTAGCTACATTACGTTTACTTATGCATTAAAGGAATGTATCTTGTATCAATATTAGTTGGAACTTTTAAAGTTTTAACTATAAAGCATTTCGTTGTATGTGAAACTTGGATTCTTTCGGCTAATAAATAAATATTTGTTTCTTTTAAATTCTTTTTGCTAAACATGCAATGCAATGATCACTTGTACATAACACATTTCTTTCTTGTACATTTCAATCTACACGTCGATATGGACTAAGACAAACATCAAAACGTCGACAAAAATGAGCAAGTCGTCACGGTATTTTTGAATGTTTTTAAAACATAATAGTTTTAAAGTTTTGATATGATTAAATAAAAGAATTATAATTTTGTAGAGGAATGGAGAAAAATGTAATTACTAACTAAAAATGAGGGAATTAAAGTAACTAAAATGAGGTACTAAAGTGTAAAAATGGTTGAATGACTATTTTACCCTCATTTTAGGGTTGTTAATGAAAATAAAGTTCTTAACTTTTGGGTATCTTAAATTACCCCTCCCTCATGCATTATAATATAGTATAGATAATAAACAAGTTGGTGCTATGTATCTACTATACCCTTAATTTAAGCGGATATTTATGCCAATCTTTCCATCCTATATTATTAAAGCGATACAACGTAAATGACTTCACACTCGCCACTATGTCACCTATTTTAACCTCCTTGCCTTTGAAAAGTTTCTCATTACGCGCCTTCCAAATACACCAAATCATCACAACCACCACCGTGTGCACGATCTGCTTACCAATCTTCCCCCTACGGCTGGCTTATAAATCTTCAACAAGGGTTAGGATTAAATACGCAGTAAAAGAAAAATAGGAAGTCGTAGGAAGGGTATCATACGGACTCCGATTGAACTCATTCAAGCAGTATTAGAATCTTCTCATCGAACCCTACGATGTTACTTTTTAGGTCTTCGTTTTTTGGGGTTTTAGCTTGTATTTTTTAGTATATACGTTATATCATTGTGTCTTTTATGTAGCATTGTGTCTTTTTCTTATTTTCATCATTGTGTCATTTTTTCAATTCATTGTGTCTTTTTTATTCAGCATTGTGTTATATTTTTCAGCACTGTGTTATATTTTGTGGCTCATTGTGTCATATTTCATGATCTATTGTGTTTTTTGTATCCTTCTCACCCTTCTCATTTTTGTTACACTGTGTAAAATAACTTGACCCTCTTCAACAAATCTAGCTAACTTATTTTTGTGTGTATTTGTTTATGCTAAATAGAAACAATTGCTAGATTTATGGCTTCTCTTAAATGAATTATCTCATAAGAAAATCAATTTCTAACTAAAAAAACAAAATACCAAATAGCAATGCATAAATAAGAACCTCCTAACCCATAATCTCAACTATTTGAACATTTGTGAGAAAACTTCTTGCAAAATGCAAAGGTTGGTTGTTGAAAGAAATAAAAACCAGGCCCCATCTCTTGTACACTTTTGTTTTCATGAAAATTCCCATAACACAGGATCAGTTTGGGCTCCACAAAGCTGAGAAAAAGGCCTCGACGACGCCTCGTTATCGTTCGTTTCTTAGCCTCCGACCAATTTAGGCCATCATCAATGCCAAAAACAGGCCTTGATGGGTTGTTATCGCTGGCTAAGCTTTCGCCTCTTAGCCGCCTTCCTCATCCGTTCCCTCCTTTCTTCTTCTTCTATTTTCTTAAGCTCTTCTTCATCTTCCTTAGCAGCAATCCACGCACTAAATTACAAAAAAAAAAAAAAAAATGCACATCTGTCACAAATTTCATTCAAGAGTAGTTTGGGAATTCGACTTAGATTATCAGCCGTGTAGTTTATATACAAAGAGGTGACAAATGAGTGGTTTAGAGTAGCGGGTCAGGTCAAAACAAGTGGTTTCTAGCATGAGACAGACCGGTTTGGGTTGGGTTGACCATAAAAGTCAATTTGTTTTTTTCGTTTTAAGACAATTATAAATATAATTACTACCACGATACTAACCTTCGCTTCTCCTCCATCATAATGTCATCAAAACCAGCCTCCATATCACTATCATCGTCATCATTAACACCACGGTATTTGTTGGGATTATATCTGTGCATAAACATCTCAAAATAAGTCAATCAGCACCAACAATGGGTTTTCATGTTATTGTAAATCTTAACCAATAATAAAGTCAAAATAATCATCCAAGATCAATATTAAACCAGACCCGAGTAAGACAGGCCTAAAAATGAAGCGTAGTGGTCGATCGGTTAACTAAACAGTTCATATATTTAGCTAATGGCTGAAAACCAAAATTAATCGAACCTATCATTTATACATTTCCGATAACTGAAACTTTCAGTTATGCTTTAGTTATGAAGTAAAACCAAATCGAACCAAACAGTGCACACCACTGATAAGCAGATAATTATTATTTTTTATAATCAGATTCGTCCTTGATTTCAATAAAATAAATGTTAGACCCGTAGTTGTTAAAAGCCATCGCCTCTTGCGCCTAGGCCCATTTTTTCAGGCCATGCGAGGCAATTGCGCTTTAATTCTCCAGGTGATGGTTTAGGCACAAATCCCGCCAAATTCCAAAGAGTTTCCAGCTAAATTCTCTAAATTATGGCTAGATTATAGTAA
Source organism: Ambrosia x helenae (assembly GCA_030844895.1). Taxonomy (NCBI): domain Eukaryota; kingdom Viridiplantae; phylum Streptophyta; class Magnoliopsida; order Asterales; family Asteraceae; genus Ambrosia; species Ambrosia x helenae. The sequence continues at coordinate 111,231,075 of CM061231.1, read as the reverse complement.
GATTTCTACTTTTATCTAAGGAAAACTATTTTTATATACTGATACACTAATAATTTAGAACTTTTGATACTAACCAGATGATATTAAATATTATATAATAGCTTTTGTTTATTTTATTTGAAGAATAATATTATTTTTCTAATACATAATATATATTTTTACTTTTTTTCTTAGTTCGCTTTTTTAATCTCATGCCCTCACATTTTTTGCGCCTTGCGCTTATGCTACAGGCGAGGCCTATGCGCCCTGAGTGCGCCTAACGCCTTTGATAACTATGGCTAGACCATTGTGTAAGGTTGCCAAATCTCTAAAGCCTCTTTTACAGAAATAACAAATATAAATAAATCATTTTTTGCAAAATATGATGCCAGTTTTATACCCGAACATACTCCTGATCATATTGATGGCATTATCATCGTCATCCTCGTCATCAAACGGTCTAGCTGGTCTTTTTTGCAACCGATCCTTCTGCTGTGAACTAGCTGGTGGTCTAGCTTGTGGTCTGGCAGGAGGTCTAGCTGACTGTTGCTTTACCTGTCGGTTTACAAATTACAATCAAGTCAAACACACGTTACATAACAATCTATTAAATCATTACAACATGGGTCAATTTGAGTATCGTTTCATCTCTAGTGGGTCAAATGGGCATTACCTGTGGCTTAGAAGAGACCATTGGCTTTCTAATGATGTTTCCATTTGCAGGTCTCCTATCATCCTTCTTGTGTTCCAAGGGTTTCTTTTGAAGTGGTGGTGGTGGTCTTGAGGATTGAGGTTTGTGCCCGGTAGGTATGGAACCTCTAGAAACTGGTGGAGGAATCACCTTTGACTTGTTGACCACTGGCGGCATCTTTGAAGGTACGGGTTTCTGTCCTGAAGGCCGGCCAGGTCCACTTCCTTCATTTCTACTGACTTGTTTCCTAGAATCTAATGATGTAGAAGGCAACCTACTGGAGGTACTTGGTCTCTGACTTTGTTGACCAGCTTTTCGTCTTGTTTGACTTGATGTCGGCAAGGGTTTCCTCTCTTCACGATGACCATTAATTACTTTTCTATCACTATTTGTTGGTTGTCTTTGTGACGAATGGATTTCTTCAGCATACCAAAGAGTCATGCAAAAACTATTTTAATTTTTATTCCGTACAATATTAAAATAATAAAATACCCGTACAACTGTATAAGATTAAGAAAACAAACGGCCGTACACGATTAGAAAAAAAAAAGAGTAACATACCAGGTTTGGGAGGGGGGACACTTCTAGGGGGGTTCTTTTGAGGAACCGGAAGTTCGGCATCATCGGATAATAAAAATGAGTAATCCCTTGTATTCTTAAGCATCTGAATTTTTGCTTTTGGTCTTGCCTTCAAAATTGGAAGGAAAAAAAACAATATGAAAATTTGTGGATTAAAAATGAATATATTGTTCAAAAAAAACAAAAATCTTACCAAATTGTTTACTTTTTGAGGGTGCTGCCCGTTGGGTCGAGGCTTGGAGACTAATGTAGTTGAAGAACCACCCTTGTTCTGCTGCAGAACCAAGCAAAAAAATAAAATAAAAAACTCACACCGATGTGGAACTAATTACCAGAACAATTACATGCTTATATTTGAAAAGACTTCAGCATAAAAAACTCACTTGTGACACTTAACATGATATTTTAAATAAATATATGTCTTTTTCTAGTTATTTCAACATGTAATGCTTAAGACCATACATGACAGGATAGGATGAAGAGATTTTTATCCCAGATTCCCAGCTTACGTTAAATGAGATAATATTGAAGTACTTCAAGTTCTGATAATGCTAATCACATGGATCGACAATTTCACATTGTAGAAAACAATCAAGAACTTTCAATCCTTAAGAGACTATTAAACATTTTCCTCGATTTTAAGCTTTATAAACAAAGCAACACCTTCAGCATTTGTAGTTATTCGCATAAAATCACACACTTAAGGATAAAATAAGAAGAAAAAAAATACATACAACATTCTTAGCTTTTGAAATCCTTTCAGCTAAATGTGGATTCTCCAACAGCGACTTGCTTTCCTGAATTACTCTTTGAGCAATAACTGGTTGTGAAGGCCCAAAAAAGGATCCAAAACTGCAAGGCATAACATAATTAAACTCTAGGGAGGAAAATTTATTGGAGTTTGCACTTGAAAAAGTAAAATTACTTGTGCGATGTAAAATGTTATTCTAATGCCTATGAGAAACCAAACAAAAATAACAATAATAGTTCCTGTTTAACCAGATACAAACAAAGAACTTAAGTGCATAGCTATTAGAACAATTAGTGTTCATAGAATCATAGTGGCATAGTGCTAATAAATGTGATTGTTAGGTCATTTCGACATAGCAAACTAATGACCAGAGATCATAAGAAACCAAGTTATTAAGTTGCATGCAATAATGCAGGTTAACAAGTTAGTACAGACACAAGATATTTGCATTGGGAGAGACTTATCAGTAATCTTAGAATTTACTCTGTAAGCAAGAAAGTAACAATCACAAAAAACACAATAATTACAAAATCTCAACATACAACAACAAAAGATGACATTTACATCTTTAAATGAGGTAAACAATGTGAATATCAATGTCATGGTTGCAAAGGTCGCTAGGAGGTGTCAATTCAGTTGCCTGGTAGTTGCGAGTACTCGGCCATAGTTGATGAGTACTCGGAGATGGCTCGTCGAGTACTCGGCCTAGGCGGGGGGTAGTCGGCGCCTGGGCGGGATTTTTACAACCAAATGCAGCAACAGGGTGGCTATGGCTACTACGGCCAACCAGGTGCATACCCTGGTCAACCAGCCCCCAGCAACATTATGGAGGTGGATATGCCGCTAGCTGGGATCAGTCATCAGGTCAACAGACAGCTCAGGGTGGCGGGGGTGGAGGTTATGATTACTATGGTCAGTAGCAAAATTAACAGACCCAACCACCTGGTGGACCAGGCTCTACAGATACATTAGCTTACGGTTATGGTCAACAAGGTCAAGGTTACAGCCAGGATGGATATTATCAACATCAACATGTGTATGGAAACCCCACACTAGGTTTAAAGCATGAGGCACAAGGTACACTAAGGCGCAACCTCCATCACCTCAGCTTCTTACACAAGGGTCAGTGTTTACAAGAAGTGCAGCTGAGGCACACTCTTCGGCAAAATTGACCCTGCACGCGCCCCAGGCACAAAAAGCGGTGCGCCTTTGCACTTGGCGCCTTGGTTTTAGACCTTGTCGCTTTTGTGCGCTTCTCGCTTTCTAAAATCAAGATCCCACATCTGGATATAATGCTGCAGGTCAAACCTCTGATGGTCAAACTGCAGGGTTCTGGTCAAACAGGGCATGGAACTCAACCATCTGGATATGGCGGTTATGGACTTCCGCCGACACAAGGCGCCTGTCAGCCAACCTACCAACGGGCAGTCACCCAGTGCAACTGGCTATGCTCAACCACCATACGGTGCACCACCTACTTATGGTGCTACAGGGTATGCCCCAACCATCATATGGAGCACCACCTGCTAGTCACCAAGTTATGGGAGGCAGCAACCACCAGCGTATGGCGGTGGATAACAACAGCCTCCTGCTTATTCTTCTGATGCAGCAGTGCCTCAGGCAGATCCACCTGTTGCCAAAGCCTCACCACAGCAGAATTAAGAGTAAGTGATGGTTTTAAACTAGGTTGTAGTGGAGTTGATACCGAGGATGTTTTGGATTGCTTAATGAGTTTGTTAATGGGTGGATTACCTATTCATGGCCTACAGTTTGAGAAATGTTCTATAAACATGAAAATCATCCAAATTTTATAATTACTAGTTTCCTACTATTCAAAAACTTTTTTTTTGTAGTTCGAATCATACAACTAAATAACCGGTGTCAGATTTTATCATCTACCCTTACACGACATGTGATGTTCACTGATAACAAGGAGAGCTTTTATAAGCTAAGGATAAAGGGTTCAAAACAAGTAAGGATTACATGGAGAGTTCATCTAGCAAACAAAAAACAAAGTCCTCAAATGCTATGAGTTTGGAATTCAATCAATATCATCACTTAAAACAATGTGTGACGATATGAGGACCAAACAAGATTTAAGAAACAAAACACGTATACACATAAATATTCAACAAAAACACATAAAACGGTACTAACTTGTCATATGGCATTTTACTCTTTTTATCCCGAGAATTGCCAATGCCGGAGGTTGGATCCTTCTTCATCTTCTTCCTAAAAGATTCCTTCAACTTTTGCCTCAATTCAAGGTATTCTAACTCTTCCTGTGTAGGCAACCGTTCCTCTTCCTCCTCTTCTTCCTCATATTCACCACCCTCCTCTTCATATTCACCAACATCATCTTCATAATCTTCATACTCCTACATTATTGTAACCAAAAACAACAAACTAAACTTAAAGCATAAACCCCTAAAATACCAAAATAAATAAAAAACTTGAACCCCAAAGTTGCTTACATCCAAATCATATTCTGCCATTGCACTGTTATATCTTCAATCTTCAAAGCTCTCCAAGCACAATCGCGTGCCTGTCTCATCAAAATATAGAAATATATAAAGGCTGAAAAAATAAACCTTCGATTCTAGGGTTAGACATTAAACTAAATTAAAGGAAAATCATATTAATAGCATACACACCTATAAACTAAATACGTAAAAATGCAATTCAAACTAAAAAAAAGTATAAATATAAAAATAAATAAATTAATAAACCACTAAAAAATTCGATTCTAGGGCTAGACATTGAACTAAAATTGGGGAAAACAAATTAATAACATACACCTAGAAATCAAATACGAAAAACGCAATTCAAACTAAAAAAGATTAAAAAATAAAGTTCAAATGATCAATAACCCTAAAGTTCCAAAGTTTCGTACATATTAAGCAATAAAAGACGCTAAATTCCTTATCAATACATCATCCAATCACCAAAACTATTACGAAATCATAAAATTATAGCAATTTGCATACCAGATCGGATAAAATAGCGGAAAAAAACTAACAAAACAGTTGAATCGAAAGAGGAACTCACAGGAACCCTAATAACCGTCGATTTGGAAAGTTCTGGATCAATCTGTGCAGTTCTTCATGCGTGATTGATAAGATTTTGATGGGAATAATAATATTAATAATAATAAAAGTGTATTGATGGGATTATTTGTTACGATTCCGGTGACGGTTGAAGAGAAGTCGGTGGGTCAAGTCTCCGGTGATAATTTACTGCCCCAAATGTTTGTGACATCATGGTTTGGAGTTGTGTATATATATTGACCACACCGTTGGATAAAACTTTGATGTTTTGAAGGTGCGAGATACATCCCTAAGGATTTTGATTGGTTATGTTTCTAGCTTGTAGTTTGTATTTGTAAAAGGGATCTCTCTATGTTGGCCGTTCAAAAAAAAAAAGGGATCTCTCTATGTTTCAAGTGACTTGAATTTTTTTTTTTTAAATTGCCGACAAAATTTTATTAATCACCAAGCTAGCACGATACTAGCAAATTAGCAAATTGCTAGTAGCAATACACCCAATACAAATTTAACATTCCACCTAGTATACACAAACAACCAAAGGACAACCATCACCACTGAAACATTGAAGTTTGTTTTTTACTGCAGAATATTACAAGGCAAGAGTAGAAACATTGAAGTTTCATTTACTCAAGTTCACCTAGTATTAGAAACATTGAAGTTTCGCCATTTATCACAATCCAAGTAACCTCGTTTCAACCGTGTCTTCACCCAAAGATAGCTTCTAGCCTTAATTTCCCCCCATGAGACCTTGCAGCGTTGTTTGTTTTTTACTAAAGACAGCCTCATTGCGGGCTTTCCAAATGCACCAAATAGACATTAAACAAACAGCAAAAACACCTTCTTTAAGTCTTTCGAACTGCCACCATATTCGTGCAACATCAAAAGGTCACGAAACTTGAACGCGTAAACGTTTCGGTCTTGCACCACTGAGAAACCAAATGCCACACAGACTGCGCCTGTAACATCGCAAAATTTCCCCAAATTTTTATAAGTAAAAGTCTTACTTTATACGTCTTTATATATGTAATAATAATAATACCCACGTTTTTGAACTACACCTTTGAATACAAGCCCAACCCCCTTTAAACCATACCTGAGCCCATGAGACGCGGCCCAACACTGGCTCAGGCCCAGGACACTAAGCCCATTAGCCATCCCTTTTTGTTAAAAAAAAATAATAACAATAATAAGGCTTCTGCCGGGACTCGAACCCGGGCAGTAGGCCGGCCCAATACACACAACACAACATACTCTACCACCTGGTCTAGCCCTCTGTTCTGTTTTAAACTCTGCTTGTTTTCCTTTTTACCCGTCCAAGGCATGTTCACAGTTGACATTGAAAGTCAACTGTGACAGCCTATACACATAAATCATCAACATTAACGCGTGTATTGATCCAGGAATAGAATGATTCGTGATTTTCGGCCTTGTATGACTCGAACACATGACAATCACAATCAATTGTTGCCTAAATTGAATCCAATACGCGTCCCACGTTAATGTTTGGTCAAACCTTGCCAATTCGAATCCATAGCCACTGCACTATAAATTGAATCGTTCCTGGACCATCACAATTCGCTCATACATCTTTCTTAACCATCAATCCCTCTTAATCATCCTCTGATCTTGTTATTCGATTTCATTTTGACTTTCAAGGTTGACCGACCTATCGAGCTCGAAAGAACCTTGTAAGTATAATTATTTTACTGGGTTTTGATCATCGGCATCCACACATCAAAAACCCTAAGATTAATCAGGTTATTGATGTGTGAATCGTCTGATTAGAAAAGCTAGGGCTCTTGGGTTGAATATTGGGGATAATCACGATTAACATACGGTATTTATTTTAAAACAAACGGGAATAAACACAACCACTGGTCTGGACCAAGTGGTTGTGTCTGTTGCTGTGTACCTAAGCCACCCGGGTTCGAGTCCCGGCAGTGGCGTGATTTTTTCTTTTTTTTTTCAGTTTTAAACAAAACATTATATATAAAACATATAATGTTATAAATTCGTTTTTAAATATTAAAAACTTTTTAAAAAAAATTCTAAAAATTTTATTTTAAGATAATCTGATAAAAAGGTTTCACCCACAATTTTTAGTTTTCAAAAATTAATTTATTTAATATATATAATAATTAAATCAATTTTATTCTATTATATTTATAAAATTCCATTAAAATATCAAAACAACTTTATAAATTTCCACAAAAATTATTCTGAGTTCACATAATGATAAACTTTTCTGAAATGATTTTTATTTTAGAAAAATCAATTATTTAATATTTTTAATCAATTTTTGTTAGTTTTAATCATAATTAAATCATAATAAATCCAATTTTTAATATTTTTACACCAAAATTTTATACAAATTATTTCTGATTATTTGTAACAGAAATATAATTTTTAAACTAATAATTCTTTAATTTTAGTATTTTTTTTAAATATTAAAGTTAAAGTTTGACAATTTGTTATAAATAGAATTAATATTCTATTTTAAAGAAAATAATTTTGTAAAAATTATTTTTATACTTTAAACACATTATTGTGGCCATCCTAAATTTAAATTTCATAAAAAGATTTTTGGTTATTTATTTACTAAATTTCTCTCAATTATCAAACATTTTTTATATTTATCAAACGAGCATTTATCCCCAAATTCGAAGCCCTAGAACTTATACATTTGTAGACTAGATAGACTTAGACATATTTATTACCTTATTATAGGGTGATACTTGACACATTTGGGCAACACACTATTCTATTTTTCAAGAGTTAACATTTTGCTAAGGTGAGTTTTACATAGCCCCTTTTCTATTTATCACCATTTTAGGGGTGAAACATGTTACAATATTATTTATGCAATTCAATCATCAATGTGTCTATATGTATTTCTATGTTGCATTATGTCTTGAACATGACTAGGGTAAGCACAATTCTAGCATAAACATTCATCAGCCAAACGGTATACATTGATAGATCTATTGGACTGACAATCCCACCCGGATACGTGCCTCCTACAAAGGTTGCGTGGGTGTTTGTTACTGCAATATAAACGAGTGAACCATGAGCGTATGGGATGTACCACAATACAACAGTCATAATGGTTGATTATGCACCCGATTTACTTCTAGTATGTTTTCACATGTGGACTAGATTGCCAAGACACATGAATTGCACAACATTTTTATTAAATTATCAAAATCTATGTAATTCTCACCAACTATTGTTGACCCAAAATATTTTCAACTTAACATGTTTCAGGTTCTACTTGCTTGAAGATTTGCTTGAGGATATGTGCATAGTTTTATTCAATTTGATGTACGAATTCTTGTAGAAACAATTGTATGTAATTTATTTAAATCATTTAATGAAATTTATTCACCATGAGCTACTGAACAATCATCACTACGTGACATCCCGATGTTTCCGCCATCGGTTGGGGTGTTACAGCGCCAACTTACACGAGAGGAAAAAGGTGTTCGATTGATTCCGAATAGTTCCCGCACATCGGACAAAAAACAGACCCCGCATTAATGTTACGCTTAAGAAGAGTCGTCTTTGTAGGAAGACGCCCTTTAGCTGTTCTCCATGCCACGAACCATACTTTCCTGTGAACCCACTAGTTGCTTTGCACCACAAAATCATAAGGTCCATATTGAATATGTTGCAGCGTCCGTTTTATATCTCCAACCCCAAAACCAATCGACCCTCCCAGCTTCCAAACCAATGTGTCACACCTGTTTGTAATACTCAGACAGCCGAACACCCAGTTCAGCAGTCGCTACACCCCTGAACCTAGATGGAATCCAATCCCACGCCTAACCCGACCCGCTAGAGGATACCCGATCTGGGACAGTTACCATTTTGTTCCTTTCAGCAACAAACAGAGCTGGAAAACGGGTCGCAAGAGGTACCTCTAACGCCCAATTATCCAGCCAGAATCATATGCCCAACCCGTTCCCAACCACCCCTTTTATTGCACCACATCCGTCCACACCAGCTTCTTTTAGTAACCTGATGGAAACAACGATATTCTTCCACAGCCCCGGAACCGATAATCTAGCAGGAATCAAAGACCAATCTCTGGACGAATGATGTAACGCCCATATTACTCTCCTTCATAACCTGTCTTGGTAGACCTTAAAGCGCCACCACCACTTCACTAACAACGCCAAATGCGCATCCTTTAAGGAACCAAACCCAAGGCCACACTTTCCACATATCCGATTACATTCTCCATGCCACCCAATTCATTCGCGCCTTCTCGTCAGAGCCGCCCCAAAAAAAACACTCTCCGCAACCGGTCTAGATCCTCCAACACTTTAACAGGGCTTTAAAAAGAGAAAAGAAGTATGTTGGCAAAGAGTTCAACACGGACTTGATAAGAACTACACGGCCACCAAACGATACTTGTTTTGCCTTCCTTAATGAAAGCCGCTTACGAAACGCCTCAACAACTGTCTTCCAATTTTTTTAAGGTTCATGTTAGCGCCCATAAGCAGCCCTAGATAAAAGAAAGGAAAACTACCTGATCTACAGTTAAATGGTGTTAATGATATATAGATCAAGTGGTGGAAACACTTGGGTTCTCTCTAGGAGACTCAAGTTCATCCCCACCTCTATCAAATAGTGAGACATTTAGTGCGTAATGATGGTGACGAGGGGGGTTCGATCCTGAGCGTCACCTCAATTTTAATCCGGCTGTTACTTCAGCGAGGCAACTCGTGTGAAGGCAGTACGGTTTCCGGGAGGAAGCCACCAAGGCCGATGATCCTGCACGAGCCCGATAGAACATCGTCAGGACAGCCTTGGCGGGCTGTCGGTTCAAAACAGACTGACGGAGTGACAGTTGGTCACTCATAACGAAAGTCATCTTCCTAAAAAATTTACTTGAAATGGTAAATTTGGGTTAAATCAACCCAAGTTATGTTACGTCTATGTGGCAAGCAAGATTTAATATGACAAAATGAAGTTTCATTTTTCTCTTATAGAGTAGAAGGTGTCACTATCAAATCAGTTACACCTTATCCAGGTCACACATCATATGATACTGATATTAACCCTAATTCTTCCTATATAAATACTTCACCATGAGGTTATACATATATTCACTCTCCTATACTCTTACTGGTTTTATACATGTTTAATTTCACAAAGTAGATAATGATTCTCACACTGGATGATGGTCACAGTGAGAAATCGCTTCATGTGGTGAGGCTAGCGATGTCTGCTTTGTAGTAACTGTTAGGTCTAAGTGGCGCAACGGAATAACCGATTCACAACGAACGCGCAATAATACGAGAAAATATAAAGCAACACACGAACACGGGAATTTTATGTGATTCGGTTCCAGTGGGGAACCTACGTCCACGGGCTGCAACTAGGGATATCTTATTAAGCTCTGACAACTATTACAAGTACATAGACATGAATATATAAAGAGACTAACTAGGGTTTAGGCTTGGTGAACAAGAAAACCAAAATGGGCTTCCTAAACATCCAATAAAACAAGCCCAACAGCAATAACTAGCCCAAGGACTTCACACCAATAGTAACTGAGTGACAGTGATTGAAAAAATTAAGCCAGAAGTTGATCAGGAGACATCCTGAGGAGGTTCACATTGATGCAAGTCGAACAAACCGGCATTTTCTTCTTCACTGTATGTTTGATAATCCAGTCATGTTCGGTTGTACTAAATTAATTAGCTCAACAAGTTTATAATTAGAAGTATAAACTTAAGAGACGTATTTGATTATGTGTGACATCCGTCACCCTCGTCTTTCGTCATATTTACAAAAATAACCCTTGAAATATTTTCATTATAGTCCCTATAAGTTTCGTCGTTTTCAAATTTAATTTTAGAAAAATATATATATATATATATATATTATATATATATATATTTATTATGGATCGGGTATAGGTTTTAGTCAAACACGTATCTCGAACGTCTACGCAATGGATTTTATAAAAAAATTCCAAGTTTTAGAGAGTTTTATAAAGTTTTAAAAACATTATAGGTTAAGTTAGTTTCTTGGTTAAGTTTTTATAAAGGAAAAAGTAACTAAAATTTAATAAAACTAACTATGTTAAACATGAGGAGCCAAATTGTCAAAATCTGAAAGTTTTAAAATTCTTTTCTTCCTCTCCCTCTCCCTTTGCGTTTTTCCGGCCACACCCACTTCGGCGGCCGGAATTTAATTCCGGCGACTTGTCTTTTGGTTTTCCTTGGCGTTTTAACATCTAATTAAGGTGGGTTTACGTTTCTCCATCCGTAATAATGCATTTCCAGCCATCAAATGAGTTTTAAACGCGCTTTAAAGTGTGTTATAACTCGATTTGGTGATGTAACCGTCGAAGGTTTTCATTGGGTTGAAACATACGTTTTTTACTTGACCATTATATATTAGAACTCGCCAAAACATTTCTGCACCGAATCCCTTTCCAAACCCACTAAAAATTGTACAAAACCATCACTTGAAACTCCTTAAATCGCAAATTTCAGTGCGGGTATAAAAGCTTGGGGTTCGTTCTTAATACGCGTTGTAAGTTCCTTTCCTTTATGCCGTTTTGCTCCTGGAATCTTAGCCTTCGAAAGCCCCTTGATTCTTGTGGTTATTATGATCGAATTGTGTATGTTAAAAACTAGGGTTAGGGTTTGGCTAGGAAATTTGGGGAAGATGATGAATAATGGTTAGAAGTTAAATATGTTTTATTTGATTTAAAATCAACAAACTTGATAAGTGGTGAAGTGGTTGTGTGTTTGGCTAATACCTGAACTAACCCGAGTTCGAGTCCCCCTGGACGCGGGTCTTTCTTTTTGTGGGTGAATTCTTTTCAATTTTCATTTTAATAGTTTTTTTAGATATATATATATATATATATAATATTTATTGAAATATTCATAATAAATCCATCTTTTGCCCAAAAATTATGAAAATTTAGGTGTAGCTTCTTGACACCATAAAGAAGATTTCCACAATTTTATTTTCTGAAAAATGTTTTATTTTTATATTTTTATTAAATTAAATTGTTTTAATCGTAATTAATTGATAAAAAATTCATTTTTAATGATTTTAATCTCAAACTTTTTGGGTAATTATTTCTAACCATTCTAAACTGAAATAAAAATTATTGATTTAGAAAACACTTATTTTTATTAATATTCTTATTTTTAATCATTTAAACATGATTTAACCTCATTAAATCAGTTTTAAATATAAATAAGTCTATAAAAAATTATGGGAAAATTATTTTCATTAATTTACATCAGAAATCATCCATTTTCTATAAAAATAGCATTTTTGATCATGTCTTGAATTATTAGTCTTATTTATGATTAATTAGACGTAATTAATAATTTATTTATTTGTACAATTAAATAACTATTTTATGAATACTTTTCTTATAAAATAGAAATGTTTTATGTTTAAAATCTTATTTACCATTTGTAGATCATTGTGAAACACGTAAATATTTATTTATACATTTGTAATATTTGCATTTATTTATAATAATTAGTTAAAGTAATTAACTAAATTATTTGGTCACAATTATTCAAATATATTTTGATCTAAATATTTAATTGGTAATAATTATATTACCTAAATCATATTACAAACTTTGGTATATTATTTTTAATATACAACTGTTACATTAATTCGACTAATCATAAAAAACTCTAATTCCCCAAATCGACTTAGCAAATCCTAATGCCTTAGACCCTAGATAACTTAGACTTTGTAGACTTTACCTTACTAGTATTCATATGCGTTATAGGTTGAATTCCTCGGAATTCTCATTACTTAGCTCACAACCGTTTAAGTGGATTTCGATCGCTTTCACAAACTGTGAGTATATCTTTCCCCTTTTTACTGTCTTACTATTTTGGGGTGACTCATGTACTTACTATCAATTTTCTATTTCATCTTACTAAAATAGCAATTCTTATGTGTGTTTGCTTGTGTCATTTCGTGTATCTATGACCTGTCAAATCATTAACCGTTGCGGCCTGGCATTTCAATGAATAGTACTATGGTTTATACCCTTGTGACTCTGTTGAGAGTCCTCGTCATTGCTATGTATTACATTACTACTAGCGCATACTATATATATCTGCTTTCTTCTCATAGGGTTGATTTGACCCGGATACCACTTATTACATCTTGCAAAATAACACACGAATTGCTAAAGTTTACCATACTATATATATCAAACGGATGTACTCACCAATACATTATATGTGTTGATAAAAATTGTTTTGTACATGTTTCAGGTGACGTTTGATGTTTCATGCTTTCACGCTTAGGCTGGACCTAGTGCTTAAATAAAAGTTGAACATTTATTATTTATGTTTGAGATTTATATTAAGACTCTTGTATTTCGTTTGAAACAATGGAAGTTATTTGCTATTAATATTTACAATTTAGTCCATGTGCTATTGAACAATCGTCACTACGTGACACCTCGATGTTTCCGCCATCGGTTGGGGTGTTACAGATTGGTATCAGAGCCATGGTTATAGGGAATTAGGTTATTAGTAAATGCTTTGACCTAGACTATAACTAAGCTACCCAATATATGCTTTCTTTTATCCTCATATTTCTTTAGATATATTTTCTCCTTTTACTTTTCATTATACTCGGAGAAGATTTTTATTCTACAAATGGAACGAAAACACCAAGTTAGGAGTGATATCCATACCTTGGTGAATAGTTTCACTCTTTATATGTTTTATTTATTTATTTTATTTATCTTGGAATATTTTCCTTTCGAGATAGGAGACGTCCAAATCTCAAGAAATCTATCCCTCCAAAAGAAACTTACTCACTAAGCTAGGAGTGACATCCTTATCTTAGTGACCAGTTTCACTCCATCATATTTTTACTATTTGGAAGTATATCTTTGAGTTAGGAGTGAAATCCACATCTCGAGGATATATATATTTCCACATTTCAAGATCCGCTAAAGTTTTGGAAATTATTTGTGACGGGGCACGTGCAATCTGGAAGGGTGAGCGCCTGCATTCTGAGTTTTCTGTCTAGGTTGGTAATTCGCATAAATCCCAATCAGACGAGGGACCCGTTTACCTACCTGGGAATTCTCGGGATGAGCATTCACCTATAGGCTAAAGTACGCCCCCACAAGTCACTAATAATATTTCAATTACTTTAGTCAGTCAACAGTTTCTTTGGAAACACTCTTATATCTCGTTTTATACTTGGTATTGTTTTTCATTTGAAGTTTTATCATGATTTTCTTTATGATACTCATAATTTTTTTATATCAATTTATAATTACTATATCACATATTATGTGTCACTTGTCTTGATATAAACTATGGCATTTCCAAGATTTCTGGAATCAAATCTCATAATTATTGTTCACTTTTGTAGATGTCTGATCGCGAATCTCGTAAGAGAGCCTCGAAGCGTCAGGCTAAACTGAAATCTGATCAGCGTATCGCGACCATGCTCAATGACAAGTTGGAAACACTTGTTCCTAACATCATTAATGCTATTATTCCAAACCTTAACCTGAACGGTAGCTCGAATGGGAACTCTAACGGGAATACAAATGGAAATAGTGGGGCTAGTGAGAATAAGTGCACTTTCAAGCACTTCAACTCATGTCATCCCAACAAGTTTAATGGCACTGAGGGAGCCACTGGGTTACTTGAATGGTTCGAAAGTATGGAGAATACGTTCATTAATAGCGACTGTCCAGATAACCTACATGTTCGTCATGCTACGGTTGTTCTTCAAAAGAGAGCGCTTACTTGGTGGAATGGTGAAAAACATGCTCAAGGGACAGAAGCTGCTTTAGCTATGTCTTGGGATGATTTCAAAATTGCCATGACTACTGAGTTCTGTCCTCGTAGTGAGATGAAGAAACTGGAGGATGAGTTCTATCACCTCAAGCAGGATAGTGGAAACAATGTTCCCTACAACAACCGTTACCACGAGTTGAGCTTACTGATTCCTCGTATGGTAACCCCGGTATCCTTAGCTATTGAGAAGTATATTGAGGGACTGCCACCTCAGATTCATGATTCGGTTATGGGAAGTAAACCTGCTACTGTAGAAGATGCTATTCGTCTCGCAGCATCTCTTACTAACAAGCATGTCAAGGATGGTACTTTAACTCGTAAGGGTACTAAAAGATCTACTGAAACCCCTGCTACCACTGAACCGTCTCAAGCGAACTCTGTCTCTACCTCTAGTTCCAATAAGAAACGAAAAGGTGGAAACCAGAACTATGCTGTTGTTACACCCCTTAATCAGGTTCCTGTTGCAAACACATCTGCGGCACCCCAAACTCAAAAGGTTCAGGGAAACTATTCGGGTTCGTACCCTAAATGCACTTCATGCAACTTTCACCATCCAACTACTCGACCCTGCTATAAATGTGACACTTGCGGCAAAGCAGGTCACACTGCTTCTCACTGTCGGGAAACTGAACCTGGGAATGCTCAAAACCAGAGGACTGGTCAACCCAGAGCTTGCTATGCTTGTGGTGATCCTAACCACGGGCAAGATAGGTGTCCTCATTTAGCTGCTTTCATTCAGTCTCGTCAGCAAACCCCAGCACTTCCAGCAGCTCCAGCAGTTCCAGCAATCCAAGCAGCTCTAGCTCGTGGTCGTGCTTTCAACATCAACGCTAACCAAGATCAAGCTACCAACGACGTTGTCAATGGTACATTTCTTATTACCAACTTATATGCTTCGATTTTGTTTGATACCGTTATGGATAGGAGTTTTGTCTCGTTAGAAGTTGAAACTTTGCTTACTCGTACTTGCCCTCACTTTACCCATCCTTTTACTATGGAGGTTGCTAATGACAATTTTATTCTTATAAAATCGATGCTCCGTAATTGCACGTTAAACTTAAACGATTATAATTTTTATGTGGATCTTATATCTGTAATTAGGAATATTTGGAGTCGAGTTTATAAACCTTTCTTGGACCAACTCGTAACTGTTTTTCATCAATAACATGCACACGTATACCAGAAACCTTCACTTGAAAGAAATTTCGAGACGAAATTTTCTAAAGTAGGGGAGCCTGTGACATCCGTCACCCTCGTCTTTCGTCATATTTACAAAAATAACCCTTGAAATATTTTCATTATAGTCCCTATAAGTTTCGTCGTTTTCAAATTTAATTTTAGAGAAAATATATATATATATATATATATATATATATTATGGATCGGGTATAGGTTTTAGTCAAACACGTATCTCGAACGTCTACGCAATGGATTTTATAAAAAAATTCCAAGTTTTAGAGAGTTTTATAAAGTTTTAAAAACATTATAGGTTAAGTTAGTTACTTGGTTAAGTTTTTATAAAGGAAAAAGTAACTAAAATTTAATAAAACTAACTATGTTAAACATGAGGGGCCAAATTGTCGAAATCTGAAAGTTTTAAAATTCTTTTCTTCCTCTCCCTCTCCCTTTGCGTTTTTCCGGCCACACCCACTTCCGGCGGCCGGAATTTAATTCCGGCGACTTGTCTTTTGGTTTTCCTTGGCGTTTTAACATCTAATTAAGGTGGGTTTACGTTTCTCCATCCGTAATAATGCATTTCCAGCCATCAAATGAGTTTTAAATGCGCTTTAAAGTGTGTTATAACTCGATTTGGTGATGTAACCGTCGAAGGTTTTCATTGGGTTGAAACATACGTTTTTACTTGACCATTATATAATTAGAACTCGCCAAAACATTTCTGCACCGAATCCCTTTCCAAACCCACTAAAAATTGTACAAAACCATCACTTGAAACCTCCTTAAATCGCAAATTTCAGTGCGGGTATAAAAGCTTGGGGTTCGTTCTTAATACGCGTTGTAAGTTCCTTTCCTTTATGTCGTTTTGCTCCTGGAATCTTAGCCTTCGAAAGCCCCTTGATTCTTGTGGTTATTATGATCGAATTGTGTATGTTAAAAACTAGGGTTAGGGTTTGGCTAGGAAATTTGGGGAAGATGATGAATAATGGTTAGAAGTTAATTATGTTTTATTTGATTTAAAATCAACAAACTTGATAAGTGGTGGAGTGGTTGTGTGTTTGGCTAATACCTGAACTAACCGAGTTCGAGTCCCCTGGACGCGGGTCTTTCTTTTTGTGGGTGAATTCTTTTCAAATTTTCATTTTAATAGTTTTTTTAGATATATATATATATAATATTTATTGAAATATTCATAATAAATCCATCTTTTGCCCAAAAATTATGAAAATTTAGGTGTAGCTTCTTGACACCATAAAGAAGATTTCCACAATTTTATTTTCTGAAAAATGTTTTATTTTTATATTTTTATTAAATTAAATTGTTTTAATCGTAATTAATTGATAAAAAAATCATTTTTAATGATTTTAATCTCAAACTTTTTGGGTAATTATTTTCTAACCATTCTAAACTGAAATAAAAATTATTGATTTAGAAAACACTTATTTTTATTAATATTCTTATTTTTAATCATTTAAACATGATTTAACCTCATTAAATCAGTTTTAAATATAAATAAGTCTATAAAAATTATGGGAAAATTATTTTCATTAATTTACATCAGAAATCATCCATTTTCTATAAAAATAGCATTTTTGGATCATGTCTTGAATTATTAGTCTTATTTATGATTAATTAGACGTAATTAATAATTTATTTATTTGTACAATTAAATAACTATTTTATGAATACTTTTCTTATAAAATAGAAATGTTTTATGTTTAAAAATCTTATTTACCATTTGTAGATCATTGTGAAACACGTAAATATTTATTTATACATTTGTAATATTTGCATTTATTTATAATAATTAGTTAAAGTAATTAACTAAATTATTTGGTCATAATTATTCAAATATATTTTGATCTAAATATTTAATTGGTAATAATTATATTACCTAAATCATATTACAAACTTTGGTATATTATTTTTAATATACAACTGTTACATTAATTCGACTAATCATAAAAAACTCTAATTCCCCAAATCGACTTAGCAAATCCTAATGCCTTAGACCCTAGATAACTTAGACTTTGTAGACTTTACCTTACTAGTATTCATATGCGTTATAGGTTGAATTCCTCGGAATTCTCATTACTTAGCTCACAACCGTTTAAGTGGATTTCGATCGCTTTCACAAACTGTGAGTATATCTTTCCCCTTTTTACTGTCTTACTATTTTGGGGTGACTCATGTACTTACTATCAATTTTCTATTTCATCTTACTAAAATAGCAATTCTTATGTGTGTTTGCTTGTGTCATTTCGTGTATCTATGACCTGTCAAATCATTAACCGTTGCGGCCTGGCATTTCAATGAATAGTACTATGGTTTATACCCTTGTGACTCTGTTGAGAGTCCTCGTCATTGCTATGTATTACATTACTACTAGCGCATACTATATATATCTGCTTTCTTCTCATAGGGTTGATTTGACCCGGATACCACTTATTACATCTTGCAAAATAACACACGAATTGCTAAAGTTTACCATACTATATATATCAAACGGATGTACTCACCAATACATTATATGTGTTGATAAAAATTGTTTTGTACATGTTTCAGGTGACGTTTGATGTTTCATGCTTTCACGCTTAGGCTGGACCTAGTGCTTAAATAAAAGTTGAACATTTATTATTTATGTTTGAGATTTATATTAAGACTCTTGTATTTCGTTTGAAACAATGGAAGTTATTTGCTATTAATATTTACAATTTAGTCCATGTGCTATTGAACAATCGTCACTACGTGACACCTCGATGTTTCCGCCATCGGTTGGGGTGTTACATTATGTGTTCAACTTGTCAGTTTGTTTATGACGCGTTTAACGTGTTTTGTAACTTGCCAACCTTAGGTAAGACTCGCTTACAAGTCATGATCATGTTTAAGTTAGATAGCTTTAAGTCTTGTTTAAATGATAATATGAATATCACTTAGGACTTCCCAACACTTCCCAGCTCATAAATTCTATATGTTTAGATAAGCGGATGTTGTAACCTAAATCTATTATTATCTATTAATTAATATATATAAAAGATTTGAACATTGCTGACGTGGCTTGCAATGGTGCCTTTAACCTCTCCATGAAACTGCCACGTGGCATCATAATTGAAAGATTTTAGTGTTTTTGAATTATTTCCTTTTTTAATTAAATTGAGTTATTTTAGGAAAAAAAATTTAAAAATAAATTTAAAATTTTCTCTCTCATATTTCCTCCAATAATTTTTAAACGTTTATATCTTTTATATACGGGATTTTTTAAAGAAAAAAATTACACCAAATTAACGAGCGTTTTATTATCTTTCCAACGAGTACCATAGTGCTATATAAAAAACGGAGAAAAAATCGACTATTTTTTGTGGGGTTTCGTTCATACAGAAAAAAAACACACAAAGTGTTCATGTTATTCATTAATCATGTTTTTTCTTTTAAACCAGGTTCTTATCTACGATGTTGAAACTCAGCCCAATCGCCATGTTATCATTGGAATTTTACTAGGTATACTTCATCAAGAAAAGCTAGGAGAAAGAATCGCGCAACACTGCAACACATGGTGTCGGCTTATAGCAAAGTTATTTTTTTATTTATTTAATACAAGAGTAATAACTATTACTATTAGTATTAGTATTATTAGAATGATTATATTTTTCAACCCCGGGACGCTCCGGGAAGAATTGATAGTTTCTGGCGTGACGTTTAATGGTGGTCTCAACCATCTCTTGATTATGCCACATGGCATAATGAGATGCAATGGTTGCAACTTCCAACTTAAGTGTTTGTTTAGTTGATTAGGTTAGATATTATAAGAGCCATTAGAATGTGAGAAATTAGAAAGATGTGATGAGTTTTTGAATAGTTGTAGCTTACATAAGTGATTCTTTTGATGATTACTGATTAGGTTTTAGATTAGGGAATATGTGTAACATCGTGAAATTTTTTTTAAACGCCCTTATCTTTGTTACATTTTTATACAAATGTGCCTACGTCGCCATTATCCTAACTCACAATTTATTTAAATATATAAATGTACATGATAATAATGATAATATTTCTGTTTTTTTTTTTTAAAAAAAAAAAAAAATTAGAAACATCACGTACAGTAGACAAACCCAAACAACCAACTTGTAAACCTAAACCCTTTTTGAAAGTTGCAGCCCAGAAAAGATAGGGGGCGGCCCATCTAAATTATTCGGCCCATGTTTTTCCTTGGATCCAGCCCACACCAAAGCAAATCCCCTTTGCCCTCTTGCTGTGTCGACGAGCAGCAGCTCCAGCTGAGCATGAAGCCTCCCTCTTTGACCAATTAACTGCTGAATTAACTGCTGCTGATCGTTGCCTGATTATCCGCGTTCAAAAGCAACAATTAAAGGCATGATTAACAAGCTTTTCGTTCGTCTTTGACCACCACGGGTCAAAGATTTAAACCTTTCCAATTATACGTTCCTATTATAAATTAAGCACTCCCTTCTTTTCTAATAGTGCCGAAAAACACACACACATTCTCAAATCTTTCTGTGTTCGCTGAAATTCGCATAATCAAAGTCGTTTGACTTTTATGTTGACCCTTCTAACCGAGTTCTAAACCTTTTGTAAGTTCCAATTATTTGCAAGTTATTATTCTCTGTGATGAGCCGAGTAATAACCCTATAATTTATGGGGTTATTGGTTGTTAATTGATTTGAATTAGAAACTAGGGTTCTCAGTTTATAATTGGGGAAGATGATACCAGGACGCGTTACTTTATTAATATATCAGAAACAATTTCAAACAAATATCTGATCTAGATCAGCTGGTCACGTGCCCTGTTGTTAACCAACATGTCTTGGGTTCAATCCCTAGCACATACCAACTTTTCTTTTAAAAAAACCCTTATACTTTTATATTCATGTTATTTTTTTTTAAATTCATTTTAAAATACTAAAACTCTTTTAAAAATTTTACAAAAATTACATTATGTTAAACTAGTGAAAAAGTTTAACCTACAATTTTTTAGTTTTCAAAAATTTATTTATTCAATATTTATAATAATTAAATCAAGTTTATTCTAATTTATTTATAAAAATCCATTTATATATCAAAACAATCTTATAAATTTCCACAAAAATTATCCTAAGCTTTTATAACATTAAGCTTTTCAGAAATGATTTTTATTTCAGAAAAATCATTTATTTAATATTTTTAATCAATTTTTGTTAGTTTTAATCATAATTAAATCATAATAAATTCAATTTTTGTTATTTTTGCACCAAAATTTTATACAAATTATTTCTGATCATTTAGAACAGAAATATGAATTTTAAACTAAAAATTATTTAATTTTAATATTTTTAAATATTAAAGTTAGATTTTGACAATTTGTTATAAATAGATTAAATAATCTATTTTAAAGAAAATAATTTCATAAAAATTATTTTTATACTTTAAACACATTCTTGTGACCATCCTAGATTTAACATTTATAAAAAGACTTTTAGTTATTTATTTGCTAAATTTCTCTCAATTGGCGAATATTTTTAATATATAATCAAACGAGCATTTATCCCCAATTCGAAGCCCTAGAACTTAAACATTTGTAGACTTGTTAGACTTAGACATATTTATTACCTCATTTTAGGGTGATACTTGATACATTTGGTCAACACATTTCTCAACAGATATAACATTTTACCAAGGTGAGTTTTACATAGCCCCTTTTATTTATCACCATTTTTGGGGTGAAACATGTTATAACATTATCATTGCAATTCAATCATCAATGTGTCTATGTGTTTTCTATGTTGCATTATGTCTTGAGCATGATTAGAGTAAGCACCATTCTAGCATAATCATTAACATTGATCAGCCGACGGTATACATTGATAGATCTATTTGACTGACAATCCCACCCGGATACGTGCCTCCTACAAAGGTTACGTGGGTGTTTGTTATCGCATAACATATTCATTGGGACCATAAGTGTATGGTATGTATCATTTTATAACAGTCA
The DNA here is from genome assembly GCA_030844895.1 of Ambrosia x helenae. NCBI lineage: Eukaryota > Viridiplantae > Streptophyta > Magnoliopsida > Asterales > Asteraceae > Ambrosia > Ambrosia x helenae. Next base: position 111,209,033 of record CM061231.1, on the reverse strand, counting down.
ACAGGGTTGATTATGCACTCGATTTATTTCTAATATGTTCTCACATATGGGCTAGATTAACATGACACATGAATTGCACAACATTTTATTCATTTTATCATCAAAAACCTATGTAATTCTCACCAACTTATGTTGACCCAAAATACTTTCAAAATTAACATGTTTCAGGTAACAATGAAGCTGAGGCTTGAGTTAGCATGAGGATTTTACTTGAAGTTATTTTAAGTTATTGAAGTTGCTATTTGATATTATGTATTTGAATTCTTAGACATTATTTCACATTTTGGATATTATGTTTGAATAAATTATTTAAAATTTATATTATACCATGTGCTACTGAAAACAATCATCAATACGTGGCACCCCGATGTTTCCGCCATCGGTTGGGGTGTTACAGATTGGTATCAGAGCCATGGTTATAGGGAATTAGGTTATTAGAGAAATAATCTAGTCTATAACCATAGGATTTAACAAGTACTTGCTTCTTTTGCTTGCTATTCTCTATCTCCTACTTCTTATCCCTACTTTCATCCTTGCAAGAAGGTTGCTCTTCACCATTGGATCTACTCTTAGACTAATAGGACAAAATCCTCAGGTTTAGCCTGAACCACCTTGAGATCTCGTCGAAGTTCTAGATTTTAATAACGAACACGTGCAATCTGGAAGGGTGAACGCCTGTATTCTGAGTCTTCTGTCTAGGCTGGCATTGCGCATATATCCCAATCAGACGAGGGACCCGGATGCCTACCTGGGAATTCTCGGGATGAGTGTTCACTTATAGGCTAAAGCATGTCTTCATATGTTATTAGAATTTAGAATCTTTGATAAGTCAACGTTTTCGTTTATTCGTTTTAATTAAATGAATAAATGATTACATTCCTTATATTACCTCATTGTCCTTCATTCAACCCATATCTTATTGACCATTCATTACCCAAATCACTTCCGTAACCGATGCCCTAAACTAAACAAAGATCAAGATCCTCCCGCTACCTAACCGCAAGTCTCACCATTTGACTATTGGTTGCTTTTATTCTATGTATTGACGCTAATTGATTTAAGTAATGAAATATTTGTCTGAGAGTTGTTACATGGTGCATGATTGTTTGAATGTGAACTAATTATATAAATCTATACAACTACAACTCATATACTGTGCTTGTTATACTTGCTTGCTTAAACATGTTAACAATTTGCAACCTGTGTGTATAATAAATGCTGCACTTAATAGAGGTCATCATGCCTTTTCAACAGTCGGGAGAGGCCCTACAACCTACTCCACGACTGGTGGAGGCTATCGAACCTACTCAACGATTGGTAGAGGTCATTATGCCTTTTCAACAGTCGGGAGAGGCCCTACAACCTACTCCACGACTGGTGGAGGCTATCGGACCTACTCAACAATCAGTGGAGATATAGAAGGACGCAAAAACTTAATGTAAGGTAAATTGGTGATTGCGGTCCGGAACGTAATCATGAATTTACAGGTACGTTAAGGTGGTGTGAATTTCTATGAAGGTGTTCGGTAATTAACCAATTATAAACCCTAGTTATCTAGTAGCTCATCTAGTAAATCAAGTCACACATAAACACGCCTATTATCCATACTAACCGAGACAGATTATTCTATTCATACCACACTTTCAACCCTGTGTTTTCAATAAACTTCGGGACGAAGTTTCCAAAAGTAGGGGAGACTGTAACATCGTGAAATTTTTTTTAAACGCCCTTATCTTTGTTACATTTTTATACAAATGTGCCTACGTCGCCATTATCCTAACTCACAATTTATTTAAATATATAAATGTACATGATAATAATGATAATATTTCTGTTTTTTTTTTTAAAAAAAAAAAAAAAATTTAGAAACATCACGTACAGTAGACAAACCCAAACAACCAACTTGTAAACCTAAACCCTTTTTGAAAGTTGCAGCCCAGAAAAGATAGGGGGCGGCCCATCTAAATTATTCGGCCCATGTTTTTCCTTGGATCCAGCCCACACCAAAGCAAATCCCCTTTGCCCTCTTGCTGTGTCGACGAGCAGCAGCTCCAGCTGAGCATGAAGCCTCCCTCTTTGACCAATTAACTGCTGAATTAACTGCTGCTGATCGTTGCCTGATTATCCGCGTTCAAAAGCAACAATTAAAGGCATGATTAACAAGCTTTTCGTTCGTCTTTGACCACCACGGGTCAAAGATTTAAACCTTTCCAATTATACGTTCCTATTATAAATTAAGCACTCCCTTCTTTTCTAATAGTGCCGAAAAACACACACACATTCTCAAATCTTTCTGTGTTCGCTGAAATTCGCATAATCAAAGTCGTTTGACTTTTATGTTGACCCTTCTAACCGAGTTCTAAACCTTTTGTAAGTTCCAATTATTTGCAAGTTATTATTCTCTGTGATGAGCGAGTAATAACCCTATAATTTATGGGGTTATTGGTTGTTAATTGATTTGAATTAGAAACTAGGGTTCTCAGTTTATAATTGGGGAAGATGATACCAGGACGCGTTACTTTATTAATATATCAGAAACAATTTCAAACAAATATCTGATCTAGATCAGCTGGTCACGTGCCCTGTTGTTAACCAACATGTCTTGGGTTCAATCCCTAGCACATACCAACTTTTCTTTTAAAAAAACCCTTATACTTTTATATTCATGTTATTTTTTTTTAAATTCATTTTAAAATACTAAAACTCTTTTAAAAATTTTACAAAAATTACATTATGTTAAACTAGTGAAAAAGTTTAACCTACAATTTTTTAGTTTTCAAAAATTTATTTATTCAATATTTATAATAATTAAATCAAGTTTATTCTAATTTATTTATAAAAATCCATTTATATATCAAAACAATCTTATAAATTTCCACAAAAATTATCCTAAGCTTTTATAACATTAAGCTTTTCAGAAATGATTTTTATTTCAGAAAAATCATTTATTTAATATTTTTAATCAATTTTTGTTAGTTTTAATCATAATTAAATCATAATAAATTCAATTTTTGTTATTTTTGCACCAAAATTTTATACAAATTATTTCTGATCATTTAGAACAGAAATATGAATTTTAAACTAAAAATTATTTAATTTTAATATTTTTAAATATTAAAGTTAGATTTTGACAATTTGTTATAAATAGATTAAATAATCTATTTTAAAGAAAATAATTTCATAAAAATTATTTTTATACTTTAAACACATTCTTGTGACCATCCTAGATTTAACATTTATAAAAAGACTTTTAGTTATTTATTTGCTAAATTTCTCTCAATTGGCGAATATTTTTAATATTAATCAAACGAGCATTTATCCCCAATTCGAAGCCCTAGAACTTAAACATTTGTAGACTTGTTAGACTTAGACATATTTATTACCTCATTTTAGGGTGATACTTGATACATTTGGTCAACACATTTCTCAACAGATATAACATTTTACCAAGGTGAGTTTTACATAGCCCCTTTTATTTATCACCATTTTTGGGGTGAAACATGTTATAACATTATCATTGCAATTCAATCATCAATGTGTCTATGTGTTTTCTATGTTGCATTATGTCTTGAGCATGATTAGAGTAAGCACCATTCTAGCATAATCATTAACATTGATCAGCCGACGGTATACATTGATAGATCTATTTGACTGACAATCCCACCCGGATACGTGCCTCCTACAAAGGTTACGTGGGTGTTTGTTATCGCATAACATATTCATTGGGACCATAAGTGTATGGTATGTATCATTTTATAACAGTCAACAGGGTTGATTATGCACTCGATTTATTTCTAATATGTTCTCACATATGGGCTAGATTAACATGACACATGAATTGCACAACATTTTATTCATTTTATCATCAAAAACCTATGTAATTCTCACCAACTTATGTTGACCCAAAATACTTTCAAAATTAACATGTTTCAGGTAACAATGAAGCTGAGGCTTGAGTTAGCATGAGGATTTTACTTGAAGTTATTTTAAGTTATTGAAGTTGCTATTTGATATTATGTATTTGAATTCTTAGACATTATTTCACATTTTGGATATTATGTTTGAATAAATTATTTAAAATTTATATTATACCATGTGCTACTGAAAACAATCATCAATACGTGGCACCCCGATGTTTCCGCCATCGGTTGGGGTGTTACAGATTGGTATCAGAGCCATGGTTATAGGGAATTAGGTTATTAGAGAAATAATCTAGTCTATAATAAAGAAATATAGTTTAGGACACTTTGCATTAGATTAGGCCATCCCTACTTTGTTTTCTCATCCAATGTATTTTCTTTTAACGCTAATATTAGAGCAGCCAAATGGCTAGAAATTGGAATGTCCAAACATTTCGGACTGACCAAACCAAACCTGAACCCCATTGCAGCGATCGATCCACAACTCAATGGTACGGTAGAGCGGACGAGTTCGGACTCATGAAGGTGGCCCCCAAAGGAACGGTCTGATTATTAAAATAAAAAACTAATGGTCTTTTTTTGAATATCATAATAATTAATTTCAACACCAACCAACTATAGATATACATATTTACCATATTCACACAAAACAAACACTCTCAATCTCCACTTTCAAATTATCAATCTTCAAAATCCTTTCAATCACACAACACAATGTAATATTTAGACGCGGGTAGCTGCATTGATGCAAAGTCCGTTGAACCTCAACCTCTACATATGCTCCCCATTTTTACTAACGATCTCAATGTGCTTAATAATCAATTCATGCAAACCGTCTTGGATACAGTTAGTATATTGATGGACGACAAAGTCGAACAAATGTATTGGTCAACATATTGCAGGAACCGCTCGTGTAAAAATAAATAAAACAAATTTATATTATGATTACAAAGAAATACGACAGCAAAAATTACAATACGATTACAACTAAAAGAAACTAATACAAGAAGGAGTAGAAACAAAATTCAAAAGAGCTGAGGATCGTTTTAAACACGGAGCCCTTAAAACAAATTCCGAGTCGATTATTGAGAACTCCTTTTGTTTCTCAGGGTACAACAGCCGGAACAGCAAGAGTGCTGCCGGAGTTAGCTCTGACCCGAACGTTACCTGAACACAAGAAGAACACAAAAAACGATTGCTGGAGTAGAGAGATGTTAGTGATTTTCAGAACAGTGTGTGTAAGGTGTGTCTTCAACCAAGAATCTCCTTGGTATTTATACAGTCCTAGATCATATCAGTTTCGGAAATCATTAAAAACGAAAAATAAATGTCATTGAACGTCTTCAATGGCATTTATTCAGTTCTTAAAGTTTCAGATGAAACTGATTGACCAGACAGTTACACCACTGAGTTGTTACAGCTGAAGAACTAGGCGAATCAGCGCGTGCATCTACCTGCGCGCATGCATACGACGTAACTCTCGTTCTACGTCAGCGAAAGCTGCTCCACTCGTCACTCTGAGCGCCTGCGCGGAAGCATCCGCGCAAATCAGGACGCCACCTGGTTGTCTGCTCATACTCGCGTGCCATCATCAGTCGCTGCACCTCGAACCTGCTTTCAAAAATACAAAGGCGGCTCTCAAGCGGCTCGCGGTGAAGAGAGTGTGCGAAGTGCACCATCAAAGCGCCACATTGCGCCCATCGCCTATGCCACGCGCGCGTGTGCGAGTTAGGTACGGAAGCGAGTTCCACGATGTAAGCTCCTATGAAACAATAAAGAAGGAGTGTTCCTCCTTATATACCACTCATGGTATCATCACTCCTCCTATGTGGGACAAGTTTCACTTTGTTTCATTTTCAGCGTCAAGTGTTTCAATCACCAACCTTTGAGCATCGATATCTCATTCATCTTAGCTCCGTTATGGACGTGGTTTGGTTCGTTGCGAAGCTCTCACAACATAGAACATAAACCCCCAAAGAAATATATTATTAAACCTCTGTTTCAAATATATATTTCAGTCCAAAGTTAGGAAAAACTCATTTTCCTACAATTTGTGAAAATAGCATTTTCACTAAATTTCCAACACATATCAATCGCCATCTAGTGAAGGAAGCTCAAGTTCCAGACAACAAAGAAGGGGAAGTGCAAAGTAATAAATAGGAATCAAGCGGAAGGAGACTCGTGACTATGGAAAGACTACTTTGCCCCCAACCTGTGTATCACTACTAGAAAACTGGGCTATTGTCACCAAAATTTGCTACCTAGAAAAATGGTAGCAAATTTAGCAACCGATTTTACACCAAAATATGTATTATAAGATAAGGTAGCTAATCGGTTGCAAATTTTGACACTGCTTATTTTTTGTGGTAAATTCGTGAGAAAAATAATAAGAAAGACGTAAAAAATAATATTTTTAAAAAAAGAACAAACTTATTGAATTGTGACCACCTTAGCGGTAGCAAATTTAGGGACCCATTTTGAGAATAAATTGCTACCATATTAGCCACGATAAATCATGGCTACTGTCACCAAAATATGCTACCTAGAAAAATGGTAGCAAATTTAGCAACCGATTTTATACCAATATATGTATTATAAGATAAGGTAACTAATCGGTTGCAAATTTTGACACCATTTATTTTTGGTGGTAAATTCGTGAGAAAAATAATAAGAAAGACTTAAAAAATAATAATTTATAAAAAAAACAAATGAAAGAAACAAAAACACATCTTGTGGATTTTTTTTATTCATGTGACAAAAAACACATCTTTTGGAAACCTTTAGCCACACTTTACGAAAAAAATGTGCCATTTAGAAGCCACATTTAATGAAAGAAAAAAATATAATAACTATAAATATTTTATCGTCAATTAGATCTAATAATGGTCAGTTAGGCCCAAAGACGGTCAGTTAGATTCGATCAGTGTCACTTAGACCCAATGAAGGTCATTTAGACCCAATAATGGTCAATTAGATCCGATGTTGGTCAATTAGGCCCGTTGATGGTCAATTAGAACCAATTATCGTCAATTAGATCCAATGATGGTAAATTAGATCCAATGACAGTTCATTACACCAATAATGGTCAATTGGATCCAATGATGGTTAATTACACCACTGATGGTCAGTTGGATCCGGTAATGATTAGTTAGGCCCAATGATGGTCAGTTAGATCCAATGATGGTCAGTTACACCCAATGAGGACTAATTAGACCCAATGATGGTCGGTTAGGCCCAATAATGGTCAGGTAGATCCAATCATTGTCACTTAGACCCAATGATGGTCATTTAGACCGATGATGGTCAATTAGGCCCATTGATTGTCAATTAGAACCAATGATCGTCAATTAGATCCAATGATGGTCAATTAGATTTAATAATGGTTAATTAGAACCAATGATCATCAATTAGATCCAATGATATTTAATTAGATCCAATGATGGTTAATTAAACCAATGACCGTCAATTGGATCCAATGATGGTCAGTTAGGTCCAATGATGGTCAGTTAGATCCAATCATTGTCACTTAGACCCAATGATGGTCATTTAGACCCAATGATGGTGAATTAGACCCGATGATGGTCAATAGGCACAACGATGGTTAATTAGAACCAATGAACATCAATTAGATCCAATGATGGTCAATTAGATCCATTGATGGTTAATTAAACTAATAATGGTCAGTTAGATCCAACGATGGTTAGTAAGCTCAATGATGGTTAGTTACATCCAACGATGGTCAGTTAGGCTCAATGATGATTAGATAGACCCAATAATTGTCACTTAGACCTAATAATGGTCAATTAGGCCCAATGATAATATGGATACATATGTATTATGTTAAAAAATCTTTATTTTAATTTTTAAAAATGATGTGGCAAAATAAATACCTACACATATCTAAAAATATACAACATGTGTAAATATTAGATACTTTTAACTTAGGTAAACAAATATTTAATTTGTTTTTTTTGAAAATGATGTGGCAAAATAAATACCAACCCACTAACATTCCGTTTTTAACACCTCTAAATTAACACTATGGGTGTAAACGAGCCTAATACTTTGAGCTCGAGCTCGCTTCGACAGCTTAAACGAGCCAAAGCTCGGCTCGCCAATGTTAAATAGTAGTCACACTATAAATAAAATGATAATAATATAAAATTTGTTTGGGCTCGTTTAGGCTCGCGAGCCTAAACGGTCTTTGCAAGAAAAGCTCGAGCTCGGGCTCGATAACTAAACGAGTCCTTTTTCAAGCCGAGCCCATTAAGGGTCGGCTTGTTCGAGCTTTTTACCGATCCGATTCCGAGTAGCTCTCAAGTCATTGCGCATCGTTTACACCCTAATTTAACACAATATACGATTAAAATGTAAAGTTACAATGGCATGAAAATAAATATTTAAAACAAAAATTAATGATAAAGGAAAATAAATATGGCGATTTTTTCTCATAATCTGTTCCATGTTTTTCTCTAATCTGATTCCTAAACCTTTGCAATGGATATAAATATAAACTCCAATCAAATCACATAAGAATCCTTCACATCTACATTTTTGCTATCCATCTCTGTTTCGGTTTCAGCGCTTGCGGAGAAGGTACGTGAATCTTCATTGCCTTTTTCTTCTTTACATATGTCACTATTTGTATTACACCAATCAGCCCAATACATTTCTTCAACAGAATATGGTTTGGCCGAATATGGTTATGATAATCCAAGATTTGTTTGACTGCAATAATTTTTGAGAACTTGCTTGTTGTTCATAATTTGCATCAAGTTCTATGAATGTTCTTGGATTGAAAAAGTTTGATCATTTTGGTGGAGGGATTGATTTGCGGATATTGTTTATGGGTCGGGTTAATTCGATTGTGTTTGTTGCAAAATTGATTACTTTCCAAATCTTAGGCCTACATATATGGAAACTCCTTAATTCAAATTTGACTTCTAGCACTAGAATTGTAACTTACAATTGGATTATGTTATTGTGTAACTTACTTGACCCGTTATTAATTTTTATTAATTCTGACTTCTTAATTCTATTCATTGCTTGTTTTGTAGATTGAAAAGTTGAATTTGGTTATTAAAGAGCTTGTTAAGGAAAAAGATGAAGATAAAGAAAGGTTCGAAGGAATAATTGCGAGCTTGGTGGCTGAAAAAGAAAAATATAATGCAGATAAAGAGGCTATGAACAATAGAATGGGAGAATTTGAAGCTAGGTTAACAGCTATGGTGGAAAATAGGCTATAAACACTTAGACATGAATATTTTGAAGTTTTTAATGGATAATTTCGGTTATTTGATGTTTTTTTGTGTTTCTATTAGAGTCTTTTATATGATTTTAAAGTTGGAAAAACTGTATCAAATTTGTTTTATATAATTTGAGATTTTGTATTATTTGACTGTTTTATATAATATAGTTTTCTTGAAATGTAATTGAATTAATAAAGAAGGAAAAAAAGCCCTGTAGAAAAGCTAAATTGTAGCAAATTTTTAATGAAAGTGATGGCTAAATGGTAGCAAATTTTTAATGAAAGTGGTGGCTAAATGGTTGCAAATTTTCATTGAAAATGGTGGCTAAATGGTTGTAAATTTTCAATGAAAGTGGTGACTAAATGGTAACAATTTTTCATTGAAAGTAGTGGTTAAATGGTAGCAAATTTTCAATGAAAGTGGTGGCTAAATGGTAGTAAATTCTTAATGAAAGCGGTGACTAAATGGTTGCAGGCTAAATGGTACCAAAACGGTTACAAAAAAAGTGTAAATTTTCAATAAAAATGGTGTCTAAATGGTGGCAATATCGGTGGCTAAATGGTACCAAAAAGGTAGCAAATGACCTTATTAAAATATTGTAGGAGCGGTGGCAAATATTTTAACCGTTTTTGTGGTGACAAAAATATGGTAGCAAAATACAAAAGTGGTAGCTATTTGGTGACATTAGGGCAACAGAGACGTATGTTTTTGCTACTGCATTCTCGGTTGCAAAATGATGGCTACAGAGCAATTGCTACCGTTATGTAACCGAAAATGTGGTGACAAAAGCCTAATTTTCTAGTAGTTTATGATGAAATAAGATTTAGACGACGTTTCCGGATGAGGCGTTCACGTTAACTTAGAATTGTAAATGACCTATCTGAAAATTATTCGTACTTTCAACAACGTATAGATTGTGTTGGCGTACCAGGCCTTTGTGTATGTTAACTAACAAGGTAATGGGTATGTTCGACATCTCATGGGTAATTATTTGACAAACACTCAACTGGTATTGGATCTTGTATGAGACATGGGATTAAAATTAGGTATTAGACTAAAATTACCAATGTATTTTCCTTTGATATCCTTATTAATGTGAAACTGTTTTTATGCTCAAGATCACTTGGTATAGATGATTAATACTTAGGAGTTAGGATGTCTTATTATGTAATAGGCCCATCGAAAAATGTGGTGAAGGACTTGCTTAAAATTGTCAGTAGATTGTTCAACTGCAATAGGTCCACAGTCAGATCGTGCACGACAACACTCATTCTATTCTCATTTCTAACTCAAAATAATTAGGTGGTTGGCATGCATCCAAATAGTGAATTAAGTCATATCATAGCTTAATCAATGATAGATTATAAGTGTTGATGTGTCTTGTTTTGGTGAAAGAAGGAACCAAAGCTTGGTACGTAAAATCTTCTCTTATACAAGTGATTAGGATTTTGTCGTTTCCCTTTTGGATGCTTAATACCCAGTTACGTAGACCACTCTTTTGACTTGCTTTCAGTATGAAGATATCCTTCTAGGAGAAAATTCCTCATCATTTTGTTTGTCTCACATAATTTATAAAGACTGTTTTTTAGAATTTTTTTTTTTTCCAATTATTTGAGGGAGTTTTATAAAACTCCCTTGGGGTTGTCACTCTCAAAATATATTGTCATTTCTGTTTCGGCACATGATGTGTTCATGTAGTTGATTTGAGTGTTTAGCCGAGACACGATATGGTTGGTTCGTGAATAGATTGTGAGACCGTATGTTTTGTTCTCGTTACCATGCTTGTATCAAGTGGTCCTTGGCTAGAAAGTACGCTCAAGTGTGCCATTGATTGTGAAGCTCTTGTGGATTCTTGATTTGATTTGTTATGATATATATACATGATGCATTAGATATATAGGAGACAAATTATACATAAAAATATATGCAATGCATCTTAGAATAACATTTAACTCTACTTATAAACTTGGATTTTTTTTGCTATCATCATATTTAATATAAAAAAATCAAAATAAATATATATTGAATATACACCAACAAACTAGATATAGTGTAAGAACGTTAATGAAGTTTACTTTTCAAAAAAAAAAAAAAAAGATATAGTGTAAGAAACGAGAATCCTCAAAGCGATTACACGCAACAGGATCGATAGTGAATTCAAAAAACCAACGTGGGCTTATTACAAAAAAAAAATATGTGACCATTTATTGAGTTAGATTTTCCCGTCGAGTCTTCGACGAATAATGTAACATTTAAAAGAAATATATATGTATTTTTAATGGTTAATGTTATTTCGTTACAATTATTTAAATTATCTCAACGTTTGAAATATAAATTTTAAAATTTCTACCAAAATTAAAATGATATTTAAAGTTTAAATGCATATAAGAAACTTATTATATTTTTAGAGCACCTCCAATGTGGATGGTGAGCATCCATAATAGTGAAGGTGATTTTGAAATTCTAAACCTTAAGATCATGTCACATCAATATAAACCACAAACGTTCTAAACTTTATTTTTTTTCAATCATAAACCATTTTAAACATTCATCCCAAATCCCACTTTTACAAAAAAAATAATAAATAAATAAATAAAATAATCATATGTGAGTGCTTGTGATTTGTGGGCCCCTCCCTAAATCGGAAGAGTCTGCTATACCGGACCTCAACCACCAAACCGCCTTCGGATCACTACTCCAGTGCTTCCTTCATTCGTTTCATCCGAACCATTTTGAATCCATGTGTCACACCCCAACCGATGGCGGAATACATCAAGGCACGACTTGTGATAGATTGTTCAAAGACCTCATGATACTAGAATTGTGACAATATAATTTAAAGAGGATTTCATTTCATAACATTTAAAGGTCGAAACGAAATACAAATTGTTCAAGAAAGGAGATACAACATGCAAAATAACAATGATTAAGATGGTGTGTTTCTAAGTCCATCCCTAACAAGTTTTCCTGAGTCATCGCATCATATATTTTCTACAACATGTATAAAATATCCGTCAACACATAAAGCATTGGTGATCATACTAGTTTTGGTTTACATACATAGTATTGAAATGTTTTACTCAAACATCATGCTATGGTTTTGCATATACAAAATCATAAAAAAAGGCATAATCAACACTCGTTTACACTGCTTGACCTAACACCGAAGTGGTAGGCCGGTAAAACTTAACATGACCCAGTTAGGGGGCGGTGTGCTACTTCTATAGCGCTATACATGTAAGGTGGGTTGTATGCTTAAGGCTTTTGTAAAAAGTCTAAATTCAAGTATGGCATAGCATATAAGCATGCTTAGTAGATTTAGCTTGTGAGTATGAAAGTGTTTTGTGTATTTACATAAGATACATGTTGAGCCCCAAAGTGTTAAAGAGTAAAAAGGGGACAAGTATGAACTCACCTTAGGGTGCGTTTGTTAAGTTCTCGAAACGGGTCTTGAGAGAGAGGAAAGAACTTTAGCTTCAATTAACTAGAGTTGGAAAGGAATGAGTCTTAGATTCAAGAGTGTCATGCATGCCTTTTAGGCGAACCAAAACACAAATCATCTTTGTGACGATTCGGATGGTCAAGAGCTAAAGTTAGCAACCAAGCACAAAACCACCATGAAGGCGATTCAGATGGTATTAGTTAGAGTTAGGAATGTGAATCCATTTTGAGAGTGTTCATGTCGTGACCACTTTGTTTATAGGTAAAACATGGGTCTTGGACACGGGATTTTCCCATTCTTGTATGGAACTAGTCCGGGTTACAAGATGGGTTAAGAGATTGGTAAAGTAGGGATGTAACCACAAACATTCCAAGAAATTGGCTAGTAGGTATAAGATTGAAGTTTGAAAGTATACATATATCTATTACATATTATAACTAGGAGATTAAAGTAGAGTATGGTGACTTTATTTGGATGAGCCTTGGCTTTCCTTTGTCAACCATTACCATAGCACAAGTCCATCCAACATTGAGTTGTTGGTGAATTTGTTGGTATCACTACAAGAAATGTCCTAGTGCATAAAAGAACAATAGAAAATAACCATCTTTGAGACCTCATTTTGGTGCTCTACCCATAAATATTTTGTCATGAGAAACAAGGGGCAGGTCCTAGAGGTTTCTCCAAGGAGTTATAAGAAGAAAAGGAGTGAAAAAAATGAAGGAAAGATGAAGGTTTCAGCTCAAGAACTTACTGTTTCAAATCAGAGAGTTTGCTTGAAAACCTTGAAGATTAGAGGATTTAGAGAGTGTTTTGGGGTGAAGAAAAGATTAGAGAGTGAAGGGAATGTGGTATTTATAGTTGGGGTAAAAGGGTTGGGTATTTAATGGAGTAATTAGGGTGGTTGGGAGTGAATTAGGTGGTGGTTGGGTGAGATTCGCGAGCTGATGCCCCCCGAGCACCGCGAGCGACAGGGCTCCTCTCCTCGAGGTACGCGGGCGAGGGGGGGGTTCAGCCCAAAGTTGGTTTTCATTGGGCTTGGCCCAACAGACTCGGTTTTAGACATGTTTTTGGGTTAAAACTTAGTGTTTGAGCCCATTTTGACATGTTTTTGAGTTGGGATTGATTTCCACATTATATGGGTTCGTTTATGCTTCGGTTTAGTGTTAGAACTCAATTTTTCAAGTGTAAAAGCAACATGTTTATATCAAATAGTCTATGCAAGGTTGTTTTTGAATATAAGTATTTGACTGAAAGTTTTCCATTGATCATAAGCTCGAGGTTACAAAAGGAAAGATTAAAGATTACAAGAGTACAGTGACTAAAAATTGTAAATATACGAAGTACGAATGTTACACCATGCATTGGAGATGCTCTGAGTCCTTGGAGTGTAAAGGCGCCACACATATAACCATTCCTTTTTAATATAATTGTTATAAAAATAAGTTTGAGACGAAGATTTGTGTAAGTTTATTGTTAAGGAAAATTAGGGAAGGCGGGATGCTACCAACAAACGGTGTTGGTACCCCACTACCTTCACAGGTTCATCGTCACCGGTGACCCGAGTAGTGGGTTCCGTGAAGTCCCGTGCTTCAGTTTCGTGATCTACCTCACCAGGGGCGAATCTGGTTAAGAAGCAGGGGGACATCTGTTACCCCTCGATTATCATGAGAAGTGGATTTTTTTTTACACTTTTTTATAACATGTTACCCTAAAATAAATTTTATGTTACCCCTTAACAGTGGTGGAACCTTCAATTGTAGCCCTAAATGAAAGAAAATTAGAAGATAGGCGGTGGTTGGAGGGTTAACATGTTATTAGGTCTGGAGAGGAAGATGAAAGAAACATATGCTCTACTCTGGGCTTTTTAATTTTGTAGTGGCCCAATACGGCAATACGTAACTTAGGCCCTGTTTGGTTCACCTCTGAATGGTTCCATTCAGAGGTGACCCCTGATTCGATCAGAGGTTAAGGTGTTTGGTTGTCAAAACACAACCTCTGAACGACACCGTTCAGAGCTGAATGGTTCAGCAATGAAATGATGTTGAATGGAAAAATAAGACCCATATACCCTCACTGAATGGTTCACAATTGGAGACTACCTAACGCCGTGCTTCTCCGTGCTTCATCTGCTCCGACGTGTGTGTATGTGCGCGTGTGGGTTCTGCTCCGTGCCTCCTCTTCTTTGAGCTCTCTCTCTCTCTCTCTTCCCCCTCTCTATGTGTGTGTGTGATGAAGGGAAGGTTGGTGCGTTTGGTTTTTGTCTGCTTAGGGATGAAGATGAAAGAAAGGAAGGTAGGTGGGATATTTCTTTGGGTTTGGGATAATAATAATGATAAAATAGAAATTATGTATAGGTGGGTTGGGAAAAAAATAATAATAGAAATTATGTATACCTTTTATCTCTACTACATTATAAAGAGGGAGTAATGGGCAAAGATGTCCAACTTGGCAAAGTTAAGATGACATTCCAAAAGTCTCAAGTGTAATCTCTAAATTTTTACCCTATTTCTTCCATTTATACCCTTGTGTACAACCTTTAATGCCAGTAGTATAATTGTCTTATACACAATTTCTACCACTTTAAATATGTAACCCTCATTATAAACACCCAATTCAATACTACAAATCACTTTCATTCCCTCCTTTTAGTTCTCAATCCCATACCTTTATCTATACTATATTATAAAGCATCTAGCAAGGATTCCAATCAAATTTAAGTAATTACAACATCTTATAAATTAATTTTCTTTGTTCATAAAAAATAATGGTTAGACAAAAGGTGAATGTTAAGGGAAAGCAACCAAGCAATATTCTTTCCGTTTGAATACATCGAAAGAAGTGAATGTGTTTTGGCAAGCAAGGTTACTCAAGTATTGTATGTTTTGTCTCTACTTTGGTTATGTTTGTATGTATTTTTGGATTTAGTTTTAAAAAGATGATTTATTTTTGTTCATACAAGACATCATTGTCTACTATTGTTTTGATTTGATGATGTTGTAGGAGCTTCAACTTTTATAAACATGTATTGTGGTATATAGGGGGCGGTTATTCTACAAAAATAAAGAAACGTGCGAAGGATGCGAAGGATATTTATACATGATAATTACGTAATGATAATTACGTAATGTTTTTTATGTTCATGAAAGCATTACGTAATTATCATTACGTAATTATCATGCATTTGTACATGATAATTACGTAATGATAATTACGTAATATTTTTTATGTTCATGAAGGCATTACGTAATTATCATTACGTAATTATCATGCATTTGTGCATTACGTAATTATCATTACGTAATTATCATGTACAAAGTGATCCTTCGCACGCTTCGCACGATTTTATATTTTTGTATTTGATCCTGCCCCGTGGTATATATATTCTTGACATCATTTTTCTTTCTCTTTAGTTTGACAAACACCTATTTTGCCTTAGCCACATGGGCGGAGCCACCCAAGCCCAAGGGTGCGGGTGCACACCTTGAAATTTTTTAATGTTTATATATACGCGTTTATCCCGTCCGCACCCCATAAAAATTTTCAATCGCGCCCCCTGGATTTTTGAAACCGACCCCAAGAAAAAATGTTAGTGTTTATAGTTAGCCCAATTGAAATAGTTGGTAGGGTAGTAGCCCAATATTAAGAATTAGCCCAATAGCCCTTTATAAGTTATAAATATGATTTTAAAAAAAATTAAAACAAAAACAAAAGAAGAATGCCTACTTCTTAAAACAAACAGAGCACAACACTATCAACACCAAAACCCCTTTGCCTATTTCCTAGTTTCCTCTTCTTAAAAACTTGAAACAAAGAAACACCTTAAATTTATATGATGAATTGTTTATAGCCCTCACATTACCCGTCGCAGCCGCAACCATTGAAAGAAGCTTTTCGGCAATGAAGTTTGTGAAGAACAGTTTGCGTAATAGGATTGATGATGGGAATTAAAACAATAGTTGTATTGCTTTTATTGAAAATGACTTGATTAGAAACATGAAGATAGAACATGTTATAGATAGATTCCAAAAAATGAAGACTCGAATAGAACAACTTTAAAATTTAAAAATTTGTCATGCATATGTAACGACGTTTAAATTACTTTTGGCTTCTTTTTGTTGATTATATAATTTTAGTGTTACTAATTTTGGTACCCGACCCAACCCAAGCCACCTGATGGATAAATGACCCAGGGGCTTAGAGATTTCGCACCCGATGAAAACAATTTCTGGATCTGTCACTGCTTAGCCATTATAATCTCGTCAAATATAATAAGAGATTTGGATTAACTATATCATCAAATCATGTATAGATAACTATATCATTGTGGGGAGTTAAAATGTGGTCAATGTTGATAATGCTTTTTTTTTTTAATATATAATATAGGGTTAGAACTCGGGAATAAAGTAAGATACAAATGATGGTCAATAGAAAAACACAAAAATCAAATCTTAGTCTCCAATGGTGGATGAACATATATTTTATGTTAACATATAAAAAGTTTAACAATGTATAAGATAAATTATCACAGGTTTACGGGGTACAATATGTTGAGGTTTGCTAAAAAATATAAAATACTTGAGTTATGTCTCTTGTTTTATAGTATTTGAATATGGGGATTTAAACTAACTTATAAACATATGATACAGTTTTATAATAATTGTTTACTGAAGAAAAGAAACAAAAATATCTCATGCTTAAAAGAAAGTGAATAAGTAAAAAAAATCTTTCGAACTATTATAATTTGCGCTTCTGATACATAAATCATGGTTGAGCATCATTATTATTCCTATGTATGGCGTCACAGATTATCATTAATCAATACTATAGTCCTTTCGACCCATGTATTATTCTAATATTTGGACCAAGTGATTGAGTTTCGTAGATGAGATTGAAGTTAAGTCAAAGATGGCATAGATGTTGTTATCTAAGTCGCAATAAAGATTAACCTCAAGATTTGTGTCAAAGTTATTAGAGATGGTCTATAAAGAGTTAAGAGTCTAACTTTAGAAACATATTTTTTAATTGACTTATAAATTTGATATGATGTTCTATTAATATAAAACATGAAAATTCAATAGTCAGGGCCTTTATCTTGCAGCAAAGTGTTATTATCATCATATTAGTTCATCATAGTGTTCATTAACGTCGATAAGGACATACTTTTATAAGCCTTTATGAGTATGATGATGATTTGTATAAGAAACATGTTATAAACCATAAAGTTCGCTATTTTGTTTGATTAAAATTTCAGGAGATTATGATGAAGAAGAATTAGCAGTAAGAGCATATGAATCAATGTCTTTTTTTTGTCGCCGCCGCATCGCGCGGGTTTCCCACTAGTATATTTAAAAGGTTTAAAGAGTATGCAATTTTTTTTTTCCATTTTCCAGGGATATCTCATTTGGAGGTTGAAATTAAGGTAGGGGCAAAGAGTGAAAATGCAGGCATAGTCTTGAAGCCAAAACAATAAGTTATTACTAAATCGGCAGCTCAAATCATTCATGATAGAATGGAAATTAACCGGGTTCAATATACCAACTTGAATAATTAGAATCATAAATAGATGGTTAAACTAACTTTTGGTTAGACAATAATGAATAATCTTAACAATTAGTTTCAATAAACTATTGGATTTGATTGGTCATATTGACTTGTAGTGACTTCAAGTTGTAATCTATATTATATCTTATTAAGGAGGAGTGATGGCTAAGATAGTCATTTTCATTTCCGTACAACTTAACAAACAAGATGTACAACATGTTTAAGCAAAAAAATTAAGGGTATTATTGGCATACTTGTGACTATTAAGACACTTAGGAGGGTAGATTAGTAAATTTAACATAATCTGTTGGATCAGTTTGCTCTTTTGCTAAGTAAGAACTTGCTATCTTGAACACTTAAGTGTTTAGAAAGCCCTTGTATATCAGATTATAAGCACAGCGGAATGTATAAGTTAAAGCAAACACTTTTTATACTTAGGAAGAGTTATTACCCCCCTAGATGATTGAAACTAATAAATGACAAGTATTTATTATGAATCCAAGCAGTAAATGAGAATTAGATACGTAGACAGATTCACAATAAATACTGAAATGGAATAGAACAGTGAAAGTGTTTGAAGGATTTTTCTATTAAAATCAATGTCTAAAATAGAAGGTTGAAGCCTCCTATTTATAGACGTTTACATACATGTATCTTGCCCAAAAAGCAAGTACAGAAACATCAGAAACAAGTTGCACAAGTTGCAACATTGAAACTAACAAATATAGCTAAAAGTAATAATAAACAATAAAACTACTGATGCAAAAGGCGGTGGAAAATATCTGATGCTAAGTGCTGATGAATGACAAACTACTGATGAGTAGTTTGTCTTCAGTACTTCTGAAGTGAACTTGTCTGGTTTGGACTTCAGAACTTCTGATGAAGTTTCTTCTTCAGCACTTCTCATATCTTCTCTTCAGCAGTTCTTTGTTTTCTTTTCAGTACTTCTATACTTAGCCAAAATGACAGAAGTGAATTAGACTAAGGTTTCCAAAAGTGGTTTCACCAATCCTCTTTGTCCTAACATAATCCAATACCTCACATCCTAAAATCTTATCCCAATTATGCCCTTATGTCCAACTTTTAAAACACAAAATACAACATAACCTATGATGCATCTTAAATGTGAGACCTTTCAACCCCCCTCTGTATTATTATATATAGTTCATTATAATCAATTTTTTGAATGCTAATAGTCTTTTCATAATCCCAAACAAAATCTTAGAGCTAATTTCATGTTTTGAAACATTGTTTTGTCTAAAAAAACTATGTCTTCATTAGATGAGAAAAGAAAAAAATCAATGAGAAGTTAAGACGCTTGCAAGATATGGTTCCCGGGTGCTACAAGGTATAAAGATATGAGTTAATCTTTATATACATATATACATTTTTTTTTCTACTTGTTCATATGTTCTTTGACAATTACAAAAATTTATCTTTATAATATATCATTGTTTTGCTCCATTTAAATTTAGTTATTTTCTATAGACAATGGGAATGCCAGTGATGTTGGATGTAATAATCAACTATGTTGGATCGTTGCAGAATAAAATTGAGGTAATTTAATTGTGCGACTAACAATTAAAACAATAAACAAACAATATTATAAATTATTGATGAGAAAATATTTTTCAAACTTAATTAGTGTAGTTTTTTATCTTCTTTGTGCATTTTTAGTTTCTCTCCATGAAGCTTTTCAGAAGCAAGCATGTTCTATGACCTATTGACCTCAACTCTACTGAATTGGATGATATGGCCCCTATGAAGGGGACATATGGCTTTCCCAACTATCCTTGTTAAGAAGTTGTGTATCTTGAATCATATATATTGTTAACTAAATAAAACGGACAAAATTATAAATATAACATTCTAGATTTGCTAATATGTTTCTAAAATATTATAAATATTACTTCCACTTACTGCATGGGATGAAAACTGATGTTGCAGGGAACAAATGGACATGAAGGATAGATGATGGAGAGGATGGTTGGAGAAGGGTATGGAGACTTTCCTCAATTTCAATCAATATGGTCTCATTGAACACCATGAAATAGTTAAATCGATCTATACGTAAACTATATTTGTTCTAAGACTTTTAAGGTATTTGTTGATCTATATTTAATGTTCTTGTTAAACGTTGTATGTAGTGTGGTTCGCAATATTATTTTGCTTTCGGCAATTGTATATTGTTTAAGTTCTAATTCTAATTAATAAAAAAAAATAAAGACTAGCATAAAGAGAAAACAAAAACTTAACTATGTGTTAATTACTTATGTTATTTATGTTAAGAAATAAGAAATCAAAAAGCTATAAATTCATGCTCACGCTAATGAATCAACCCGAATTATTATCTTCTATATTATATTATAAAGCATCAGTGAAGGATACCTGCAAAATTTAAGTAAATACAACCTTTATTATGTTTGTATCAATGTTATAGTCTTATAAATAGTGGGTAAAATTGTCTTTCTACTTAAATATTAAATTGTTGAAGAAATTAATTTAAACATAATTATAAAATTGATGAGGAAATTAACAATGGTGACTTTTTACATTCATAACCTCCATGTCTTTATTATGTTTGTATCAATGTTATAGTCTTATAAATAGTGGTCATGTATTTGGTATATAAATAATGTGGTGACTCTTCACATACATAACTTACATATCTTTCAATGTTTATAGTAAATAAATTACATCATATATTATGTATTTATATATTCTTTTTAAATTTATGTGATCGCAGGATGATATGATGTGACACTTTTGCACACAAATGAATATGTAGGCTTGAAGTTTGCCAACACACCCAACTCATGACACGTTTCAACCCATTAAAGTGAGCGATATATGTAGGCTTGACGTTTATACAAGCAAATATGGTATAAATACTTCATGAGCAACGTCATCATCTTCCTCGATGGTTTTTTGTTTTCTCTGCTACTATAAGCTTCTAGGAATAGAATTTAAGTTTCTGATCTCACGAAGTCACCAATTGTTTACATATCCAAAAGAAGACAAGTTCTTATCAGTCGATTTGGTAGTTTTAACTATATTGATTACTAATTTGTTTGGTCAATTATATTTGTTAAGAGATACAACGCCACTTCACTACGCTAAGCACCGCTCTATGATGACATACTTATCTTCCTTCGAGATACATAAAAGGGTCCCACCAAAGGACGTGGGCCAATTTAAGGGTGTTGCAAGGAATAATACGGCCTATTGTTATGTACCCATTTAAAATTTTCAGAAGATATACTTATGAGTTTCAGTTTTTAGTAACATATATTTTATACATCGTTGTTTTCTACTTCATCATAACGAATAACCAACAAACACGATGCACGAGGGGCAAAACAGATGCACCCGCCGCAACGCGCGGGCATTCTTACTAGTACCAACTTAAAGAGCACATCCAAGCACCTATATATGTTGTACGTATCAAAAATGTTTTTTTTTATTGTTTTAGTATAATTCCTTTTGAAAGATAATTTCTGCTTCCTCCGTTTAGTGTAAACTAAAGACCCATCCACATACTTTTTTTTGTCAATATGTATATAGAACATAACATGGTATCATGTAACTATCCTAATTAATGTTAGAAACTCCTCTGCCATTCAGCGCGAGTGCTTTTATATATAAATACTAGTAACAAGCCCGCGCGTTGCCGCGGGAGTGATAATATAAAGTATGATACTCCATATTAGTTTGTCAAGTCCATATCTAATATTTTCATCTACCAAATCGTCAATGCGACAAGCTTTTCTACGTAAAAACGTGTTCTTAAGCATTAAAAAAAAATCTTCGACTTTAAAGTCTAGCTTTCAAGAACTTAAGCAAGATCACATCACTTCTTCCATCTTTAGATCCAGATGACTTCAGGCATATATTATACAAATTTTAACCTGGGTATAGTATTATAGCAGACTCCACAAGTTCAATTTTAATTCAATGAATTGGCGTTAAGCAAAGAAAACATAAGTTCCCATTATCACAATTTGATGAAACCAAAAGGTCTTGTTATCAATAAACATATCATACTCATTATCCATGAAAATTTAAGTGCGTGTACTATGCAATGTGTTTTCAATCTATATTTCACATAGATGTATATAGATAACATAATGCTTGTGTCTGTAATGTTGGTAACATCGAATTAAATATGCCTATTTATACATGAAGTATATCATTTACAAACCATCCAATTGAAAAAACAAACAAAAATCTAGTTGCTTTACAGTTTTGCATAAATATGGCACAAATTAATAACTCTCAAAGAAGGAGAAAAGTAAACAAAAAATATGAGACTTCAATCAAAAAAATGAGATTTTATGTTTTACAATTAACAAATTACACTTTGGCAAACTTTTGACCCATCCGACCCATTTAAACAACATTCTTCCTGTCTAATTTTATTTTATTTTACCTAGTTGGCCCATTAGAGAGTAAAATAACTAAATTCATAGGTCAAGAAATTACCTTTCGGTTTGTCCTAGAAGAAATTAAAGATGATTATCAAGAGCTTTTTTTCTTCTTTTGATCAAGCTCTAACCGATGCTTGTACAACACCTAAAACGACATGATATTTTATAGAAAATAAATATGTATCAAAATTATAATGTAAAACAAACCCCTCATATACTAAATTACATATATGACTTACCAGCTTCTCAATTTTTATCCAAAATTTCTTCACATCCTTGGAGATATTTAGTGCAACTTTTTTCATATGGAGCTCTTCTTCCTAACCATTGAAGATAATGAACTTCAATATCAAGAAGATGACATATACACTTCATTAGAGGCACTCAAAGGTCTCACCTTACAATAAACACAATTAAAACAATTCTTAAAGACAATTCAATGGATATCTATTGGTATGGTCATGAGGGCAAGATTGGAATAGAATCTTAGGATATGAGTAAGATAATGATGGTAAAAATACAAACATATCCTCCTAAGTGTCTTAATTGTCACAACTATGCCCATAATACCCTTAAATTTCTTGCTGAAGTATGTTGTACATATTGCTTCTTAAGTTGTATGGAAATGAAAATGACTATGTTAGCCATCACTCCTCCTTAATAAGATAATATAGATATACAACTTACATATGATTTTTTTTATCGTTTTAAGGTTTGAATTATGTTCCCGCCATGTATTGTCGACTCCGCCACAACGCGCGGGTTCCATACTAGTTGATTAAAGTGAGTTTTTCTAAGTTATCGAGGTGTTATTGTTACAGGGATAAAATAGTCATTTTGCACACTCATTCAGACATACAATAATTATTGGTTCAGCACTTACTGGTTCAGAGGCTTTTACCCATTAAGACCTCATACTGATTCAGCACTTACCAAACAGCCCTTAGTTAAAGAAAATTAATTAATATATATTAAAAAGTTTGTTTGGGCCCAACTTTGGCCTAAGTTTAAAAAAAACTACTCTGTGATAAATAAAGAAATCGAAATTCATTTTTTGTGTGAACTTGGAAATCTTATAGAACATTTCAAATGAGTTTCAATTTTTTTCATTTGTTTGATTTAGTATTAAAAATTATATAAATTATGATATTGTTGTGTACTTATGTTAATTAAAAATTTGAAAGACGAATTATTATTATTGAATTCTAATATGTTAATAACTTAAATATGTTATGATTAGATTTGTGGCTTTGTGTGATTGTGAAAATGAAACCAAATTCTAGTAAAAAACAAGCTCTTATTAGCAATTTGTTCAAAAGAAAAGCCCTCGAAAATGATGTTATGAAACTACGGCAAAAAAAAATTATAAATAAAACTACGGCAAAAAAAAAATTATAAATAAAACTACGGCAAAAAAGTTCTAGATGAAACTACGACAAAAAAAAAAGTTCGCTTACATTATATGAAACTACGACAATTTCTTTTTTAAATGTTACCCCTAGTTTTATCTTATAGATCCGCGATTGTACCCCACATGTGCAGAGGAGAGAGGGTACTTGAATTCTTCACGGGTAGTACCGTCATCAGAAGGGGTTCACGAGTGATGATTCAAATGGCAGGATGCTATTGGTGTGTGGGGCTACTCTAACAATGCTATATAGTAAGTAATCCGTTTAAGAAAGTTTGGATTAAAATCTTATGTTATGGTATACTCGGTGAGTGTAAAATTGTGGACGAGTCATCTTATCTCATTATTAAAATATTACAAACTTATTACATTTTTATTTATTTACATCAAAATTATTATATATAACATTTGTCATCCTTCGCTACAGTAATATATCACTTTCATGCATAAAGTAGGCTTGATTTAAAGGTTATTTACGAAACAACCATTTTTTCCTTTGCCACCTGCTATCATCCCACAGTTTTGCGAGTTGCTCCCACCAAACCTTTATTCTTTCCACTGCCTCCGGTTGGGACCGGTTATGGATGTGACCAGAAACCATACCAAGAGTGGTGGTGATTGGGGATGAGATGCAGGGTGGGTGTATTTAAGAGTGAGGGGTGTTATCCGTTACCCCTCAACTTTTCCTGCATAGGTAAATTTTTTCGTATTTTTATGTTTTTTGTATTATGTTATCCCTGAAAACTATGTAACGTTACCACTCAATTTTTTAAAACCCAACACACCCTCAAAGTTTTTAATATAAGCATAACATAAAAATAGATAGAAACTTACAGGTTATAACCCAGTCCATTTGTAATTTATTAATTAAAATATACAAGCCTATTGACCAATGTTAAAGTATTGAATGGCAGTGCAAACGAGCCGAACAACTCGCAAGCCAGGCGAGTTCGGCTTAATAATTATAAACAACTACATGGCTAATACTTATTAAACAAGTTTCCATTTTTACCAGCCACCCCCTTTTATATTCCAGGTATATCCTCTCTCAGTCCACACACTCACACCAACCCCCCACACACTCCTCTCACTGTATACATACATACATACATATATGTATCTATACAATACATACAATACAATGGTGTCACACTTCACATATGCGCGTGTTCAATAAGCCATATTAATACACACACACACACATTTCCTTCCTTCTACCCTTTAACACGTTCTTCACGAACCCTAATAATCCCATTCCCACCTTTTCCAGATCTATAATATCAATTCCCCTTATTCTCACCCTGATCTCTTCACAAACATTATTATTTTATCATCATTCTGTTACATTTCTGTTACATTTCCGTTACAATTCCGTTACATTCTGTTACAATTCTGTTAGATCTGGAAATGAGCTAGTAATCTGCCTTGATTTATTACCAAAATTGTTATATACCATATCTTACTTATTATTATTATTATCATTAATATTATTATTATTATTGAATATTGATATATATTTATTAGATTAGATAAGATATATTAGATTTTAATAGCTTATTAGATTTTATAAGATTTATTGGTTTAAATAAGTAAATGTATATGGCAATGCCAACGGGAAACAACGTGGTGGTACCGGAAAAAGTGCAGTATCCGGTCGGTGGGGCGGTGGTGGGGCCGGCAGGAGGGGGTGGGATCGGCTGGTACGCGGACGAAAGGGACGGGTTTATATCGTGGATGAGAGGCGAATTTGCGGCGGCGAATGCGATTATCGATTCGTTGTGTCATCATTTGAAGAGTGTGGGTGAGCAAGGGGAGTATGATGGGGTTATAGGGTGTATACAGCAGAGGAGAGGGAATTGGAACCCTGTGCTGCATATGCAGCAGTATTTTTCGGTCGGTGAGGTTGTAAACGCGCTGCAACAGGTGGCGTGGAAGCGCCAGCAGCAGCAGAGTTATCCGGTGAAGGGTGTGGGATCGGGAAGGAGTATAAGAGAGGCGGTGGGGTTGGGTATAGGCAGGGACAGGGAGGGTATAATGTTAGCACAGAGGTTAAGATTGCGTCGAAAGTTGCGAATGGGTCGGGGGTGGGGATTGAGGTTACTAAATCTGATGATAATGATGTTAAAGTTGCTAAGTTTAGTGATGGTAAGAGACTTTGCAATTTATTGTTGATTATGTTTTAAGACTAAGAAGTAGCTTCCATAATAATATGATCACTATGGATGTTTATATATGGTTATTTGTGAGCACAAAAATTTGAGTGTATAGATTCATGTAGTTAATAGCTATTTGCATAATTTTTTTAATGTTAATTGTTAAATGAATCACCTTTAAATTAAATGGCTATTTGGAATTGTTTGAAGTGATTTTGTTAAGTTATTGACTAACATATCCACCGCAATAATATTCTTCACAAGCAAGGTGGTTTCCATATGCATAAATTTTGTCTGACGAATAAAATCTTATTGTTTTTAAGTTTTAACGAACTACATTTCTCCGTTAACGTATATTCACTGTCTTTTTTCGTAAGTAAATGAAGTAAGATTATGTACTTTTGGAGCAACCGGATTCTCATATATACCAGTTTTGATATTCTTGATATGAGGTAGCATCGAATAGAGAAATAGTTATGAATTAATGTTTAATTCCATTTTTTTAGCAGGACTAAGCACAAAACCTCAAATAGACAACAATGCTAAGGAGGTGGATGAGAATCCGAACTCAAAAGGTAGTTCTAAACCTTTTTTTTACTATGATTACTGTTATTATATTACTTTTCTTTGTGGTTTATTTGGTTATTTTTCTGCTTCTGTTTGATACATGTTAAATATTGGTTACTTTGCAACCTTCAAATGAGTTTTTTCAATTATTTCACCGCATAAAAATTATATTTTAATATTTTATACTCATACATTGAAGCTAATGGCGACTAAGCTGTTATAGAATTGAGATTGAACAGCTGGATAAACCGTTTGATTTGTTATTTACCTTGTGAAGGGTTTACTAATGCGCATTCAGAGAATGATTCATCGTCACTGCGTACTTCACAGCAGAAGCCAGATATTTTGGCTAGTGCAAAAACTTTTGTTGGTACTGAGATGTTAGATGGCAAAATGGTATTTTTCTGATGTTCTGCTATATCTTCGTCTATTTATTGTAGAATGTATGCTGTAAATTTGTGTTTTTTGTTTGTAGGTTAATGTGGTTGATGGAATGAAGTTGTATGATGAGTTACTTGATGATCCCGGAGTTAGAAAAATGGTTAGCTCGGTAAATGATTTAAGGGCTGCAGGAAGACGGGGACAATTGCAAGGCAAGTCACTTACTCTTTTTTTTTTTTTTTAAATGGATAAAGTACATTTTTTTTGTTATCGTTTCATTTATGCATAAACCAACTATCAAGATTCAAGATACCAACATGTCTCTGAACTTGTAGATATATTTTATTATGTGTAATTTATATATGTGTCAATCATTCCTGTACATTTTATAAAAACAGGAAATACATTTGTTGTCTCGAAAAGGCCTATGAAAGGTCATGGAAGAGAGATGATTCAGTTTGGCTCGCCTATTGTGGACATACCTTTCGATGGTGAAGCCATCAATGGAACCTCCAAAGGTGTGTTCGAAATTCAAATTTATAACAAAATATTATGTCAATAAATTTATAAATGTATTAGCATCCACCTTTGCGTGTGACTTAAGTAAAACAACTAAAATTTTCAGATCGGAAAATCGAACCCATTCCAAGTTCATTTCAAGAATTCGTTGAAAGACTAATGTCCATGGAAATTCTGAAAGTGAAACCAGACTCATGCATTATTGATATCTATAATGAGGTTAGTAGTGATTACTGAATTTATGGCTTGTATTTGTTAGTAATAATGTTTTGATATTATTGGGTTGGCCCAACTGATATGTTTTTTTGTAGGGTGACTACTCCCTGCCCTATATGTGGCCCAGTTCGTTTGGACGGCCCGTTTGTGTTTTGTTCTTGACTGAGTGTGACATCACCTTTGGTAAAGTAATAAATTCCGACCACCCTGGGGATTGCAGAGGTTCTGTTAAGCTTTCTCTCACTTCCGGGTACTCTCTCTCTTCCCTAAACTGTTATTGGTGGTTATACGGTTGTGCTATACAATCACGTTGATGCACCTGCTGACATGGCTACATGACGTTTTATGTGTTTGTAGATCGATGCTTGTCATGGAAGGAAAATCCGCTGATTATGCTAGACATGCGCTTCCATCTATCCGGAAACAACGAATCCTTGTAACCTTAACCAAGTCACAACCAAAGCGAACCACATTGGCCCCAGTAGTACCTCCATCCCACTGGACCCCACCGCCTATTAGGTCTCCAAATCCAGTGGGGCCGAAACACTATGTCCCAGTTCCAACAACTGGGCTTCTGCCGCCTCCAAATGGAGTCCAACCCATTTTTGTTCCGGCTGCAGTTGCACCACCCTTGACCTTTCCAGCAGCACCGCCCATGGGTGGAGCATGGGCGGCAGCTCCATCTCTGAGGCCGCATGCTCCACCTGGCACTGGAGTTTTCCTTCCTCCAGGTAGCAATTCTGTTGCAGAAAAGGAAAATGGGGCGGGAAAGCATGATGACGAGGATAACATATCTCCGAAAGAGAAAGTGGAAGATTGCAAAGGCGGGTTGGATGAAAATGGTGGTAAAACCGTTGTCGTTGAAACAGAAGGATGATTTAACCGGCTGCTGAAGATCGGTTTAGAGAGAGATTCGTTGAGCGCCTGAAAACTTCAATGGGGTTGAAGCAAATGTAAAAAGCGGGAAAAGTGAAATCATTCGGTTTTTTTTGTCTTGTCTTACTGCAAGAACATGAACACAAACTCTAAATTTAGCTCAATTTACACATTAGTTATGCATTTCAAGTCTTCTTTTTTGGTCACTACTACTTATTTATGATGAAAGTTTGGATCAGGACCACCCGGGTTTGAGTTTTGATCTTTAAACTTGAAACATCTGGCCTGTTTGAAAAGTTGTTTTAAGTCGGTTCCAGTTTAGCTCTCGATCTAGACTAGAACCAGGCTGAAAAGTGTCGTTTCGTTTGTGTCTAGCTTTGGATCTAGATCACGACCAGGTTTGAGTTTTAATCTTTAAATCAAACGTGTCGTTTCGTTTGTGATCTAGCTTTGGATCTAGATCATGACTGGGTTTGAGTTTTAATTTTTAAATCAAACGTGAACTCAAACCCGAGATTGACACTCAAATCTAATGTTATTTTTCATGTGCTTTATCATACCTAAAATAACACAAGATTTTGGCTCATGGGTGTTGCCATGAGATCCAAAATATTAACATTTTCTCATAGTCACTATAATTATTATATCTGGTTTTCCTTAGTAAAATACTTAATGTAATTGACAAATAAATGTTAAACAACTTACAATGTATTATTATAATATTTTTACAACTTGTTTTTAAATTATAGTTATAAAATTATAAAATTTGAAACTTCAGAACCCAAATTCCGTATCTTCTATGATTTTCTCCTAGATCTCCTTATATTTAATTGCTTTTCTAATTGTAAACGTGCGTGGCAAAAGTTTACACGTTCTGAAAAAAACAAAAAAAATCTTTAGTTTATTTAGCTGTTTAGTTTGACTTTATTCAGCCAACATTTATCCTGCTATATACAATTTCATACCTAACAAAATAGTAGTTAATTCGTTATAAAATTTTAATAATTTCAACATTTATCTGTTGGTCGCGATCAATTTCGACTAAGAAAATATTTAAAAACAGTCTAAACTTTTCCCTACAACGATTCTTTCTAACTGAATGTAAACCAACTAAGTTTTTTTTATTACTTGGCATGCTTATGTATCAAAACTTTATTTTTTATGACGTGACATGATTATGTGGCAAAAATTTTAATAATTTGATGACCACGTCATCAAAACACTTGTTGGCATTCCATTACTTTGGGATTCCTGAGGGCAAATAAATTAAAAGTTGAGAGTGCTTATAAGCATTTCATGTGGTGGTGGGGTGTGGATCGGGGAAGAGCATCGGTGGGCTGAGGTGGCAAGCCTTCCCTCGGGGAACACCATCCCCGTTCTCAGATTGGTGCCAACAGAGGAAATTCCCCGTCCTCTTCCTCTCTATCTCTCTCTTCATTCCTCTCTCTCTTCATTCCCCTCTCTCTTCTTCTTCTTCAATGATGAGGTGACTAAAGGTGAGTAGGTGGCACCTTCTCCATCATTACCACACCCCACGGCCTGAGTTAAGATTAATTGCAGTCAACAAGTGAAACTTGGCTTCAGTTGTATTGATCATGTGAGCCCAATTATTTTATTTACCCTTCGTATTCTATTTTGTAATTAAAAATATTCTAAGAAAACAATTGTAATAAGACAATATATTAAAGGACAAAATATCAATCATATCTTATCTTAAAACATCTTTTTGCAATTCAATTTTTTTTATTTATTATTTAATATTATCTTTATTCAACTTTTATAATATATGTTTCTAATCTAGTTCATTCACTTAGAAATAATCTTATCATTCTTCTTCTAGTAACGCATTTTTCAAATGGTATTTTGTGCATGACATAGTGTTCAATAAAACCAGAAAAAAAGGCTTACAAAAACTAAAAAAAAAAATTGTCATAGACTTGAGCAGTTGAAATTTAAACAGGTGAGATGACATGAAGATGAGTTTTGATGACCATAAAAAGCTACTTCCTGTCAAGTCATGTATCAAAATTGTTAAAAATATTGATAATGATATATTATATGCAACACTTATATATTTTTGTTTATATGTTTTGCATTGGAGCATTGGTTGGAGTCTTGGGCTAAGGAGGTGTAGGGCTAAAGTGTAGCAGGCTGGAGTGCAGCTTGGATTGGGCTTCGTGGAGATTGCTGGATGGACAGCCCAACAGATAAGAGTTTTGGGCCCATGTCTCTCGCTTATCCGGTTGTCTAGGCCCAGTTCATTGCTGGTGTTTTATTTGATGGTGTGGATTGCTATGCTGGCAATCCCCACTCCTAAATGTGTGGCCCCAGATGATATTAAAGTGTGTTTCTTTGGAGATGATCAGACGGTGGATATTGGCTCGGGTGTGCTTTCTCTCGAGCCAACCTCTTGGCTATATAA
Organism: Ambrosia x helenae; assembly: GCA_030844895.1. NCBI lineage: Eukaryota > Viridiplantae > Streptophyta > Magnoliopsida > Asterales > Asteraceae > Ambrosia > Ambrosia x helenae. The sequence continues at coordinate 111,177,912 of CM061231.1, read as the reverse complement.
AGCTTTTTCTGCTTCAGTTCACTAGTTTTGCCATTCGTATTCTGTTTCAGTCTCTCTCTCACATCTCTCACAATCATTGAACGATTAGGGTTTGTATGTTGAGTCCTGCACTTGTACTTCTCATATAAGTGTTGAGGTCTTGTTGATCCTGTCTAGTTCTTGTTTACGTATTTGTAATCTTTTGGTTGTTTAGAGATTGGTGTTATTGTTTTGATTACAGAGTTTGTAATAGGTCTGTTTAGAAGTTGTTATAAGTATTTCAATCTTTGTTTGATCTATTAGTCTCTGGTTTTATACCATTTGACAAGGTATCAGAGCCTTAAGGCTCTTCTTGGTGTCTTCCGCTGATTTGTAGGGTTTGGGTGTTTCATTCTAGGGTTCTTGATTGTTATCGTTCTTGTTGGTGGTATGTGTCGGTTCTTGGTTAGGTGGATCTAGCTCAGATCTGATTTCGACTGTGGATCCCTAAACCTGATTGGATCTAGGGTTTTGTGTCAAGAAGAACTGGTTGCTGATTCAAGAAGAATTGAACACGAGGAAACATTATCTTCTATTGCTCTCTAATCTGTAACCCTAAGTGAAGGTTACAGATTACGAATTTGGAGAAACCCTAACTTGGGTCCCCATTTGGTGAGATTGTTCCTGCACTTTCTGTTATTTTTTCATTGTGTCTAGGAGCATTGTCCGGGTTAGGGGGACCGGAGTTGGCTCAGTATTTGGTTGAGTCTGCTGATTGTTTGATTCTTGATTGTGTTGTTTTTTGTTGTCAATACTTGTGTAGGTTTTTTGCTTTCTGATCTGTGTGTTCTAGATCTAGGAATCAGACTCCCCTGTTAAGACATGGCCAGACACCTTTGAGTGATGAACCTGGTATCTTGATCACTGACAGGGCTTCGTCTGTGTGTGCTTGTGTGTCTATACTATAGTATTGATTCTGTTTGATCTTGGTGATTTGATTGCTTTCTTTATTACCATGTCTGATCATAGTAGTCAGTTTAGTGAGTCTGGTGATGCACGACTTGGTGCTACTTTGATTAATAAACTTGATGCTAGTGATCCTTTGTATCTACATGCTAGTGATTCTGCTAATTTAAACATTGTAAATGTGAAATTAAAGGGCACTGAGAATTACAATGTGCGGTCTAATGCTATGATTTTAGCCTTGCAAGTTAAAAACAAACTTGGTTTCATTAATGGAGAGTGTGTTAAACCTGGTGATGATAATGTGTTGATTAGGCAATGGGATAGATGCAATTCAGTGGTTTTAACTTGGATTCTGAATTCCATATCAGAAGAATTATACTTAGGACAAGTATATTCCAAGTTAGCCTCTGAAGTGTGGAAGGATTTAAAAGAAACTTATAACAAAGTAGATGGGTCTATTGTTTTTTATCTTCATATATAAATCAACTCTTTTAAACAAAGTGGTTTAACTGTGGCTGATTATTATCATAAACTTAATGTAATGTGGAAACAATTAGATCAGATTCCACAATTGCCTTCTTGTACTTGTGAAGCTTCAAAGGAATTTAATAACTACAGTCATATGATTAAACTAATGCAGTTTTTAATGGGATTAGATGATTATTATCAGGGAGTTAGAATTAATCTACTTACAGAAGATTTACTTCCTTATGTAAAGGAAGCTTTTTTCAGTTGTTTCTAGGGAAGAATCACACAGGAAATCTTCAAATGGTTCTAAGTCAAGTCAAACTGTTAACTTTGTTTCTAAAGTAAATCAATCTATTGATTTCAATAAAGAAATGTGAAAGCTAATCTTTTATTAAAATGCACACACAGCAATAAGAATGGTCATACTATAGACAAATGTTTTGAAATAATTGGATACCCTACTTGGATGAGGTCCAAAGGGAATCCAAACAAGAAGGCATCTGTGGTTAATAATTCTACTAGTAACTCTAATGTGTCTATTCCATCATTGTCTAGTGAACAACTTGCTAAGCTGATGAATTTCCTAAATGAGAAACCTTGGGATGTTGCTCAAAATTGCAATGTTACAGGTAATCTATTTTGTGCCACTTCTGTTAGTTCTAGCATTTACTGTTTTGTTAGTAGCAATGGGATACTAAAAGGGGTGGGGTGGATATGTGATTCTGGAACTAATGAACATATGGTAAATAATGAAAAGTTTTTAAGAGACTATGTTGACGTCTCTCAACTTAATATAAGAGTTAAACATCCTAATGGTACTTTTGCTTTAGTAACTAAAATTGGTATATTACATTTGGCTGATGGAGTTACTTTACAGGATGTATTAGTTGTTCCTGAATACTCTGTTAACTTGTTGTCTGTCCACAAGTTAGCCAGAGATAACAAGCTGTATATAGGTTTTGATGAACACACTTGTTATATCCAGGATTTACTAACCAAGAAAACCCTGGTGACTGGTAAACAAATGGATATTCTATACATGTGTGGGAATGCCTGTTTGTCTAATAAGGTGTGTTTGGATAGTAAAAAGCTGTATAGTTTGTGGCATGCTAGACTAGGACATCCTTCTGATCAGGTCATAAATGTTTTAAAAACTAAGATAAGTTTGTCTAAATATGATAATATTGATCGTAACACCCGGCCTCTCTCACCACCAATATTGTCCGCTTTGCCCCGATGGGTTGCCAATCCAGAGCTCACGGATTTGTTTTTGGTCGCCCCGGTGGAGACTTCCCATGAGGTCACCCATCCTGATACTACTCCCACCTGAGCACGCTTAACTGTGGAGTTCTCCTCTCATCCACTAGCATTAAGCCCAAAACGCGTTGGTGATTTAAGAGGCTTTGGATTACTTATGAACCAAGGATCTCTCCTGGCCACGGCCAATGTGGGATTTGCCTAGGGTGTCATACAAAGGACCATGTTAATCTTCTCATAAATCAGTACTGTTACAATCACCCCCCTTAGGGACTCATCGTCCTCGATGAGGTTTGCCCCACCATCCCGAACGGCACAGGAGTGACTCTGATACCAATCTGTAACACCCCAACCGATGGCGGAAACATCGAGGTGTCACGTAGTGACGATTGTTCAATAGCACATGGACTAGAAATCTAAATTTTGATACATTGAATTGAATAATTTATTACATTGAAAGGAATTACAAGATACAAAATTCCATCGTGACAACTAAAACTAAAATCCAATAAATCTCAAATCTAAGTCTAATGTCCAAAATCTTAGAAATGATCTCATAAAAACCTGAAACATGTACGAAAATAATTTGGTCAATACAAAAATGTATTGGTGAGCATACCCTGTTTGAATACATATAATAGAAAACTGTTTCGCAATTTATGTGCTATGATATTTGTAATACGTAAAAGGGTCAAAATCAAGCCTCACATCGTTCAATACTCGTTCACGCATCGTTCAATAATCGTTCACACATCGTACAAGAAAAACCATAACAATGACCAAGGAATATAATTCGTAGTACTACTCATTGTTAGGTGCGGCCCAAAGGTTAATGACTTTGACAAATCGTTCATACAATTTACACAAAACATATCAATGAGCACATTGCTTTATAAATAACACACATAGGTTTAGTAATAATTGTACATGAGTCACCCCAAAAGAGTAAATAGTAAAAAGGGGAAAAATATACTCACAGTTTGCGAAAGCGATCAAAACTTAAGCGGTCGTGAGCTAAGTAATGGGAATTCCGAGAAATTCATCCTAAAATGTATAAGAATACTAATAAATGAAATGTCTTAAAAGTCTAAGGTATCTAGGTTATAAGGCATTAGGGTTTGCTAGGCCGATTTGGGGAATTAGAGTTTTTGCGATAAAATCAATTTGATATTTTATTTGTATGCCAAAATAAAATGATTAAAATCTATGATTATGATATGAAAATTTAAATACTACTTAATTGAATATTTAAAGAAAAATATGTTATGAACAACCAAGATAAAGAATAAGTTTAATTATAATTATAATTACAATAATTAATAATTATTGCACAATTAATTATAAGTTACTCAAATGATTCAACCAAATAAAATTTTGACTTTCAACATAGGAATCTTTATATTTTATAAGAAAAATATTCATAAAACAGCTTTTAAATATTATAAATAAATAATTGATTTATTATGTCTAATTAAACATAAATAAGACTAAAAATACAAAACATGGTCCAAAAATAATATTTTTATGAAAAACGATTATTTTCTGATGTAAAGTAGTGAAAATAATTTTTCCATAATTTTTCTCACTTTATTTGTATTTAAAACATATTTAATGAAATTAAATAGTGTTTTAATGATTAAAAATGGTAAAAAAACAGCAAAAGTAACTATTTTCTAAGAAAATAAAATTTATTTTAGTTTATCATAGTTAGAAATAATTTCCTAGAAAATTTGAGATTAAAATCCTCAAAAACGATTTTTTTATCAATTAATTATGATTAAAACAATTTAAATTAAAAAAATACGATAATAATATATTTTTCAGAAAATAAAAACATGATAATTTTCTTTATGGTTTCAAGACCCTACACATAAATTTATAGATTTTTTGGATCAAAAATGAATTTATTATAAATATTATAAATTTATGTACATTATAAATATTTATATCAAACATAAATAAATTCTGAGGGAATATTAAAAATGGAAAGAAAAACGTGGAGGTCCTAAGGATCGAACCGTGTCTTTCCAAAGTAAACTCAAACACACAACCACTACAACACAAAGCATTTTGTTGACTAAAGTCAAAGTAAAAGCTATTTAAATATTAACCCCAAATCATCTTCTTCCCCAAATATCCTAAGCAATAAACCCTAACCCTAGAAACCTAAGATCATCTATTCGATATGAATACATCCCAAAAACATGGGGCTAATGATCAGTGAAGTAAACTAAATAAAACGACATATCGATTAATTACTTACATTGCCGAATAAGAGTCGAAAAAGAGAAGAAACCGAAACTTTGAGCTACGAATCAATGCTTTCTGGTCACGATTTTAGAGACTTTTGTGTGAGTTTAGAATGTTCAAGAGTTGGGGCTTTCAGAGTGACTTCATCATTTTTTTTAAACAAAATGGATGAACAAATGATTTATAAAATTGGCTTGTAAACATATATTAATTTCACAAAATTTATGGCCATCTTAATGGTGGAGGTTATGGAAGAAGAATAACTAGTCAATGCAAATTGTGATGTTCAAAAACAAAAGCATCATTTTAAAGTCAAATTGAATATCTTTACATATTTGTAACATATATTTATATTTCATTTAATTTAATTTAATAAAACATAAAGAGCATTGAAATATTTTAGTGTATAACATATATGATTTCAAATCCCATAATTACATTTTGTTTCAACCTTTTTATTATATTGCAACTTCAAGAAATATCAAGTATATTGATTATGTACTAAAACCAATTAGCGTAAATGCAATTAAATTCATAAAACTCCTTTATAGACTTTAAACTTAAAAATTCTGACATTTCAAAAAAAAAAAAAAAAATTACAACAAACTGTAAACGTTTAACTTTTTAAAAAAAATCTAACGAACACTAAAATTTTAATTTTTATAAAATCCATTTCGAAATAAGCATTAAGTTTGATATTTTATAAATTTTGAAAATCACGAAACTTATAGGGACTAAAATAGAAACATTAAATACATGAAGGGCTACAATTGACACCTTGATAAAGATGAGGGTGACGGTTCTTGTAGCGCCCCGCTTTTCTCTAATAATATAGTAATATTTATTGTATAAAACGACTTTTACTCGTTAACAATAATAGCCTGTTATCAAGGAATACGTTTTAATTCATTACTAAATTAAATTATTTAGTTGTGCTGTTATAGTGTCGAAAATAATAATAACTTGTTACAAGTAATAACGTGCCAAATAACAGACACTCAGTAAATTCTTATAAATCTTAAAGCGACGATGAATACATATACAATTAATATATGGTCCAACCACTCATTTTAATCGGTTTATATATATAAATTTAAAAAATAATAATAACTATTTCAGCGGTTAAGTAAGTAATGTAATTTAAACGAGACCGAGTCAGTAACTGGCTCGTATACGCGGTACCCAACCACTTAACCCACACCAAAACCCTAACACTACTTAAACACTTTATTTTCTCCATCACAACCCTAATGCTGCCACCAACATTAGCAAAGCCAAAAACCTTCTCTTGTTCGTTCAACTCAACTAGATGTTGGTTATTTCTTCATGATCATCTACCTAGTCCTATTAACCATCGCTGCCTTCTCCTCCAAGTCCCTCCTCAACCTACCATCGCACCACCCACCATAAACCCTTGAAACGAAAACCGATCACCACCGTTCGCGCCACCGCAACATGGAGCCGATGGTGTGGCTAGTGGTTATTATGATCGGTGGATATGTTCGACGGTGAGGGAACATACATGGTTGATGATGGTTTCGGTGGTTGGTATCGGTTTGGGTGCGGTGTTGGTGTTTAGTTCCAGAAACGGTAATGGTGGTTGATGGTTGTGACCGAGTGCGGCTGCGGTGTCAATGATGTTCGATGTCATGTGATGATGGAGCGACAGTACGTTTGTGGTTGGTGAGACCCGTGGTTATGGTAGGTTCGACGATCGGCTTTGATGACAGTTGGATAGGATTCACAGATTGACATTTAAGGTTTGTTACGGGATTGTAGGAGGGTCACGTTGGGAAAGCACCAATGTTTCAATTTGCTATGGATTTAATAATGTTTAGCATGGTACAAGGTTTGGATGGAAACAATGCATGCAGTAGTTTTTAACTAAGTTGGGATTTCTAAGTGTAAGCCATGGATGTCGATGATGGTGAAACTAAATGGGTGACTATCATGGATTAAACTAATCAATGTTGAAGCGTGATAACTAGTCACATATGAAGTGTATGGACGTATGGGATTTTATTGTGGCCTTGGTCATGGAATTAATGCATGGAAAATTTATAATGGTTGTCATGAAAAAGGCTTGTGCACTAAAAGGTGTAATGATTTTGATGGAAACTAGGCGCGGAGCGGTTAGGTTATGTGATGCGATTTCAACGTGTAGGTTGTTGACACCATCTTAGGATTCACGTCTTCACTAGGTTCCCTAGTCTTTGCAGTTTGCTTGCATCATGAAGGACACAAGAGTTCAATTTATCCAAGTTCAGATTTGTTGCTACTTGCTAGTACTTGCACAAAGAATTTCAGGTGAGTTTACGTAACCTTGTTTATGCAATTCTTTATACTTGAAACTTTATACTTAAGTAATTCTACATACATGTCTAGTTGTAAACTTTAGTGCCTCATGACTTAGACAAAGACTATTAGACTTAAACTTAAACTTACATAATCATTAGCTATGGCCAAGCCGGCGATACACAATGATAGATCTATTGGATTGACAACCCCACCTAGATTCGTTGACCATCTTGTATGGGGAGCGCGGGTGATTGTTATCGTTCCAAACTTTATAAGGAGAACCGTGAATGCGGGATGGACCTAAACTTTATAAGGAGAACCGTGAATGCGGGATGGACCTAAACTTTATAAGGAGAACCGTGAATGTGGGATGGACCTAAACTTTATAAGGAGAACCGTGAATGCGGGATGGACCTAAACTTTATAAGGAGAACCGTGAATGCGGGATGGACCTAAACTTTATAAGGAGAACCGTGAATGCGGGATGGACCTAAACTTTATAAGGAGAACCGTGAATGCGGGATGGACCTAAACTTTATAAGGAGAACCGTGGATGCGGGATGGACCTAAACTTTGTTGGAGGATTGATTATGTGCATACTATACTTCATGTTTATTCATGTAGACTTAAACTTACATTAGACATATGAATTGCTAAACTTTTATTCTAAAACTTAATTGCTTGACTTGGCTTATGTATTCTCACCAACTTCTAGTTGACCCCCCATCATTTCCAAACTCAACAGGAAATACTAATGCTTGAAGTCTAGAGCTAGCATGAGAAGATATTTGAAGTTTTAAGCTTTGTTTGATTATTGGATGTATTAGATTTCATTCAAGACATTTAATATAATTCAATACTGTAATGGAATAAAGGATTATTTGAACATATGTATTACCATGAGCTACTGAACAATCATTCATACGTGACACCTCGATGTTTCTGCCATCGGTTGGGGTGTTACAGATTGGTATCAGAGCCTTGGTTATAGGGAATTAGGTTATTAGAAAAAATAATCTAGTCTATAGCCTTAGGACATTAATCAGTACTTGCTTTAGTTGCTTGTAGCTCTACCTTATCCTTATCTCTATCCCTATTCTCCTCCTTATTCCTACCCTAGCTTGGTCTTGCCTACACTCTCTTTCACTTGTTGCAATCCTAATGGACTCCTAGTTTAATAGGGCAAAATTCACTGGGCTTAGATTCGATCTGTCTTGATAAGTCAACATTTTCGTATATACGTGGACAAATGAATACAATCTTTGTATTTCATTTTCATTTATACCCCTTCACTCTCATTTAAATTATAAGATTTGAATAAAAAAAAAATCTTGCACTTCAAATCTATTTTCTTCCTTATATAATCCCCTCGTTAGCCTAAATTTCATGAAACATTTGTGGATCTCACGAACATATTTCATTTTACAAACTTGTAATATTACCCGCTTGTTTAATTATTTTTAACATCCAACCCAAATCATATATTTTTCTTTACAACATATTACATATCTTACTTCTTAAATCATATTACCTTCGGGCCAATTTTATTTTAAACTTCTCCCCCTACATATTTTTTTAAAAGACACCCCTAACCATCAAATTTCATCATATTCAAGATTTTAAAGTCCTTGTTCAAACTATCATCTCGTAACCTATTTATAGGATATACTCTAGCGCCAACATTAAAGAGTACTAAATTTTGTCAAATGTTCATTACCTAGGAATTTCACAAACCAAAGCAAATAAATATTTTTGTCAAAAAGCCTTTTATTCCACAAACTCATTTTCTAAATTTCAAATGTTGGTGTAACAATTTATTGGTGTAACAAATGATCCAAAAAAAAAAGTTTTAATATATTAGGAATCACTTCTTTTTATGGAATAATCAAAGTCAATTATACAAAACACCTCAACAAATTCTTGATTTTTTTTGAAGTCCGACATCGTGTTTAAAACTTATGACTCATCGAAATATTTTGATCTAAATCAATTTAGTTGTACTATTTAATGATTTTTGCTTTATATACAAAACCAATTTTGAAAATAAAAATCTTTCCATCCACAGGGACAAAATTTACTCTACAATTTTTCCATTGACACCTACTTATTTTAAACTTGTTCGAATTGTTACAAATTTTTGGCAAATACCACGATCATGTTTTCTCATACGCTTGATTCTAACCGTTGATCCAAACCCCACAATTTGCATTGCCACATAATCTCCTTACTATAAAATAAACTCCTTATCAACTATTTTCACATTCACTATCTCTCACAACTTTAATTCTGCTTCAAGATTTTTCACCATCCCCTCAAGAATTAGACTCATATCCTTCACCTTCTCAAACATGAACTAGTTACCCATGATAACCAAACTATTGAAACTTGATTGTGTGTTGCATCAAACTTAATCCTTAGTTATACATGAGGATTCGATATCTACCATATTTGAACATTTGATACTAGAACTATTTCCTATAGACACACCTAGAGTCATTAACCTTGTCTAGGGCAACTCTATTACAACTCGCATGCTATACTTGATACTTGATTGCTTACATGTACATATTACCAATTTGCAACTCATGTGTAATAATTGGTACACTTAATCAAATAACTGTTAGAGGATGAAGTACTTGCTCAACAGTTAATAGAGTACCAAATAACCTACTCAACGATTGGTAGAGGTCATCATGCCTGCTCAACAGTCGGTAGAGGCCCTACAACCTGCTCAACGACTGGTAGAGGCTATCGCACCTGCTCAACAATCGGTAGAGGTTCTTACTCACTGACTGGTATAATTCTTTTTCCTGCTCAACAATTGGACTCATTTTTGGATACGTTGTATACGATTAAATCACAAGGTTATTTTGCATTACTTACATGTGTGTTTAGAGTCATAGAAGGACACAAAACCCTAATGTAAGGTAAATTGGTGATTGCGGTCCGGAACGTAATCATGAATTTACAGGTACGTTAAGGTGGTGTGAAATTCTATCAAGGTTTTTCGGTAGCTAATCAATTATAAACGCTAGTTACCTAGTAATTCATTTAGTCTTTCCATAGTCAATCAACTCACACATTTCTTTTGGAATTCCTAAAACTTAAGTTTAGTGTTTTGTTAGATTCTTATTCTCCTTGTTATTTCAGACGAACCTAATCCGACCCTTAAAACTCACACATATCAAAACTCTTACCCAAATTACTCGAAACATATTATTCTATTACTTATAAATTCATGTTGTGCCTTAACCCAAATTTTTCCAAACCACAGTTGTCTTAATTTCTACCCAATCACACTCAACCCTGTGTTTTTAATAACTTCGGGACGAAGTTCCCAAAAGTAGGGGAGACTGTAGCGCCCCGCTTTTCTCTAATAATATAGTAATATTTAGTGTATAAAACGACTTTTACTCGTTAACAATAATAGCCTGTTATCAAGGAATACGTTTTAATTCATTACTAAATTAAATTATTTAGTTGTGCTGTTATAGTGTCGAAAATATGTTACAAGTAATAACGTGCCAAATAACAGACACTCAGTAAATTCTTATAAATCTTAAAGCGACGATGAATACATATACAATTAATATATGGTCCAACCACTCATTTTAAGTCGGTTTATATATATAAATTTAAAAAAAAATAATAACTATTTTAGCGGTTAAGTAAGTAATGTAATTTAAACGAGACCGAGTCAGTAACTGGCTCGTATACGCGGTACCCAACCACTTAACCCACACCAAAACCCTAACACTACTTAAACACTTTATTTTCTCCATCACAACCCTAATGCCGCCACCAACATTAGCAAAGCCAAAAACCTTCTCTTGTTCGTTCAACTCAACTAGATGTTGGTTATTTCTTCATGATCATCTACCTAGTCCTATTAACCATCGCTGCCTTCTCCTCTAAGTCCCTCCTCAACCTACCATCGCACCACCCACCATAAACCCTTGAAACGAAAACCGATCACCACCGTTCGCACCACCGCAACATGGAGCCGATGGTGTGGCTTGTAACACACCAACCAATGGCGGAAACATCGAGGTGTCACGTAAGAATGAGTATACAGTAGCACATGGTATTCAAGTTTTAATTTGAAATTTATTTAAAGTATAAATATCCAAAATTGAAATACATAATAAGTTTTAAATGCAATTCTAATACATCAAATAACCAAATAAGCATAAACTTCAATTTGTCTTATCATGCTAACACTCTAGTCTTCACGCATCATAATTTCCTGTTGAGTTGTAAAAATGGGGGGGGGGGGGGTCAACTAGAAGTTGGTGAGAATACATAAGCCATGTCAAGCATTTAAGTTTAAGAATAAAAGTTTAGCAATTCATATGTCTATAGTAAGTTTAAGTCTACATGAATAAACATGAAATGTTGAATCGACATAATCAAACCTTCGACTAGTTTAGGTCCATCCCGTTATCCACGGTTCACCTTAATAATATGTTGGAACGATAACAATCACCCACGCTCCCCATAAAAGATGGTCAACGAATCTAGGTGGGATTGTCAATCCAATAGATCTATTATTGAGTATCGCCGGCTTGGCCATAGCTAATGATTATGTATTGTTGAAACTTGTTGAAACTGTTGTTGTTGTCTAAATCATCAGGCATTAAAGTTTACAACTAGACATGTATGTAGAATTGCTTAAGTATAATGTTGCAAGTATAAAGAATTGCATAAACATGGTTACGTAAACTCACATTGGCTAAGGTGAATTATCCTCTAAGTGTTGTGAATGTATGCGAGGCGAATCCCAAGGACTCAACAACGTAGCTAGTCCAAATTGAAGAAACGAAAAAGAAAGAATATCAAGTTTCCAATTCGCCAATTACAAGAGCTTATAATCAAAGCTTCAATGGTAGAAGTAATAGACTATAGAAGAAGGGTATGAGGGAAAGTTTAATCGGATTGAAACAATCGATTTAGAGGTGCCAAGTATAATGGGTCATAGGTGGGTTTTTATACTAGTTTTGGATTCAATTAGCCATTAAAATTGTTCAACACCATAAAGTAAGGTTTTATGATGAATTGACTATTTGACTAAGACTTTGACTGTTTGACTAAGACTTTGACTAGGACTTTGACCAGGACTTTGACTGTTTGACTAAGACTTTGACTCCAAGAATTATGTTGTCAAGACTTTGATTCTTGACTCAAGGCTTTATTTTGAAATGAATTTATATCTTCATTGTTTGAGATTATAAATGTAATTGGAAAATGATTAGCTTTAAATAAGAAATGAAAAAAAAAATCATTAGTTTGAATTAGAAAATAAAAAAACACCGTCTTATAAAATGACGATTTTATAAATAGAATTAGGATAGGACATATGTCATGATTGAAGATTTTTTTTAAGTACAATGATAAAAGGAACTTAGAAAAATAGAGTGCACGGATAAAGATAAGAATACTTAGAAATAAATTAGACTTTATATCATGGATCGGGAAATACTTTAATGCAAAATAAATGGGAAAATTCGTGAGGTTACAGTCTCCCCTACTTTTAGAAACTTCGTCCCGAAGTTATAAAAAAACACCGGGTTGACAGTGATTGGGTAGAAATTAGGGCAACTGTGTTTGAAAAATTTGTGTTAAGACATGACATGAATTTATAGGTAACAGAATAAACTGTTTCGAATAATTTGGTAAGAGGTTTGATAGGTGTGGGTTTTAAGGGTTGGATTAGGTTCGTCTAAAATAGCAAGGAGAATAAGAATCTAGCAAAACACTAAACTTTAAGTTTTAGGAATCTTAAAAAGAAATGCATGAGTTAATTGACTATAGAAATACTAAACAGGTAACTAGAGTTTATAATTGGTTATCTACCAAAAACCTTGATAGAATTTCACACTACCTTAACGTACCTGTAAATTCATGATTACGTTCCGGACCGTAATCACCAATTTACCTTACATTAGGGTTTTGTGTCCTTCTATGACTCTAAATGCAAAATAACCTTGTGATTGAATCGTATACAATGTATCCAAAAATGAGTCCAACTATTGAGCAGGAAAAAGACTTCTACCAGTCAGTGAATAAGAACCTCTACCGATTGTTGAGCAGGTGCGATAGCCTCTACCAGTCGTTGAGCAGGTTGTAGGGCCTCTACCGACTGTTGAGCAGGCATGATGACCTCTACCAATCGTTGAGTAGGTTATTTGGTACTCTACTAACTGTTGAGCAAGTACTTCATCCTCTATTAGTTGTTTGCTTAAGTGTACCAATTATTACACACATGAATTGCAAATTAATAATATGTATATGTAAGCAATCAAGTATCAAGTATAGCATGCGAGTTGTAATAGAGTTGCCCTAGACAAGGTTAATGACTCTATGTGTGTCTATAGCAAATAGTTTATATTCCATGACTTCTAGTATCAAATGTTCAAATATGGTAGATAATCGAATCCTCATGTATAACTAAGGATTAAGTTCGATGCAACACACAATCAAGTTTCAATAGTTTGGTTATCATAGGATCAAGTTCATGTTCAAGAAGGTAAAGAATATGAATTTAGTTCTTGAGAGGATGATGAATAATCTCGAAGCAGAATCAAGGTTGTGAGAGATAGTGAATGTGAAGATAGTTGATAAAGAGTTTATTTTATAGTAAAGAGATTATGTAGCAGTGTAAATTGTGGGGCTTGAATCAAAGGTTAGAATCAAGTGTATGAGAAAACATGATTGTGGTATATGCCAAATATTGTAAAATTTTCGAAATAGTTGAAAATGAGTGAGTGTCGATGGAGAATTTAGAGACTAGATATTATTCCTATGAAAAAAAAAAATCTTATTTTCAAAATTGGTTTTATACATAAAGCAAAAGTTGTTAAATAGTACAAGCTAAGTGGGCTTTGATTAAAATATTCCCGTTAGTTGGAGATTTCAAACATGACATTAGGTTTTGAAGATCAAGGTTCTATTAAGTGATTTTTAATAGTTTAAAGCATTATATAGAAAATTGTTTGTTATGTCAATAAATAAACATTTGAATTTAAGTTCGAGGACATCTTTTGACAAAAATATGTACTTTGTAAAGTTACTAGGTAATGAAAATACAACAAGATTTAGAAATCTTTAGTTTGTGCTAAGGTATGAGGTTATAGTTTTTAAAAAAATAAGTAACATGTGGAGAAATGAAATAATATGATTTGGGTAGGGTGTTGAATATTTAAAAAGTGGCTAAGATGGTAAGGTGAAGTGTGATTGTGAAATCCATAGATGGTTATGAAATGAGATTGATTTAAGCTGTAAAATTTTGAGATTTTAGAGCTTAGTTTAAGGAAAGTGAGTGTAATCATTTATTCATTAATTAAAACGAATAAACGAAAACGTTGACTTATCAAAACTTCTAGATTCTAATAACATAGTGAAGACATGCTTTAGCCTATAAGTGAACACTCATCCCGAGAATTCCCAGGTAGGCATCCGGGTCCCTCGTCTGATTGGGATTTATGCGCAATGCCAGTCCTAGACAGAAAGCTCAGAATACAGGCGTTCACCCTTCCAGATTGCACGTGTTCATTATTAAAATCTAGAACTTCGACGAGATCTTCAAGGTGGTTCAGGCTAAACCTGAGGATTTGTCCTATTAGTCTAAGAGTATATCTTGTGATGGAGAGCACTCTTCTTGTAGGGACTAAAGTAAGGATAAGAAGTAGGATAGAGAATATAAACAAGTAAGGTTGCAAGTAAAAGGAGCAAGTACTGATTAAAATCCTATGGTTATAGACTAGATTTTTTTTCTAATAACCTAATCCCTATAACCATGGCTCTGATACCAATCTGTAACACCCCAACCAATGGCGGAAACATCGAGGTGTCACGTAAGAATGAGTATACAGTAGCACATGGTATTCAAGTTTTAATTTGAAATTTATTTAAATTATAAATATCCAAAATTGAAATACATAATAAGTTTTAAATGGAATTCTAATACATCAAATAACCAAATAAGCATAAACTTCAATTTGTCTTATCATGCTAACACTCTAGTCTTCACACATCATTATTTCCTGTTGAGTTGTAAAAATGGGGGGGGGGGGTCAACTAGAAGTTGGTGAGAATACATAAGCCATGTCAAGCATTTAAGTTTAAGAATAAAAGTTTAGCAATTCATATGTCTATAGTAAGTTTAAGTCTACATGAATAAACATGAAATGTTGAATCGACATAATCAAACCTCCGACTAGTTTAGGTCCATCCCGTCATCCACGGTTCACCTTAATAATATGTTGGAACGATAACAATCACCCACGCTCCCCATAAAAGATGGTCAACGAATCTAGGTGGGATTGTCAATCCAATAGATCTATTATTGAGTATCGCCGGCTTGGCCATAGCTAATGATTATGTATTGTTGAAACTTGTTGAAACTGTTGTTGTTGTCTAAATCATCAGGCATTAAAGTTTACAACTAGACATGTATGTAGAATTGCTTAAGTATAATGTTGCAAGTATAAAGAATTGCATAAACATGGTTACGTAAACTCACATTGGCTAAGGTGAATTATCCTCTAAGTGTTGTGAATGTATGCGAGGCGAATCTCAAGGACTCAACAACGTAGCTAGTCCAAATTGAAGAAACGAAAAAGAAAGAATATCAAGTTTCCAATTCGCCAATTAAAAGAGCTTATAATCAAAGTCTCAATGTAGAAGTAATATACTATAGAAGAAGGGTATGAGGGAAAGTTTAATCGGATTGAAACAATCGATTTAGAGGTGCCAAGTATAATGGGTCATAGGTGGGTTTTTATACTAGTTTTGGATTCAATTAGCCATTAAAATTGTTCAACACCATAAAGTAAGGTTTTATGATGAATTGACTATTTGACTAAGACTTTGACTGTTTGACTAAGACTTTGACTAGGACTTTGACCAGGACTTTGACTGTTTGACTAAGACTTTGACTCCAAGAATTATGTTGTCAAGACTTTGACTCTTGACTCAAGGCTTTATTTTGAAATGAATTTATATCTTCCTTGTTTGAGATTATAAATGTAATTGGAAAAATGATTAGCTTTAAATAAGAAATGAAAAAAAAATCATTAGTTTGAATTAGAAAATAAAAAAAAAACACCATCTTATAAAATGATGATTTTATAAATAGAATTAGGATAGGACATATGTCATGATTGAAGATTTTTTTTTAAGTACAATGATAAAAGGAACTTAGAAAAATAGAGTGCACGATAAAGATAAGAATACTTAGAAATAAATTAGACTTTATATCATGGATCGGGAAATACTTTAATGCAAAATAAATGGGAAAATTCGTGAGGTTACAGTCTCCCCTACTTTTAGAAACTTCGTCCCGAAGTTATAAAAAAAAACACCGGGTTGACAGTGATTGGGTAGAAATTAGGGCAACTGTGGTTTGAAAAATTTGTGTTAAGACATGACATGAATTTATAGGTAACAGAATAAACTGTTTCGAATAATTTGGTAAGAGGTTTGATAGGTGTGGGTTTTAAGGGTTGGATTAGGTTCGTCTAAAATAGCAAGGAGAATAAGAATCTAGCAAAGCACTAAACTTTAAGTTTTAGGAATTTTAAAAAGAAATGCATGAGTTAATTGACTATAGAAATACTAAAGGGTGGGGCTTCCTCCACAGCTCCATTAATCATCACAGGGGTTGTTGGCCATTATCGAACACGATACATGTTCTTGGATAATGGCAGCAGCACTGATATCATGTACCAACAATGTTTCGACCAGCTGGACGATGATGACAAAAGAAGAATAACACCAACAACGGAGCCAATCTCAGGTTTCATCCATGAAACAATTTACCCACTGGGTACGCTCACTTTCCCAGTAACACTCTCAGACGGGAAGCATTCGCGCACCGAAACGTGCGACTTCACAGTGCTCCCCGTCAACTCTTCACATGATATCCTACTGGGACGAGAAGGATTGGCAAAATTCAACTGCAATGCATCTACGCCACATCAGATGGCAGGTTTCCCGACGCGAACAGGAGTCACATTCATCCGCGGAAACAAAACATGTCATGCAACAGAAGCACCGAGGCCTTCAAAGCAAACAAAACCAACTGTCAGAACCGAACCGGAAAAATGGGTCATTAACCCTATATTCCCAGAACAGACAGTTATCATCGGCCTTGAAATCTCTGACCCCATTCGCACTCGCTTAAAGCAGTTGTTAACGAAGAACATGGATATCTTCGCCTTCAAACCATCAGACATGGTTGGTGTCCCGCGACACATCGCAAAGCACAAGCTCAACGTCTACAAAAATGCCGAGCCAATCGCCCAGAAAAAGCGCAGCATGGGGCCTGAGAAAACAAAGGCGATGAATGAACAAGTGACAAACTCTTGAAGGTCGGAATTCTTCGCAAAAACAAATATCAAACTTGGGTGGCAAACCCAGTTATGGTAGGAAAATCCAACGACACTTGGCGCATGTGTGTCGATTATAAGGACTTAAACAAGGCCTGTCCAAAAGATTGTTACCCATTGCCCGAAATCGACCTAAAGGTCGATTCTTTGGCATCTTACAGGTTCAAATGCTTCCTGGATGCTTATAAGGGCTATCGCCAAATTCAAATGGCCAAAGAAGACGAAGACAAGATAGCATTCCGCACAGACATGGGTACCTTCTGCTACACCAAGATGCCATTTGGGCTAAAGAACGCAGGGGAAACATATCAACGACTAATGGACACCGCATTTGTAAAACAAATCGGTGTAAACTTAGAAGTGTACGTTGATGACTTGGTGATAAAAAGCAGAGAAGAGGACCAGATGTTACTTGACATCCAGAAGACCTTTGATCAGTTGCGCAGTGTGCGGATGAAACTTAATCCGGGAAAATGTTCCTTTGGGATGGAAGAAGGAAAATTCCCGGAGTCGTTGTCCCAAAAGACGGTTTTCATCCCAACCCAGATAAAGTTCAGGCAATTGAGCGGATGCCGTCCCCATCTTCAGTCAAGGAAGTACAAGCTCTGATGGGACGACTTGTAGCTTTGAACAGGTTTCTGTCAAACTACGCGTCCAAATCTTTTCCCTTCGTGGACACATTAAAGAATTGTCTGAAGAAATCAAACTTCAACTGGACGGAAGAAGCAGAAGCCGCGTTTCAAGACATGAAGAAATGTTTGAGCAACTTGCCAACACTCACTGCTCCGCTACCAAAAGAGCCACTCACCCTATACCTGTCCGTCACCGACAAGGCAATAAGGGCAGTGCTCATGGTTGATCGAAAAGGGTACAAACCCCAATTTATTATGGAATACGCATGCTGCTTGACGCGAAACCCGCTACTCAACAATGGAAAAGCTGGTTCTCGCGTTAATTCACGCTTCAAGAAGATTGCGCAGATATTTCAAGGACACCCGATCAATGTCCTCACAAATTTCCGCATAAACGACATCCTGCGCAAACCGGAACTCTCCGGACGTTTGGCAAAATGGGCAATAGAACTGGGTGAGCACTCAATCTCATATAAAGCAAGACCTTCCTTCAAAGGACAGATCCTTGCGGATTTCATAGCGGAAGTCCCAGCAGACAAAGTCGAAGAGTGCGTAAACGAAGCATCATCAAATTCGACTACGCCCGATGAACTCAGATATGGAAGCTATTCACCGACGGTGCTTGCAATGACGAAGGGGCCGGCGCAGGCCTACGCTTGATAACTCCGGAAGGAAAAGAATACACTTATACAATTCGGCTCGACTTTCAAACAACCAATAACGAGGCAGAATATGAGGCGCTGGTCGCAGGCCTACGTATTGCCAAAAAGATGGGTGCTCAACACATCGAAGCACATGTCGATTCAATGTTGGTTTCCAATCACATTGATGGAACATATGAGGCCAGAGAGCCATCCATGATCCTATATTTGCAACATACCAAAGAGTTGATGAATAGTTTCCCCTACTGCAAAGTCACTCACGTCCGTAGAAGCCAAAACAAGCCAGCGGACGCTTTAAGTAAAATGGCGTCAACCGCATTCGATCACATGGCGAAAGACGTACGAGTCGAGATACTGGCCAAACCATCTGTTCCGTCAAAAACAAGTGAACGTGATTCAAACTAGAAAAGAATCTTGGATCACCCCGATCATGGCTTTTCTAACTAAAGGCATCCTCCCATCAAACAAAGCGGAAGCAAGGAAGCTACAACACAAAGCCTTGCATTACGAAGTCAATGACGGCATCTTATATCGGCGGTCTTATCTCGGACCATTACTCAGATGCGTAGATTCCGCGGAAGCCACGTATTTAATAAAAGATATTCATGAGGGCACATGCGAATTACACGCAGGTCCTCGAATGGTCGTGGCCAAACTTATGAATGCTAGATACTTTTGGCCCGGAATGCACCTCGATGCGGTTAGAGAGCTGTGCAAATGTGATGCATGCCAGCGGCATGCGCCCGGAACACTTAGACCAAAGAACAACTTGATACCAGTCACCACAGCATGGCCATTTCAAAAATGGGCCATTGATCTCGTGGGACCTTTTCCCACAGCGCCAGGCAATGTCAAGTACTTAGTAGTCGCCATTGACTACTTCACTAAATGGGTGGAAGCAAAGACATTAGCCACGATTGACGGACGCAACATCAAGAAATTCATATGGGAGTTTATCATTTGCAGATTTGGTCTACCGATGGAAATTGTAAGCGACAACGGAACGCAGTTTGCGGACCAACACTTACAAGAATGGCTCCACTCAATGAAAATCAAACAGACGCCACACGCGCCTCACGCGCCCACTCGCCTGACCACCGCCGCTCAACGTGCCTACACACGTCCCAACTGTAACAGGTCACGTCATACCCACTCGCCATATGGACCACAAGTTTTCAGATGCATGGGGGAACTGACAACTGTCCACATAAAACAACTGACGTGTCCTATCTCCTGCGGAAGTTGACGTAAATTCTCATCACCCGTTCTCCGCATATGAATTCCGCAACGCAGAACAACTGGCCTAACACATGCACGCAAGACAAAAGCACAGGAAAAACCGCATATAAAAACACACATCTAGTAAGTCCAGCGCCCCTCACATCTCATCATTACTTCTTAGATAAGAGACACACTGGACTGGGGGGGACTTGATGGGATTGGGTACTGAATACACCATTCCGCATACCCAAACCCGGCACAACGCCACCGTGCGGACAAAAGCTACGCGCAAGATATGGTCAAGGCTCATTAATGATCGGTCAACAAGTCAAGGATCGGTCAACACCTGGTCAAGGCAAATATCATGCATGGTCAACAGCCATGCATGAATCACGTAACCACACCATTAAAGGCGGTACACGATTCCATTATTCCCATTAAGTAAGCTTTCCATATATCACCTTACTAACATAGCTAAGGGTGATGGAGACAACCTAACCACGGTTAGGACTTGGGTAATGGTGGCATACGGACTCTCCTATAAAAGGGGTCACATCCCAATAGGATAGGACACTTTCTACTGACCTGGAGAGCTATCACACTTGATAGTATCCCCATTCACCTCGTTTTTGTTATAAACAACTACCTTGTGTAGTCATATCCACACCCATACTTTCACTCTTGTTTGCAGGTATCTCCAATCCATAGCTGTTTGTGAAGGATCAACCCTGTGGATACTTATAATCTTATCATCCTCAATCGGTGGTGAGACTATTTGTTTCTTCAGCCTCTTAAATCACCAACGCGTTTCGGGGCTTAATGTTAGTGGATGAGAGGAGAACTCCACAGTTAAGCGTGCTCAGGTGAGAGCAGTACCAGGATGGGTGACTTACTGTGAAGTCTCCACCAGGGCAACCAAAAACAAATCCGTGATCTCTGGATGAGCAACCCATCGGGGCAAAGCGGACAATATTGGTGGTGAGAGGGGCCAGATGTTACACTGATCCATGTGAAGTATGTCATAGGGCTAAGCAACACAGGGAACCATTCCCTTTAAGCCAACATAGGACTATCAAATTAGGAGATATCATTCATCTAGATGTCTGGGGTCCTTATAGAGTCCCGGATAGGGATGGAAATAAGTATTTCTTGACTATAGTGGATGATTTCACTAGAGCTGTCTAGATTTGTATGATGAAAACCAAAACTGAAGTATTTGAATATGTTGTGACCTTTGTAAATATCATTGAAACACAGTTCCAAAGTAAAGTAAAAATCTTTAGATCAGATAATGGAACTGAGTTTATTAACAAACAGTTCAAAGATTTTTTGCAACTCAAAAGGCATCATACACCAGACAACCTATGCATACACACCTCAACAAAATGGGGTTGTTGAGAGAAAACATAGGCACTTGCTTAATGTTGCTAGGGCTTTATTGTTTCAAAGTTCTTTACCTGTTTGTTTTTGGTCTGAATGCATATTAAATGCTGCTTATTTAATCAATAGGACACCCTCCCCTGTGTTAGCTGGAAAGACTCCTTATGAGTTAATGTATGGTTTTGAACCTTTCCTTGAACATCTTAGGATATTTGGGTGTTTGTGTTTCTGTATAGTTCTAAATGAGTCAAACAAGTTAGAAAGTAGAAGTGAAAAATGTGTTTTTATAGGATACTCTTATGAAAAAAGGGTTATAAGGTGTTTAGCCTGGATAGTAAGACTACATTTTTTTTCAAGAGATGTTAAGGTTTTTGAAAACTTTTTTCCTTTTAAAGAGAAAACTGTTTATGAAAAATTTGATTCAAATCCTTATAAACATGTTACAAACATTAACTTTTTTTTTTTGACTTGTATGAAAACACAGATTCAGATACCTTAGGTGTGAATGATCCCAATGATAAGGAAAAGGTTAATTCTGGAAACAATCCAGAAAACATTGAGTCAGGAACACACTGGACTCAGCAATCAGGTTCTGTAGACAGAACCTCTAATGGCTTGGCTGATAGCCAACAGCCTAGCAGCGTGAGTCCAAAATCTGATAGGGATGAGGGTGTGAGTACTGGAAATGATAACAACTTAGGTTCTGAGGGTGATACTAATGATGTACCTGAATCTGTTGATAGAAAGTCTAGTAGGAAAACTCATTTTCCTAAAAAATTCAATGACTTTGTCATTGATGGAAAAGTGAAATATAGTCTGGACAAAGTAGTTAACTGTAACACCCCAACCGATGGCGGAAACATCGAGCTGTCACGTAGTGATGATTGTTCAATAGCTCATGGTACTAAATGAAAGTTGAATAATATTAAACAATTTACAATTTGCCTTACAAGTAATGATTACAAAAGTTGATTAATATAAACTAGCTCCAAAGCTCCTACGTGTTCCAAGACTTGTATAACTTCCAATAGCAAATAAAACTTGAAACATGTTAAGTTGGAAAGATAGGGGGGTCAACTATAAATAGTTGGTGAGAATACATAGGTTTTTTTTAATGTAATAGATAACAATAGTTTGTACAACAATCACAGTTGTATAATGTAAGAGTAGGAGTCCGACATGTAACAATGCGTCTCTTGTACAATCAAACCTTGTGTCGACCGAGACCTAACTCGCAAGTTAGTAAAAGTGTATCTGTTTTCGATCATCCCTGAATTTATGCGGGGGATGAGTTTGTCAGACCTATAGCGCTATAATCTAAACAGGCGGCTTGATCATTGTTAATGATTGTACTGTGTCTTTTTGTTACAGTCAAAATGAATCCACAAGTTTCAACATAATGAGAATGTGTAATTGTTATTTTATGCAAAATGTTTAAACATGTTTTACCCCAAAAATGTAAAATAGTTAAAAGGGGATATGTAAAACTCACCTTTAGCTAAGCAAGTAATCACCCAAGTTATGATGAGTTGATAACGGTGATATTCCCAAAGAAATCACCTAAACGATAAACACAAAGTCTAAGTTTATGAGGACTTAAAATCTAAGGTTATTGGGATAGGCACTTAGGGTTTCATAGTCTAAATTTGGGGATTCTAGGGTTTTTGAATTAAACCCTAATTGGGTTTAATTAAATAATTATGAATTAAGAACCAAATAAATATAAAAATTTCAAGTCAAGTTTATTCTGAGATAAAAAAACAATATTTCAAAATTTTTAAACTCAAAATTTTAAAATCTAGTATTTTAAATTGACTTATTATTATAAATCATGAAATAATTAAGAAATAAATACAAATAAAGTGCAAAAATATTATTTTTATTTTTGAACAGTAGTTTATAAGTGTTATAAGTGGGAAATAATCTTATAAATTATTTTCCATATTATTTTCATTTAAAATAGAATTTAATTAAATTTAATCAATTAAATTATACTACCTCCGTCCCATTAGAAGTGTCTTGGTTTGAAAAACACAAAGTTTTAGGCATATTAAAAGATTGCTTTTTTTGCTTGCCATATGACAATAATACCCTTGTCCAAGTTTTAGGCATATTAAATGATTGCTTTTTTAGTTGTGTTTTTAAGGGTAAATTTGAAAATTGGCTTATAATTTTTGAAAGTAGACACATGAAATGGGACAAATAGAAAAGGGAATATGGACACTTCTAATGGGACTGAGGGAGTATTAAATTATAAAAAATGGTAAAAAAATAACTTTTTACTGAAAATAAAATTACCAAAAAGTTTTATATGGTTAGAAATATCTCCACAAAAAAATTTAGAATTAAAATGCAATAAAATGATTTTTTTATGAATTAGTTACGATTTAAACAAAATAATTACATTAAAAATAATAAATAAATATTTATCAGAAAAATAAAATCATAATTATTAACTTTTGTATTTCAGGAATCTGAGGTAATTTTTATAAAATTTTATGTCTCGTTTTGGTATTTATAATAATTAAAACAAGTTATTATTATAAATATATACACACACACACACACACATTTAAACAAACAAAGAAACAAAAAAAATGGAGCAATTCGTTGGAGAGGGGTCTAGAACCCGTGACCTTGATGTGTGAAGTAGATGCCCAGACCAACTGGTCTGGGTGTTTATGTGTTGACATATTTTGATATAAAACACTGAAATATATTACGTGATATGAACGAAATCCCCAAATTCTATTCTTATAAACCCTATCTCTTATCTCGAACAATTGGTTACGAAATCATTACAGATAATAACGAAAATGATAGGGCTTTTAATCCTTGTATAAAACCGAATTAAGAGAAACAAATATCAGAAGTTATGGTGTACCGAATGATGCTGAACTATGAGCACAGGTTGCGGCCCAAAAAGGCTTCGATTCAGAGTGATTGAGGGCACGAAAGTGAGAGGTTATAGAGGGGATCTCTTGATCGGCCCTTTTAGAGGTTCTGTGCAAGTTAATCGAAAAAAGAATGCCTATATATACGATTTAAAATTTTAGTTTATAGAAGGTTTACTAATGGGTACTAATTGACGAAATTGGCAGATTTTATGCGTAATTAGACTTGAAATTAGCTGTATTCGAGGGTAAAGATGATTTGTCGGTCACAAATCAATCAAAATCATTTCCAATTTTAGCTCAATTAGGTGAGATTTGTGTGGGTTGACTTTGTGTTTGACTTTGATAATCAGAAAAACTTAATATTATTTCGTTTGATAAAACACACAAACATCCAAAGTGGTGTAGTGGTTGTGTTGAATGTCATAAATTCTTAAGTTCTCTTGGACGCGGGTTCGACCCCGGCCCAAGACATTTTATTTTTTTGACCGATTTTGAATGAAAAATAATAATAACAGGAATTAATTATATTATCTAAAAATGGTTAAATGGAAGTGGGAAAAATAAGAAGAATATTAAAATAAAAAGAATAAGCAGGGGAAGTTTTATTAATTAAAAACTTTAGAAATCATGTGATGTTACAGTCTCCCCTACTTTTAGGAACTTCGTCCCGAAGTTTATTTTTCTTTAAAAGGGGTTTAAATAGAGTTAAGAGTGGATATCGTGTTCCTGGTTTGATTAAAAACATGGAAAGAGTTATGGTTGACGGGATAAACTGTGTATTTTGGATAAGAGGGTTGATATGAATGAGTTCTAAGTTGAGGTTGGGATTGATGAGAGTTGAATTACGTTAGATGGGGATATCTAGGAGGGATAAAGGTTCTAAGAACACCAAACCTAAGTTTCAAGAATACAAAAAGGAGTACATGGAATAATCGACTATGGAAAGACTAAGTGAACTAAAACGTACTTGTTATCTACCAAAACCTTAATAGAATTTCACACTACCTTAACGAACCTGTAAATTCATGATTACGTTACGGACCGCAATCACCAATTTACCTTACATTAGGGTTTTGTGTCCTTCTATGACTCTAAACACACATTTAAAACAAACAATACAAAAGTAACTTTGTGATTGGATCTTTGTGTCAATGAGTATAATAAAACTTTGTATCGAATTACGTGTACAATGTATCTAAAAATGAGTCCAACTGTTGAGCAGGAAAAAGATCTCTACCAGTCAGTGAGTAGGAACCTCTACCGATTGTTGAGCAGGTGCGATAGCCTCTACCAGTCGTTGAGCGGTTATTAGAACCTCTACCGATTGTTGAGCAGACATGATGACCTCTTCCAATCGTTGAGCAGGTTATTAGGTACTTTACCAACTGTTGAGCAGGTACTTCATCCTCTACCAGTTGTTAAGTGGATAATTATTTTTGTAGTTTAACATATATGTTGCCAATTGAAAATACACATATGTAAGTAAGTTTGTAAATGTGACAAAGAACAACTCTAGCATGCGACTTGTAATTGAGTTGCCCTAGACAATGTTACTGAGTCTAGATGTTGTTTTACTAGTATAGCATACAGTTTACAAGTATCACAAATAATCAGACGTTCAAAGATAATACTGATACTTAAATCCTCATGTATCACTAAGAATCAAGTTTTGATGCAACCACCAATTAAATTTTCAATAGTTTGGTTATCATGGGTATCCAGTTCATGTTTGAGAAGGTGAAGGATATGAATCTAGTTCTTGAGAGGATGATGAAAAATCTTGAAACAAAATCAAGGTTGTGAAAGATAGTGAATGTGAAGATAGTTGATAAAGGGTTTATTTTATAGGTTCTCAAGGTGACACAAGTAAGGAGATTATGTAGCAGTGTAAATCACGGGGTTTGAATTAAAGGTTAGAATCAAGCGTATGAGTAAACATGATTGTGGTAAATACCAAAAATTGTAAAAGTTCGAACAAGTTGAAAATAAGTAGGTGCCAATGGGGAATTGGAGATTGAATTTTGTTCATGAGGATGGAAAGATTCTATTTTCAAAATTGGTTGTGTATATAAAGAAAAATCATTAAATAGTACATATTAAATGAGCTTAGATCAGAGATTTGAAACACGACATTAGGTTTTGAAGATCAAGGTGACATTATATCAAAATCCTTTGTTACCTTAATGAATAAACATTTGAACTTAGAAATTAAGTTCGAAGACATCTTTTGACAAAAATATGTAGTTTCCATAGTTTATAGGTGATGAAAATTTGACAATATTAAGAAATCTTTAGTGTTGTGGTAGGGTATACTCAGGTTATGAGGTTACATGTTGAAAAAGGCAATAATATGTTTTGGGTAGTGTGTTGAAAATAATCAAACAAGTGGCTAAGATGGCAAGATGAAGTGTGATTGTGAAACCCCTATATGATTATGAAATGGGATTGATTTAAATTGTAAAATCTTGAGATTTAAAGCTTAGTTTTAATGAGTGTGGAATATTTTCAACAAAGGGAAACACGAGGAGTGTAATCATTTATTTGTCAATTCTAACAAACAAATGAAAACGTTGACTTATCAAAGTTTCCAGATTTTAATAACATAATGAAGACATGCTTTAGCCTATAAGTGAACACTCATCCCAAGAATTCCCAGGTAGGCATCCGGGTCCCTCGTCTGATTGGGATTTATGCGCAATGCCAGTCCTAGACAGAAACTCAAAATACAGGCGTTCACCCTTCCAGATTACACATGTTCATTATTAAAATATAGAACTTCGACGAGATTTTCAAGGTGGTTCAGGCTATACCTGAGGATTTTGTCCTATTAATCTGAGGGTAGATCCAGTGATGGAGAGTAATCATCTTGTAGGGGTTAGGTAGGGATAAGAAGTAGGATGGAGATACAGAATAGAACAAGTTGAGTTGCAAGTAAGAGGAGCAAGTACTGGTTTAAAGTCCCTAAAGTTATAGACTAGATTATTTTTCTAATAACCTAATTCCCTATAGCCAAGGCTCTGATACCAATCTGTAACACCCCAATTGATGGCGGAAACATCGAGGTGTCACGTAGTGATGATTGTTCAATAGCTCATGGTACTAAATGAAAGTTGAATAATATTAAACAATTTACAATTTGCCTTACAAGTAATGATTACAAAATTTGATTAATATAAACTAGATCCAAAGCTCCTATGTGTTCCAAGACTTGTACAACTTCCAATAGCAAATAAAACCTGAAACATGTTAAGTTGGAAAGATGGGGGGGGGGGTCAACTATAAATAGTTGGTGAAAATACATAGGTTTTTTTTAATGTAATAGATAACAATAGTTTGTACAACAATCACAGTTGTATAATGTATGAGTATGAGTCCGACATGTAACAATGCGTCTCTTGTACAATCAAACCTTGTGTCGACTGAGACCTAACTCGCAAGTTAGTAAAAGTGTAACTGTTTTCGATCATCCCTGAATTTATGCGGGGGGGATGGGTTTGTCAGACCTATAGCGCTATAATCTAAACAGGCGGCTTGATCAATGTTAATGATTGTACTGTGTCTTTTTGTTACAGTCAAAATGAATCCACAAGTTTCAACATAATGAGATTGTGTAATTGTTATTTTATGCAAAATGTTTAAACATGTTTCACCCCAAAAATGTAAAAATATAAAAAGGGGCTATGTAAACTCACCTTTAGCTAAGCAAGTAATCACCTAAACGATGAACACAAAGTCTAAGTGTATGAGGACTTAAAATCTAAGGTTATTGGGATAGGCACTTAGAGTTTCATAGTCTAAATTTGAGGATTCTAGGGTTTTTGAATTAAACCCTAATTGGTTTTAATCAAATAATTATGAATTAATAACCAAATAAATATAAAAATTTCAAGTAAAGTTTATTCTGAGTTAAAAACAATATTTCAAAATTTTTAAACTCAAAATTTTAAAATCTAGTATTTACTATTGACTTATTATTATAAATCATGAAATAATTAAGAAATAAATACAAATAAAGTGCAAAAATATTTTTTTTTTATTTTTGAACAGTAGTTTATAAGTGTTATAAGTGGGAAATGATCATATAAATTATTTTCCATATTATTTTCATTTAAAATAGAATTTAATTAAATTTAATCAATTAAGTTATATTAAATTATAAAAAAATAACTTTTTACAGGAAATAAAATTACCAAAAAGTTTTATATGGTTAGAAATATCTCCACAAAAATTTTGAAATTAAAATGCTATAAAATGATTTTTTTTATGAATTTGTTACGATTTAAACAAAATAATTACATTAAAAATAATAAATAAATATTTATCAAAAAAATAAAATCATAATTATAAACTTTTGTAGTTCAGGAATCTGAGGTAATTTTTATAAAACTTTATGTCTCATTTTGATATTTATAATAATTAAAATGAGTTATTATTATAAATATATATACACACACATTTAAACAAACAAAGAAACAAAAACAAAATGGAGCAATTCGCTGGAGAGGGGTCTAGAACCCGTGACCTTGATATGTGAAGCAGATGCCCAGACCAATTGGTCTGGGTGTTTATGTGTTGACATATTTTGATTTAAAGCACTAAAATATATTACGAGATATGAACAAAATCCCCAAATTCTATTCTTATAAACCCTAACTCTTATCTTGAACAATTGGTTACGAAATCATTACAGATAATAACGAAAATGATAGGGCTTTTAATCCTTGTATAAAACCGAATCAAAAGAAACAAATATCAGAAGTTATGATGTACCGAATGATGCCGAACTATGAGCACAGGTTGCGGCCCAAAAGGCTTCGATTCAGAGTGATTGAGGGCATGAAAGTGAGCGGTTATAGAGGGGATCTCTTGATAGTACCTTTCAGAGGTTCTGTGCAAGTTTAATCGAAAAAAGAATGCCTATATATACGATTTGCAATTTTAGTTTATAGAAGGTTTACTAATGGTTACTAATTGACGAAATTGACAGATTTAATGCGTAATTAGACTTGAAATTAGTTGTATTCGAGGGTAAAGATGATTTGTCAGTCACAAATCAATCAAAATCATTTCCAATTTTAGCTCAATTAGGTGAGATTTGTGTGGGTTGACTTTGTTTTTGACTTTGATAATCAGAAAAACTTAATATTATTTCGTTTGATAAAACACACAAACATCCAAAGTGGTGTAGTGGTTGTGTTGAATGTCATAAATTCTTGAGTTCTCTTGGACGCGGGTTCGACCTCGGCCCAAGACATTTTATTTTTTTTGACCGATTTTGAATGAAAAAAATAATAATAGGAATTAAATATATTATCTAAAAATGGTTAAATGGAAGTGGGAAAATAAGAAGAATACTAAAATAAAAAGAATAAGCAGGGGAAGTTTTATTAATTAAAAACTTGGGATTCTTTTATTGACGAAGCCTGTCTCCAGGAGTATTATATGCAGGGGTACATGTTCACTTATATGAATGGCACCGGTAAGGAGGTTAAGATGAGTAAGATTGATCGAATGTTAGTGTGTCAAGATTTTTTTAATAGATTGAATGGGGTTTGTTTAAGGGCGTTGCACAGGGAGCGCTCGGATCACTGTCCCTTGGTGTTAGCCCTTTTAGTCTCAAATTTTGGGGCAAAACCTTTTAAGTGGTTTGATTCTTGGTTAGATTGGGAAGGGTGTGATGAAGTGGTCATAGAGGCTTTTAATAGTGTAAATGGTGAAGACGTTTCGTCGGTGTCTTTATTTAAAAAATTAGAGGCTGCCAAGGTTAGATTGACGGAGTGGTGGAGAAAGACTAAGATAAAAAGAAGACGAGGTTTTGGAAGATTTAAAAAAAGATATTGCAAAACTAGAAACAAAGATGGAAGATGAAGTTCTTGAGGAAGATGAGTTATGGGTTTGGGAGGAAAGTAAGAAAGAAGTTGATAGTTTGAACTTCTTAAAGAATAAAGATTTGAAACAGAAGTCGCGGGTTAAATGGGCTTCAATGGGGGATGAAAATTCAGCATATTTTCACCGGTGTATCAACGGGAGGAAAGCGGCTAACGCCATTCCTGGAGTGTCGGTTAACGGGTCGAGGGTCACGCAGCCTTCTCTTGTCAAAAGAGAGGTTTTTCGTTTTTATAGAGATTTGTTTCGAGAAGAGGTTACTAGAAGACCGAGAATGACTTGTCCAGATTTGAAGCGTCTTTCGTTGGTAAATAGAGAGATGTTGATTGCTCCCTTCACTAAGGAGGAAATCAAAGAAGCTGTTTTTTATTGTGGCTCCGATAAAGCGCCTGGTCCGGATGGTTTCAATTTCAGTTTTATTAAGCATTTTTGGGATTGTTTAGAAGCCGATTTTGTGGGGTTGTTTGAGGAGTTTTATGATTCAGGTTGGATACAAAAAGAATGCAGCTTATCCTTCATTACTCTTGTAGCGAAGACTAAGACTCCTTTAGGTCTTAAAGACTATCGTCCGATAAATCTTATAGGGGTTGTTAGTAAAACTATTTCTAAGGTTTTGGCTGGGAGAATTAAAAAAGTGATGGGAGATATTATTTCAGAAACACAATCGGCTTTTCTCAAAGACAGGTTTATCTTGGACGGTCCGTTGGTTCTTAATGAAATCATTGGTTGGGCTAAAAAAACGGGTTTGAAGGCGTTTCTTTTCAAGGTGGACTTCGAGAAAGCTTACGATAACGTGAACTGGGGGTTCCTTATTTCTATAATGGAACAGATGGGGTTTCCAACGAAGTGGTGCTCTTGGACGAAAGGTATCCTAGAGTC
Organism: Ambrosia x helenae; assembly: GCA_030844895.1. Taxonomy (NCBI): domain Eukaryota; kingdom Viridiplantae; phylum Streptophyta; class Magnoliopsida; order Asterales; family Asteraceae; genus Ambrosia; species Ambrosia x helenae. The sequence goes on along the minus strand of CM061231.1, from coordinate 111,146,770 downwards.
GGCTAGGTCGGCGGTTTTGGTTAACGGGTCGCCCGCGTTTGTGTTCAATTGTCAAAAGGGACTAAGACAAGGTGACCCTTATCTCCGTTCCTTTTCTTGCTGGTTATGGAAGTGTTGGCTTGTATGATCTCTAAAGCTTGTCGAATGGGTGATATTGAGGGTATCTTGGTGTAGTGAGATGGTCCTATTATCTCGCATATGCTTTATGCAGATGATGCATTGGTTATGGGGACTTGGTCCAGTAATAATAGTATTACGTTAACAAGGCTGCTTTGGATTTTCGGATTGTGTTCAGGTATGAAGGTAAACGTTCAAAAGTCCCTTCTTTTCGGGCTGGGGGTTAATGCGGCAGAGATTAGTTGTATGGCTGAAATTATGGGATGTAAAGTTGGAGAGCTCCCCTTTCAATATCTCGGTATTAAGGTAGGGGCTAATATGAACCGGGTTTCTCATTGGGACCCGGTGGTTGAAACCATCCAAAACAGGTTGTAAGCTTGGAAAGCTAAGTTGCTATCGATTGGTGGGAGACTAACCTTAATTAAATCAGTGCTCGCTGTAACACCCCAACCGATGGCGGAAACATCGAGGTGTCACGTAAGAATGAGTATACAGTAGCACATGGTAACCAAATTTTAATTGAAATAAATTTAAAGTGCAAATATCCAAAAAAAAAAAAAATGGAAATACATAATGTGTTTCAAGTGGAAATCTAATACATCACAAAAACTAAACAAGCATAGACTTCAAATTGTCTTCTCATGAAAATACTCTAGCCTTCATGCATCATTATTTCCTGTTGAGTTGTAAAAATGGGGGGGGGGGGTCAACTAGAAGTTGGTGAGAATACATAAGCCATGTCAAGCAAATAGTTTAAGTATAAAAGTTTAGCAATTCATATGTCTATCGTAAGTTTAAGTCTACATGAATAAGCATAATATGTTGAATCGACATAATCAAACCTCCGACTAGTTTAGGTCCATCCCGTCATCCACGGTTCACCTTAATAATATGTTGGAACGATAACAATCACCCACGCTACCCATGTAGGAGGTACACGTATCCGGGTGGATTGTCAATCCAATAGATCTATTATTGAGTATCGCCGGCTTGGCCATAGCTAATGATTATGTAATGTTGAAACTCGTTGAAACTCGTTGAAACTGTTGTTGTTGACTAATTCATGAGGCATTAAAGTTTACAACTAGACATGCATGTAGAATTGCTTAAGTATAATGTTGCAAGTATAAAGAATCGCAATAACATGGTTACGTAAACTCACCTTAGTATAGTATTAAGTCTTGAGAAACAGTATGAGTGTAGCCCAAAAGATTGCCAAGTATTACCCTATGTATAAGGTAACAAATAAGTCTAAGTCTATCTAGTCTACAAGTATATTCTAGGGTTTTGATTTGGGGATAAACATTTGTTGAATTAATAATTAAAATGTTTTAATAAATAAGAGAAATTTGATAATTAAATAAATGGAAGTCTTTTTATAAAATTTGAATTTAAGATGGTCACATTAATGAGTTTAAAGTATAAAAATAATTTTTATAAAATTATTTTCTTAAAAATAGAATATTAAATCTATTTATATCAAATTGTCAAAATTTAACTTTAATATTTTAAAAATACTAAAATTAAAGATTTATTAGATTAAAAATTATATTTCTATTCCAAATAATCAGAAGTAATTTATATAATTATGATTAAAACTAACAAAAATTGATTAAAAATATTAAATAAATGATTTTTCAGAAATAAAAATCATTTCAGAAAAGTTTATTGTTATAAAAACTCAGAATAATTTTTGTGTAAATTTATAAGATTGTTTTGATATTTTTATAGAATTTTATAAATAAAATGGAATAAGCTTGATTTATTTATTATATATATTAAATAAATAAATTTTTGAAAACTAAAAATTGTATGTTAAACTTTTTCATCAGATTAATACAAAATAATTTTTGTAGAATTTTTAAAAGTGTTTTAGTATTTTAAAATGAATTTATAAAATATAAGTAATATATATATTTAAAGTTGATTGTTTTTAAACAAAACAAAAAAAAAAAAAGAAAAGAAAGTGATGCGGCTGCCAGGGTTCGAACCCGCGTGGCCGGTTCAGAAAGCACCAAGCACAACCACTTGGTCCAGACCAGTGGTTGTGTTTGGTTTCAGTTTGTTAAAATTATATCATATATGCGAAAACAGTTTTCTTCCCCAAATGAAACACACGAACCCTAGATTCAGCAATTGAAAGATTTACACAACATTAACCCAATTAACCTTAGGGTTAATGTTGTGTACATGCCGAACATCAAAACCCACGAAAAATTACAGACTTACAAATACGTTTTGAACACGAACGATTGGTCAAAGCTCGGGGTCAAAATACGATCAAAATATCAAGAACAGGAGATTAATAAGAGGAATTGGGGGTTGAGAAAGATTGATTGGCGAGTTGTGATTGTCCAGGAGTGTCCAATTTATAGGGTAGTGGTCTAGATCGTCGAATTGGTAAGGTTGACGATGTATTAATTGGGTTTCGTCTAATAAAGCATAATTGGTACGAATTAATGATAATAATACGTGTATATGACTCATGATAGGCCGGTGATCACGAAGTCATTCCTATTCGGGATTAATTACGCGTTTGTGATGGTTAATTATAGAAGCTTGCTGTAACAGTTGACTTCTCTAGTCAACTGTGAAGAAGCCAATGCCATGATAAATAAAATATAAGCAGGGATTGAAACAAGTTGATTGTGTAGATCAGATGGTTGAGACGTGGTGTACCTTTGGGCCGGCTTGGGCGCGGGTTCGAGTCCCGGCCCAAGCAAATTATTTTTTGATAATTATATATGTGTATTATGTATACATATTATAGTATTAGGGTTCCAAAAATGCCACAATAAAAAAATAAACGCGAACAATAAAAATAGAACTTGATGTTTTTTTATTCATGGTAATCGTAACGTACAAGTATAAATGCGTAATGTTACAGTCTCCCCTACTTTTAGGAACTTCGTCCCGAAGTTGGAGTTGGAGAGTCTGGTGGAAAAAGATGTGGGTACTGAGACTTCATCTGGTCTTTACGTTCCCAAGTGAACTCTGGACCTCGTTTAGATTCCCAACGAACCTTAACGATCAGAATGCGACTGCGTTTGAGTTTCTTGACTCCAGTATCAACGATCTCGATGGGTTTCTCGATAATATGCATAGTTTCATCGATTTGCACATCCTCAAGAGGAACATGGAGGTTCTCGTCTGCTAAGCATTTCTTGAGATTCGAAACATGAAAGGTCGGGTGAACATTGCTTAGCTCAGGTGGAAGATCAAGTTTGTAAGCCACTTTTCCAACCCTGTCAAGGATTTTGAATGGGCCTACGTATCGAGGAGCTAGTTTTCCCTTTCTACCAAAACGAATCACTCCTTTCCAAGGAGATACCTTAAGAAGTACAAGGTCCCCAACTTGAAATTCCAAAGGTTTACGACGTTTATCAGCATAACTCTTCTGACGACTTCTAGCCTTGAGAAGATTATCCTGAATGAGTTGGATTTTGTCTGTGGTTTCCTGGATTAGTTCGGATCCAGTGATCCGGGCTTCACCAACCTCAGTTCAACAGACAGGTGAGCGACATTTATGACCATAGAGTGCCTCGAAAGGAGCCATGTTAATGCTGGCGTGATAACTGTTGTTGTATGAAAACTCAACCAAAGGAAGATGAGAATCCCATGCGCCACCAAAATCGATGATACATGCTCTGAGCATATCCTCAAGTGTCTGGATGGTCCGTTCAGTCTGACCATCTGTTTGAGGGTGATAAGCAGTACTCAGGTTCAACTTGGTACCCAACGCATCTTGTAAAGAATCCCAAAAGTGAGAGGTGAAACGACCATCACGATCAGAGATAATGTCCAAAGGTATACCATGACGACATACGATTTCACTTACGTACATCCTTGCCAACCTTTCCACAGAATATTTCTCACGAATAGGTAAGAAGTGGGCTGACTTGGTCAAACGATCGACGATTACCCAAATGCTGTCAAAGCCTTTGGGTGTGCGAGGGAGTTTGGTGATGAAGTCTATAGCTATGCTCTCCCATTTCCATACAGAAATTTTTGGTTGTTCGAGCATACCAGATGGTCGTTGATGTTCAGCCTTGACCTTTGAACAAGTGAGGCATTTTGCAACGAAAAGAGCAATATCTTTCTTCATACTAGGCCACCAATACGAATAACGAAGATCTTGGTACATCTTGTCAGCTCCAGGATGAATAGAATAACGAGACTTATGAGCCTCGTTCATGAGAAAAGTACGAAGATCATCACGGTCAGGGATCCAAAGCCAATTAAGAAAATAGAGAAGACCATCAGGTTTGGTTTCAAGTTGAGTCTCAGCACCACAAGACATTTCGTCGTACATGTTACCTTGGGTGACTGAAGTATGTTGAGCCTGGAGGATGCGATCCTGAAGATCAGTACGAACTCTCGCACATTGAGGTTTGATACGCTCTTTACGACTAAGTGCGTCAGCCACAACATTCGCTTTGCCAGGATGATAACGAATTTCACAATCGTAGTCGTTAAGTAACTCAACCCAACGTCGTTGCCTCATGTTAAGATTTTTCTGGTCGAAGACATGTTGGAGAATTTTGTGGTCTGTGAACACCACACATTTGGTCCCATAAAGATAATGTCTCCAAATCTTAAGAGCAAAGACAACAGCGCCCAATTCAAGATCATGGGTGGTATAATTCTTTTCGTGAGTCTTGAGCTGTCTAGACGCATAAGCAATAACCTTTCCTCGTTGCATGAGAACACAACCAAGACCTTGGTTTGATGCATCACAATAGACCACGAAATCATCATTACCATCAGGTAGAGACAAGATAGGAGCTTCACAGAGTTTCAGCTTGAGAGTTTCAAATGCTTCCTCTTGCTTTGGTCCCCACTCATAGGGTTTACCCTTGTGAGTTAAGGTAGTGAGAGGAACAACGATCTTGGAGAAGTTGGCGATGAATCGACGATAATAACCAGCCAAACCAAGGAAGGAACGGACTTCTGTTGGAGTTTTAGGAACACTCCAATTTTTCACAGCTTCGATCTTTGCAGGATCAACATGAATTCCGTTCATATCAATGACATGTCCCAAAAATTGAACTTCTTTAAGCCAAAATTCACATTTCGAGAACTTGGCATACAATTGTTCTTTCTTTAGGAGGGTCTACAAACCCGATTCATTAAATCCATAAACACTGCGGGAACGTTGGTCAGTCCAAAAGGCATGACCATGAATTCATAGTGACCATATCGTGTACGAAAGGCTGTCTTGGGAATATCTTCATCATGGACTCTAAGCTGATGGTAACCAGAACGAAGATCAATCTTCGAGAAGTGGGTTGCTCCTTGAAGTTGATCGAAAAGATCGTCAATCCTAGGCAAGGGATAACGATTCTTGATGGTGAGTTTGTTGAGTTCGCGATAGTCGATACACATTCTAAGAGATCCATCTTTCTTCTTAACGAACAAGACAGGGGCTCCCCATGGAGAAGAACTAGGGCGAATGAAACCTTTATCAGAAAGTTCCTGTAGTTGACTGGCAAGTTCTTGCATCTCAGAGGGTGCAAGACGATAAGGAGCTTTGGCGACAGGATTAGCACCAGGAACAAGATCAATTCTAAATTCCACTTGTCGAGCAGGAGGCAAACCAGGTAAATACTCTGGGAAGACTTCAGGATAGTCCCGAATAATTGGAATGTCTTGGATACTTTTGCCCTTGTCCTTCTTCTCTATCACGTTAGCTAAGAAAGCTGTATACCCCTTTCGTAAGTATTTTTGGGCAGTAGTACAAGACATGAGCTTAAGCTCGCCACAAGGCTTCTCACCATAGATCTTCAAAATCTCCCCAGATTCGAGAGGAATGCGAATGACTTTCTCAAAACACAGAATTTCAGCACGATGGGTTGACAACCAGTCCATGCCTACTATGACATCAAAACTTCCAAGATGCATAGGGATGAGATCGATAGAGAAAGTATGATCGTCGAGGTTCAACACACAGTTACAAATAATAGAATCGATCGAGATAGACTTCCCATTAGCTCCAAATGATACAAATGACTTATCAGCTCCCGAATCAAATAATATGGATGCATAGTGGTTATTAATGAGAAACGTACCATTCACCACCTCGTTGTTGTCACGGGCCTGGTTAGCATTGAGATTGTAGGCGCGGCCTCGAGCACCTTGGTTCTTGTTGCGGTTCTGGTTTTGGTTGCGGTTTTGGTTACGATTGGGGCAATTGTTGATATAGTGATCAGGGCTGCCACACTCGTAGCACTGACCACGAGCAGGTCTGTTGTTTTGTTGGCTGGGAGCTGGGGCATTTCTGGCTGGGTTGTTTTGGTTGTTTTGGGCAGCAGGGGCTTGGCAAGCGTTGGTGTAGTGTCCATACCGCTTACAGTTATTGCATTGGCGGCACGGTCTGCCAGGAAGATGATGGTATTGACAAGTGTTGCAGAGAGGGTGACTCCCGCCATACGGCTTCTTGGCTGGGTTTTGGGCAGCAGGTGGAGTGGTAGCAACCATGTAGTTCCTACCCTTGCGCTTCTTGTTGCTTGAGGTCTCGGGCTTGACCTCAATAGCGGGCTGAGGAGTGTCTTTGGCAACAGTCTTCTTAGTGCCCCTGCGGAAGAGAGTACCGTTCTTCACATGATTATCAGTAAGAGTAGACGCCAGACGTTTGGCTTCTTCCAAGGTGGCAGGATTCCTTCCCCACACCATGTCCTGGATTTGCATGGGTAGACCACCGATATACTTCTCGATGGCTACAGGCAGGGGAGTGACTTTGTGGGGCAACAATAAGCTAAGCTCGTGAAAGCGGGTATTGTAGGCAAGGTTTTCCCCACTATCTTGAGCAAGGGTGTGGAACTCATCTTCTAGCTTCTTAACCTCGTTGCGAGGACAAAATTCATCCTTCATAACCTCCTTGACTTGATCCCATGTCATAGCAAGAGCAACTTCAGCCCCACGAGTGCGCTTTTCTTCATTCCACCAAGTGAGTGCTCGTTTGTGAAGAACACTCATGGCGTAATGAACCTTAAAGTTGTCGGGGCACTCACTGTTGATGAAGGTATTCTCAATACCCTCAAACCATTGTAGGAGTCCTGTAGCTCCTTCTTCTCCACTAAACTTTGGGGGATTATAGGAATTAAAGTGCTTGAGAGTGCAGGCTGGAAGACCATTTCCATTCCCGTTGTGGTTTCCATTTCCATTACCATTGCCGTTACCGTTCCCGTTGCCATTACCGTTCCCGTTGTCGTTCATCTGGATGACTTGAGCTAGTAAATTGGGAACCAGAGTCGCGATTTGCTGCGCCATTTGTTGAGAAATGATCGCAGCCAGTTGGGCATCGACACCATTGTTGTTGTTGTTGTTGTTGTGGTTAGCGTCGTGGTTATGATTATGGTTGTCACCACCTTCTTCGTGGTTCTCACCATTGTTATTGCGAGTGCTGCGACGTGGAGGCATGATCTGTAAGAGACACAATGAAATGAATGAGTTTATATAAGGAATGTAATCATTTATTCATTAATTAAAACGAATAAACGAAAACGTTGACTTATCAAAGATTCTAAATTCTAATAACATATGAAGACATGCTTTAGCCTATAAGTGAACACTCATCCCGAGAATTCCCAGGTAGGCATCCGGGTCCCTCGTCTGATTGGGATATATGCGCAATGCCAGCCTAGACAGAAGACTCAGAATACAGGCGTTCACCCTTCCAGATTGCACGTGTTCGTTATTAAAATCTAGAACTTCGACGAGATCTCAAGGGGGTTCAGGTTAAACCTGAGGATTTTGTCCTATTAATCTAATGGTGGATCAGGATTGCAGCAGACGAATAAGAGTAGTCACTTGTAGGCTTAGGGTCATATAAGGTATAGGATAGGGATAAGATTAGGGAAGCATTTAGGGTTACAAGTAAGAGAAGCAAGTACTGTTTAAGTCCCTAAGGTTATAGTCTAGATTATTTTCTAATAACCTAATTCCCTATAACCAAGGCTCTGATACCAATCTGTAACACCCCAACCGATGGCGGAAACATCGAGGTGTCACGTAAGAATGAGTATACAGTAGCACATGGTAACCAAATTTTAATTGAAATAAATTTAAAGTGCAAATATCCAAAAAAAAATTGGAAATACATAATGTGTTTCAAGTGGAAATCTAATACATCACAAAAACCAAACAACCATAGACTTCAAATTGTCTTCTCATGAAAATACTCTAGCCTTCATGCATCATTATTTCCTGTTGAGTTGTAAAAATGGAGGGGGGGGGGGGGGTCAACTAGAAGTTGGTGAGAATACATAAGCCATGTCAAGCAAATAGTTTAAGTATAAAAGTTTAGCAATTCATATGTCTATCGTAAGTTTAAGTCTACATGAATAAGCATAACATGTTGAATCGACATAATCAAACCTCCGACTAGTTTAGGTCCATCCCGTCATCCACGGTACACCTTAATAATATGTTGGAACGATAACAATCACCCACGCTACCCATGTAGGAGGTACACGTATCCGGGTGGGATTGTCAATCCAATAGATCTATTATTGAGTATCGCCGGCTTGGCTATAGCTAATGATTATGTAATGTTGAAACTCGTTGAAACTCGTTGAAACTGTTGTTGTTGACTAATTCATGAGGCATTAAAGTTTACAACTAGACATGCATGTAGAATTGCTTAAGTATAATGTTGCAAGTATAAAGAATCGCAATAACATGGTTACGTAAACTCACCTTAGTATAGTATTAAGTCTTGAGAAACAGTATGAGTGTAGCCCAAAAGATTGCCAAGTATTACCCTATGTATAAGGTAACAAATAAGTCTAAGTCTATCTAGTCTACAAGTATATTCTAGGGTTTCGATTTGGGGGATAAACATTTGTTGAATTAATAATTAAAATGTTATAATAAATAAGAGAAATTTGATAATTAAATAAATGGAAGTCTTTTTATAAAATTTGAATTTAAGATGGTCACAATAATGAGTTTAAAGTATAAAAATAATTTTTATAAAATTATTTTCTTAAAAATAGAATATTAAATCTATTTATATCAAATTGTCAAAATTTAACTTTAATATTTTAAAAATACTAAAATTAAAGATTTATTAGATTAAAAATTATATTTCTGTTCCAAATAATCAGAAATAATTTATATAAAATTTTGGTGCAAAAATGTTGAAAAATGAATTTATTATGATTTAATTATGATTAAAACTATAAAAATTGATTAAAAATATTAAATAAATGATTTTTCAAAAATAAAAATCATTTCAGAAAATTTTATTGTTATAAAAACTCAGAATAATTTTTGTGGAAATTTATAAGATTGTTTTGATATTTTTATAGAATTTTATAAATAAAATGGAATAAGCTTGATTTATTTATTATATATATTAAATAAATAAATTTTGAAAACTAAAAATTGTATGTTAAACTTTTTTCATCAGATTAATACAAAATAATTTTTGTAGAATTTTTAAAATTGTTTTAGTATTTTAAAATGAATTTATAAAATATAAGTAATATATATTTAAAGTTGATTGTTTTTAAACAAAACAAAAAAAAAAAAGAAAAGAAAGTGATGCGGCTGCCAGGGTTCGAACCCGCGTGGCCGGTTCAGAAAGCACCAAGCACAACCACTTGGTCCAGACCAGTGGTTGTGTTTGGTTTCAGTTTGTTAAAATTATATCATATACGCGAAAACAGTTTTCTTCCCCAAATGAAACACACGAACCCTAGATTCAGCAATTGAAAAGATTTACACAACATTAACCTAATTAACCTTAGGGTTAATGTTGTGTACATGCCGAACATCAAAACCCATCAAAAATTATAGACTTACAAATACGTTTTGAACACGAACGATCAGTCAAAGCTCTGGGTCAAAATACGATCAAAATATCAAGAACAGGAGATTAATAAGAGGAATTGGGGGTTGAAAAAGATTGATTGGCGAGTTGTGATTGTCCAGAGTGTCCAATTTATAGGGTAGTGGTCTAGATCGTCGAATTGGTAAGGTTGACCATGTATTAATTGGGTTTCGTCTAATAAAGCATAATTGGTACGAATTAATGATAATAATACGTGTATATGACTCATGATAGGCCGGTGATCACGAAGTCATTCCTATTCGGATCAATTACGCGTTTGTGATGGTTAATTATAGAAGCTTGCTGTCATAGTTGACTTCTCTAGTCAACTGTGAAGAAGCCAATGCCATGATAAATAAAATATAAGCAGGGATTGAAACAAGTTGATTGTGTAGATCAAATGGTTGAGACGTGGTGTACCTTTGGGCTGGCTTGGGCGCGGGTTTCGAGTCCCGGCCCAAGCAAATTATTTTTTGATAATTATATATGTGTATTATGTATACATATTATAGTATTAGGGTTCCAAAATGCCACAATAAAAAAAATAAACGCGAACAATAAAAATAGAACTTGACGTTTTTTTATTCATGGTAATCGTAACGTACAAGTATAAATGCGTAATGTTACACTCGCCAGCCTCCCGGTTTACTATTTGTCGTTGTTTAAGGCGCCGCAATCGGTGACTGCAAAAATTGAGCAAATGATGCGAAAGTTTCTATGGACAGGCAACAAACAAGGTAAGGGTATTCACTGGGTGGCTTGGGAAAGAGTCATGAAACCGAAAAGATGTGGGGGTTTGCGTATCTCCAAGCTCTCGGATGTTAATTTAGCCCTCATAGTGAAGTGGGCGTGGAGATTCAAAGCTGAGAATTTTCGTATGTGGAGAAAGGTTATCGTCAGCATCCATGGAGGGCGGAACAAGTGGAAGTTTTTGCCGGTTAAGAATGGTCTGCCAGGGGTTTGGAAGTCCATAGTGAATTCCTTGGATAAGATTCATTTTAATGGTAGAAGATTAAATGAGCTTTTTTCTTGTCAGCTTGGGGATGGTGAACGAATTCTTTTTGGAAAGATATATGGTTCGGTGACAAACCTCTTTTGGAAAGGTGGCCTATTTTGTTCTCGATAGACAACCGTAAAAATGTTACTGTGAAGGACCGTTTAAAGCAAGAAGGGGACCGGACTGTGGTGAATGAAGAGCGGAATCTGGCCGCTAATTCTGTTGAGGGCATTTCGGAGATTCAATACGTTTAGTTTGTGTTGTCAAATATCCAGTTTAATAGTGGTAGAGATAAATGGTTCTGGGATAATAGCAAAACATTTTCAGTGGCGGCTGTCAAAAAGGATTTACAACAGGCTCCTAACGGGCGGTATGTTCAGAAAATGCATTGGGTCAGGTGGGTGCCGATCAAGGTAAATGTATTTGCTTGGAGGTTAGAAAAAGAGAGATTACCTACTAGATTGGAATTGGTCAAAAGGCGAATTGATTTACCGTCCACGAGGTGCCTTTTCTGTGGTGTTGAGGAGGAATCATGTCAGCATGCTTTCGTGTTATGTGGTTTTTCTATGGATGTGTGGAGGTGTATTTAGAAATGGTGCAGAATATCTTCGGCCCCCTTTCAATCGATTGAAGACATTTTTACTTGGCATGATGGTGGAGCTTATTGTCGCAAAGGTAAGAAGTTTATCCGAGCCATTTTTATGACCACTTGTTGGGCGATTTGGAAGGAGCGAAACAAGGCGGTTTTTCATAATTCGGTTCCTAAGGTTATTGAGGTTGTGGCGTTAGTTAAATCTATGGCATACATTTGGTTCAAGTTTAGATCGAATTGTGATAGGATTGTGTGGCTTGATTGGGTAAATTACCCATTGTATATGTTGTAAGTTGTAGTGTTTGAGCGGTCCTATTTTATGGATTTGCTCAGTTTTTAATGAAGTTTTTCTTTCAAAAAAAAAAAAAAACTTGGGAAATCACGTGATGCTACATTAATTATTCTAATTTGTCCTTGACAATCAAATGTTTTGCTTCTACTTTAAACAAAAGTGTTGGACCAAAGAATTATGTGGAAGCCTCTAAAGACCCTAATTGGGTTTAGGGGTGAACAAATGTCGGTTTGGTTCGGTTTTTACATATAACCGAAACCGATAACCGACGTTCGTTTTAGGAAAAACCATAACCGTAACCGATCGGTTTACGTCGGTTCAGTTAATTCGATTAATATGTCAGTTATCGGTTCGGTTTTGGTTATGTTCGGTTAATATCCAAACATAAAACTTGTGCAAACTTGTAAACTTAAAATAGTTATTACAGTGTTTGGATCTTTTTCAAGAATACAAATATATATGAAAACACAAGTAAAATACATGAAACACCGAAGAAACAAATAAAAAAATGCTTCAACTATATGGATATACATGAAAAATACATGAGTTATAAAAGATATATTTCAAGTACATAGATGTATATGAAAGATACCGGAAATACATGAAAATATGTTCCAAATACATGGATATATGTATGAAAAATACTTAAGAGTATAACTATCGGTTCGGTTTCGTTATTTCTGTTACGGAAGAAGGGAAAACCAAAACCGTAACCGAATGGTTCGGTTTTTGGCCATATGTTAACCATAACTGATCGGTTAATTTGGTTTCGGTTATTTTCGGTTCGGTTTCGGTTATTTTCGGTTATCGGTTTTCATATGCTCACCCCTAACTGGGTTAATGCCATGAATGAGGAATTAGAGGCTTTACATAGGAACAACACTTGGGATATTGTGGATCTTCCCAAAGGTAGAAGTAAATTAGGGTGCAAATGGATTTTCAAAATCAAATATAAAGCTAGTGGTGAAATAGAAAGATATAAAGCGAAGGATTTAGCCAAAAGGAGGGAGTGGATTTTGATGAAACTTTTTCTCATGTGGTTAAATTAGTTACTATTAGATGTGTTATTTCACTTGTTGTTGAATATGATTGGAAAATGTTTCAACTTGACATCAACGATGCTTTTTTGTATGGAGATTTAAAGGAAGATGTGTTTATGTCTATTCCTGAGGGGTTTACTGACACTATTAGTAATAATAAAGTGTGTAAGCTTAATAAGTCTTTATTTGTGTTGAAACAAGCCCCCAGAATGTGGAATGCTGAGCTTGTTTCTGCTTTGTTTGATATTGGGTTTACCCAAAGCAAGTTTGACGTGTCTATGTTTACTAAGTCTACTGGGCCCGTGTTCTTAGTTTTATTAGTATATGTTGATGATATCATCATAACAGGTAATTATGTTAGGGCACATGGGTGGTAAAGCTTTTATCACACTCGTTACACTATCACACCCAATCATCTTGTGCCACCTTATTTTATCACATTCTATCACATTTCATCACTAAACCCATGTGGTGGTGTTCACAATTATCACTAAAATCATCACACCCAATCACCTTGTGACACCTCATTACAACACACCCACCACTATTTTTTTATAAATAAAAACCATAAAGATTCTTCACTTTTTTGGTGGTTGGCTACTTATTTGGTGGTTGGCAGCCTTTTCACTATAAGACAAAAGAGAGAGAGAGAGAGAGAGAGAGAGAAAAGAGAGAGAGAGAGAGAGAGAGAGAGAGAAAGAGGTCCATTCTTTCAAAACCGTGATGGCCATCACATTTTATTTGCTTCGCGACCATGATAGCCATGGTGGGGCGGTGTTTGGCGGCCATCACGCAATCACGGGGTGGCCATCACGGACCACCCCGAGTGCCCTAATTGAAATAGAAAAGGTTAAACATGCTATTAAAACTAAGTTTATGATTAAGGATCTTGGTGAGTTGAAATATTTTCTAGGAATTGAAGTTATAAGACAAAATGATATTCTGTGCTTAACTCAGAGAAAATATTGTACTGAGTTATTGGCTGAATATGGGTTAACAGGCTGCAAACCTGTTGGTAATCCTATTGAGCCAAGTCATGTTGTTAATAATATGATTATTGATGATAACAAACCCCTTGAAAATGTAACTGGTTATCAACAGTTAGTAGGTAAATTAATTTACCTATCTCACACTAGACCTGACATTTCTTACACTGTGCATTTTCTTAGTCAATATATGCACAAGCCTTGTAGTTGTCATCTAAGGATTGCAATGTGGCTGTTGCGATACCTAAAAAGTGCTCCTGGTAAAGGCATTTCTTTCTCTAAATCAGGGTCTCTCAGCCTTAAGGCTTATGCAGATTCTGATTGGGGAAAATGCATAGAAACCAGGAGATCTGTCACTAGTTTTTGTGTGTATTTGGGTAACAATTTGATTACTTGGAAGAGCAAAAAACAGTCCACAGTCTCTAGATCTTTTGCAGAAGCAGAATTTCAAGTCATGTGTGCTGCATCATGTGAAATAGTATGGTTAAAGGATTTGTTGAGTGAACTAAATGTTTTGGTCAAAACCCAATTGAGTTAAATTGTGATAACAGTGCTGCATTAGCAATTACATCAAATCCAGTTTTCCATGATAAAACCAAACACTTTGGGATAGATTTATTCTTCCTAAGGGATTTGGTCACAAATGGTGTCATTAAACCTGTCAAGTAAATCAAATTGAGGGGGGGGGGGTGTTAAAAATATTGATAATTATATATTATATGTGGCACTTATATATTTTATACTTTTGTTTATATGTTTTGCGTTGGAGCATTGGTTGGAGTCTTGGGATAAGGAGGTGCAGGGCTGAAGTGTAGCAGGCTGGAGTGCAGCTTGGATTAGGCTTCATGGAGATTTGCTGGATGGACAACCCAACTGATAAGAGTTTTGGGCCCATGTGTCTCGCTTATCCGGTTGTCAAGGCCCAACTCATTGCTGGTGTTTTATTTGATGGTGTGGATTGCCACGCTGGCAATCCCCACTCCTAAATGTGTGGCTCATATGATATTAAAGTGTGTTTCTTTGGAGATGATCAGACGGTGGATATTGGCTCGGGTGTGCTTTCTCCCGAGCCAACCTCTTGGCTATATAAAGCTTCTTCTGCTTCAGTTCACCAGTTTTGCCATTCGTATTCTCCTTCAGTCTCTCTCTCACATCTCTCACAATCATTGAACGATTAGGGTTTGTATGTTGAGTCATGCACTTATACTTCTCATATAAGTGCCGAGGTCTTGTTGATCTTGTCTAGTTCTTGTTTACGTATTTGTAATCTTTTGGTTGTTTAGAGATTGAATTTATTGTTTTGATTACAGAGTCTGTAATAGGTCTGTTTAGAAGTTGTTATAAGTATTTCAATCTTTGTTTGATCTATCAGTCTCTGGTTTTATACCATTTGACAAAAAAACATAAAAAATGAACATGCGAGATAACCTAAAAGCTAGGTGTAAATTGGGTCACGTTAAAGGATTAACGAGTTTTGTGTTGGACGATTGAAGTTCATCAATATGAACACGCCCTGTATTTTAATTCGTCTTGAAAACATTAGTCCTAACTCATAGACACTTAAAATTATGTAACCCAAACACAATTTATTTAACTTATTTGTCTAAATGTGTACACGCGTGGTGGTAGAGGATCCGGTAGGAAAATTGTTTTGTGTAGGAAGTGTAGGAAAGAGTTATGACCATTGGATCAAATATTGAGATTAAGGGCATTTTAGACTTTTATACCATTTTTTAAATATATCAAATCCCACTAATTTAGCAAAATTGATTAAATAATCAAAACATTCACCTAAGATATTTTGAAGATCATCATCTTAAAATAACTATCTAAATCCCTGAATACTATCAGTTTTATAAATCAATTTCTCAATTATACCATAAACCCACTATTATCATATCAATTTCTTTCGATTCTTCAATCATTACATGAAGAGTGTTTTATTAACATAAGTAGTGTTTTATTAACATCAGTACTGTAGTGTTTTATTAAAATTATCAAACATGTTATTACAAACATCGACTAACACATACATTTTGTTGTGTAATTTTATAAACAAACAAAACACTGTTGAAATGTTTTAATCCACAAGAACAACTACACCTAATATACATAAACATTATACAAAACACCTCTGATCAAACACTATTAGCCGAAATCAAACACTATCAGCCATTACATACGTGTGTATTTGAAGTTTATATACATGTATAAAAACCCATTTTCAGCCGAAATCATAATAAAAAAACACTATCGAAATTTTCAAATAACATAAAAACCAACAAAAGTTTCACTTAACAACACACAATAATCAAAAATTTTGAGACTGTTTTAGCCACAATACTTGTGAGGGTAGCTGTAGAATACGATGGTGTCTGATCGGCCTGCATGTTTAAATGGTGGTTATCGGGTCCGTAGGAGGAGGTTTAAAAACACTGATTGTTTTTTTCGGTAGAGGAAGTGCAAGAGGTTTAAAACACGGGTGACAAGGAGGTTTAGAACACGGTGGTTGTGATATGGTAAAACACGGGCAGAAGGTGGATCGTCGGCGACGGCTTTGGGTTTTTCCAGTTGGGGTTTTTTTTTTAGTTTTTGAAGATGAACAAGATGAATGTTTCTTAATGTTATTATCAATGAGGAGAGAGAGAGAGAAAGAGAGAGAGAGAGAGAGAGGAACGAGAATCAAGGAAGCATTAAAATGGTTTCTAAAAAACTTGATAGAAAATGACCTTCATACCCCTCATATAAAACACATATTAACGATCTTGCCCTCATTTCTATAATATATTAATTAGATTTAAACACATCCAAAACTTTTAATCTCCACCCTTCAACTTTAAATCTAATGGTTGAAAACACTTCCTACACTTCCTACACAAAACTATTTTCCTACAAGAACCCTACCCCACGCGTGGTAATCAAGTTGTAAGCATGTTGATTGAGTCGCTGAGTTGTGAAAAAAGAGAAAAACTGGCCGACCTATTTAATTAAACGGGTTAAACATGATCGGTATACTAATTAAGAACTTGTGTACCAGTTAAGGAAATTACTATAGGTATTTGCATAAAAAAATTACAAATGGATTAAAACTAGTCAACATGGCAAACACTATTTAAGCGCAAAATCACAGAAAAAATAGTAAAGAAAATCGTTTGATATTTAAGAAAAAAACCAAGGAAAAACATGCCTAACACAAAGGGAATTCATTCAAGAAAAAAAAAAATTGGTAATCAATATGGAATGGGCTTCCGATGCGTTAAAAGACACAATTAGTCTTTTCATGGTAAATATGACTCCTTGTTTAACAACGTATCGGAATCCCGATATTGAGGCTGCTGTCATAAAAGCCACCAGCCACAATAACTCCCACATCGATCACCAAAGCGCTAAAACGCATATTTGCATTGATTCAAGTTTCAGGTAATAATGTCCGTCCAGTCATGTCAGCCCTTTCCACGAGGATGGAAAGGACCCACAGTTGGACGGTGGCATTAAAAGGTCTCATGCTTTTGCATGGGATCACCAGCTGCAAATCCCCCACGGTTCAAAAACTTGGCGTTTACCATTCGATCTCTCGAATTTCACTGACCGAAACCCTAACTTGTATCACCACGAGGCGTTCATTCGAGCTTACTACAAATATCTCGATATAAAAATGTCGTTTATGTACCGGCATTCGCGGGAACATAAAAGGGAGAGTTTCCGAAACGGAATCAAACAAAAGCCAAAAGAATCGTCTAAGATGCAAGCTCTTGTTTGGTTACAGGATCTCCAGGATTTGCTTGATATGCTGCTTGAGATCAAACCACAAACAGAGAAGATGATGAATGTATTAGTTCTTGAAGCAATGGATTGCATTGTTATTGAGATATTCGATACTTATAGTCGAATTTGCAATGGAATCGCTGCGGTTGTCATGAGGGTCTATTCCATCGGAAAAACCTGAAGGCCGAATGGCATTCTCAATTCTGCAGAAAGCAGCCGTTCAGGCTGAGAATCTATCGCGCTACATTGACTTCTGCAGGGATTTCGGGGTTGCCAAAGCATCGGAAAGCCCCAAAATTGTGCGCGTCCATGAAGACGATATCCGAGCTCTCGAGCAGGTAATAAATAGATATTCAAGTGAACAAAAACCGATTCCTTCCGGCTTGGGGCAACCTAAAATGCTTTGTTAAACCGTCGTGTATGATACAAATGTTTGACCTCTATGTTAAACATGAACCGGTTGCTATATCTTCGCGTTCTTATGTTATACAATACCGAATGCATCGTTGTTACATCTGACTAGTTAGCTAAACCGCAACAATATAGCACAACGCGATCAAGATTAAAAAGTAACAAATGATTGAGATCAAGAAATCTTTAAACGAAAACAGAGTTCATAACCTACGGTTAAATCTGACAAGGCATCGCCTTGTTAACTAGTTACATCAGACCCGACACCAGACCGGACACGGTCCTTCATTACCTTAAATCTACCTGATAGTTACAAACTTGTTGGTACCATGTTTAGCCCAGTAAGTTCTCAAATCAATTGCATTACCAAAATTGTATCCTTCAGATGCTAGTTTCTCCAAAACCTTCTTGAATGCACCCTGACTCATCTTCCTCCCTGCAATTCTCGCCCCGCGACGTTTGGTGCTCATCGGGAGCGGATACATTGATATCGTGGTCGTGCAGCACGCTGACTGCCAACCACCGAACCCCCATCGGTAACACTGTTGAGGAGACCCCGTACACGTGCAAACAGGAATCGGGATTCCAGAAATGTCCATATCGATCCCGTTAATCACAACCTCGACACCCCTTTTGATTGTTTTCGCACGTTCTTTTGTCGTCGAAGGGTTTTTCCTCGGTTTTTTCGACCTTGAGGTTTTCGGGCCGGTTGTTGATCCTCTTTCTTCATAGAACCACCATCATTTACACCGCCATTTACGCCACCATCTCCACCGCCACTACAACCAATATCTTTACCAACAACCACATTATCCTCTACACTCATGTTCATCACAGAATCTTTACACATATCAAGCGACGGCGGCACCATGTGAATCGGCATCGGGGTGTGTGACATTTGCAGGAGTCTTTCTCTTTGTATCCACCGTCTCTCATATAGTTCATCGGTCCAAGTGGTTCGGACACCACCCGAGTGTGAGGATGGTGGTAAGTCGATACGTTCGCGTTAACCATAAGCGTGTTTTCTCGCGGCGAAAGGAACGGTTTCTGCTCCCTATGGTCCACCACTGGAGACATCAGTTGCAGACCAAGATGTTCCTTAAATGAAGGCTCATAATATCCCCAATTTCTCATATTCAACCCATCATCATCCATTGTAACTAAATATGCACAAACAAAGAACAAACATAAATATTTTCAATTTATTGTTTTTATAAAGAATAACCAAAAATAGACCAAATTAAGCCAAACATCAGTCAAAAACCAAACAATTTCCCCAAAATTGATAATAATAATAATAATAATAAAAACATCTTTTTAGTTAGGGCTTTTATAAATAATTAAAATTAAGCAAAATCAGCCAAAATAATAACAATTTTCTCCAAAATTGATTATAAAAAAAACATCTTTTTAAACCCATTTTAAAAATGGTGGCAAAACTAAAACCTAATAAACACAAACCTTAATTTAGGGTATTTAGGTTTTTTATAAATAATAAAAATTAAGCAAAAGCAGCCAAAATAATAACAATTTTCTCCAAAACTGATCAAACAAAAACAATATTTTTAGAGCCAATAAAACATGGAGGCAAAATCAAGACCTAATAAGACAAACCCTTAATTTAACAACAATAAAGATTCAATCTTTAGGGTTAATAAGCTAGATCTAAGCTAAAAGTGATGAACACAAACTATTAATTTAACAACAAATTTGATAAAATAATGCATAAAAAGAACATGGGTATAGTCACAAATTAACAATATTAACAAGCAAAAAGTTTAAAATTTAATTTCAGATCTGGAAAAGGGGTGAAAGCCAAGATCTTCAGGTATAAAAAAAGATTAGAAATGGGTCATAATATAGCAAGAACAGAAGCATGTTTTGGATGTGAGAGAAACAACAGTTTGTATATATATATATATGTTGAGAGAGAGAGAGAGAGAGAGAGAGATTACCTGTGTAGTGTGGGTAAACAAGTCTTTGATTGAGCTGTGGAGAGAGGAGAGAGGAGAGAGAAAGAGAAGGGTTGAAAATGAGGTGAGGTTGTATATGTATCAAAAATATTTTTTTAATTTTAATTTTATTTTCTTTTTTGGGTTGCTGTGTTAGCTTGAGCTTGGAGGCTTGTAGCAGCTGTCTATATTGGTCATGGTTTTTTAAAAACGGACTGGTGGTCGGACTAGGTTTCGGGACCTGGGCCGGTTCATGTCGGGGGTGTTGGACCGCTATGCAAGCGAACTAGTGAACCGGCTGGTCAGACCGAAAAAAACCGGCCAGTTGGACCATAAAAAATAGGGGTCGGACCAGAGTTTTATAAATTTTTTCTTGCTTTTTGTTAGTTCGTTGACTAGGCCGGACCGGTGATCTCATGAGATGTTCGGTCTAATTCTGAAAACATTGATATTTTGAGGCACCCATACTTGAACACAATTCACACTACTCAACAACACACTTTTTAATTAAAGGGGGGGGGGGGGGGGGGGGGGGGGGGGGGGGGGGAAACATATGCCTTTTTATGATGTAAAAAGTTATATGCTCTTTTGTTGACTTTTACCTTTGAAAAATATGTGATATTTAGGTTGATGGGTTAATGAAGAATTTGAGTTTTGATAAATGTTTGAGTGGAAAAAAAAAGTGAACAAGTAGACTTTTAGATAACTTTTTGGTATACTATACCTCTAGTTGTAATTAGGTATATGGACAGAAAATACACCACAAATCGTATAGCTATTTATTATCAAACGTACGATCAAGTGACAAAATTCAATTTGATGGATGCATATGTTCCTTTTACATGGATTACTTATTTTTGGGCATGGAATTTTGACAATTATATTGAAAGAAACGACTCTTAATATATATTCACCACTGAAGAAACAATGAGTATGATTCGGGTATAATGAGGGAGTTGCTACTCGTGCTCGCTACAGGATATTATCCTTTTACTCATAACGATGATAGATCCGTGGTCCGATTAGATATATGGTAAGTTGACAAACAATATAATGCACACACAAGGTTTACGTGGTTTGGTCTCGTTGACCTACGTCCACTGCAAAGATACGATCTTCTATTACTCGGGATATTACAAGTGTGACTTCGAGAATATATAAATCGGAAATACAAATGTGTGTGTATGATTCTAGAATTCTTCGACCTCTTAAAAGGTGTGGAGACCCTCCTTTATAGAGGTCTTGTGGGCCGGAGGCTTGTGACCCACTTTTGGAGAGTTGGGCCCGTCTTCTTAGCGGCCCACCGCCCGTGTAGTTGGATTTGGATCCGTAGTTAGATAAAGCAAACTAGTCAAGAATGTTGCATTGTGATTGGTCCACGTGGCGCCTTGTGATTAGCCGTCAAGGGCGGTGCCCTGCCATTGGTACACGTGTCGCCAAATTGAGGTCTGCAGGATCCTCCTTTTCTTCCTGGTGGCAGGAGGTGTCAGTTGAGCTGACATCTGACACCTGGAGGCGTGCAACAACTGGAGCTCCAGGGGGGCTGCACTTGGCGGATGAACCTTCCGCGGATGCTCTCTGCGGGAGGTGTTGCTTTTGTCTGTCCGCATAGCTTTGCTGATACATGGTGGACAGTTTTGGTGGGTAGGGTGCGCCTAAGCGCTGATACCCTACCCCTTCAACCACTAACTTTTAGGTTAACTTTATTTTCTGCCATTAATTTTTAGGTTAACTTTATTTTCTTTCAATTTGACCATCAAACTTTTAGTTTTTAGGATTTAAAACTTTGGCCACTAACTTTTAGCTTAACTTTATTTTCTTCTAATTTGACCACCAAACTTTTAGCTTTTAAGATTTCAAACTTTGACCACCCAACTTTTTTAAACTTGCATTGCACTTTGGCCAAACTTTTAACTTTTAAGATTTTAAACTTTGACCATCAAAGTTTTAGCTTTTAGCCGCGAGTATTTTTTTAAAGCCCACGAGCGAATAACAGTCACTTAATATTATTTTTTGTGTCCACGAAATCCTCCACGCAAGAAGAGCTCCCACAGCGACGCACGATCTTTAATGTCCACCAAATCCTCAACGCAACAGGAGCTCCCGCCACGAAGCACGGGGTAATAGAATCCTAGTTGCTATAATTATTGCATAATTCACAATCACATCAGCAATCGGGTGGTGATGATGTTTCTTGTTAGGTCTTATTGTATATTAGGTGATCATTGTATGGTGTATCGCTAGTTTTCCGCTAACGTTTTCGGTGGAATAAAATTTTGTTGATCGTTCAAAAAAAACATCAGCAATCTTTACAATCATTAGTTCAAAACAATTGTTGTTTACGATATGCAAGGGGTGAAAAGTTATCAACTTAGCAAAATGTAAGAGCACGATTGGTCATAGCACATGGCAAAAATATGTTGAGTGTGATGATCAATCTTTTAATGTGATGTGTGAAAATGTAATATATCAAATGGTAAACAAGTTTACAAAGGGAAATAGTAACTAAATCACACATGACTAGTGTACTGGTCATATTGTAATACATAAATAAGCCTCTTAATGATTTTATTAAAAGACTACTTCTGAATTAGTCAACATTAAGTGTGTTCAGTTTACTGACAGGACAGATTTAAATCTATCAGTAAACATTTTACCTATTAAGTTTTTAAAATGATATTGAAAGAATTTTTTTTTACCATTTTATCCATTCACATGTGTTCATAACCCTCTACCACGCACCACCTCCTCGACCCACATCAACTCCACCACCAACTAGTTAAACCGAGCCAAGTCAGGCCTCTTACTAGTTCAGAGTCTCTTACCTAATTAGATATCTTAATGGTTCAGCGCTTACTAGCACAAACCTTGCCATATAGCCCCTAAGTTCGGATATCGAACCATGGACATTGTGATGCTAACTTCAGATACTAAACTTCAATCAGCTCCTAGCCTAAACTTAACAAAAATAATTTGGTTTTTATCTTTAATAACTACAAAAGTAAATAAACAATGAAGTAAATCAGAAGACAATAGAATGACAACTACCTAAGATGAATCCTAGTGGTAAACTCACAACTTTTGAAATTGGATAAATTACTGGCTACTAGAATTCAAAGATACGTTGGCTCAAAAATCACAATGGTTTGCTAATTCTCCTCCAGGCCTCACTAATGAATCATAAGGGCGTGGAAAACTCATCAGTATGTGGTTTGGATCACCTCCAAGTGTCACCAAACTATGAATTAATGCTAAGTAGACATAAACTACGTCTTCTCAAGGTCTCACTAATCACAATATACCCTAACATGTAAAGAAGTAATCTAGACAACTCGAAATTACAAGAAATCTGAAGACATGTAGGAATGGATAAAATCTAGACAACCCAACATTCTATCTCATCACGGTATCAAGAATAAGTTTAACGCATTCACAACTAGCATAATAATAAGAGAACCACCAACACAAAGTAGGCGATAAATGAATGAAACCCAAACCGAAAAATACTTAATCAATCAATTAATTAGAGAGACATGCAGTGAAAGAAAAGAAATTAAATCATAACATCAAACTAATATGCATTGTAACCAAGAAAAATCATATACTTTACCAAAACATAAGACAATCGCAAAATATCTAAAACCAAAAATATGTAAGTTTACAAAGAATTCATAAAAAACCTAGTCTCCAATACGAAACGATCGGTTATGGATCATAATGACAAACTTCTGTTTATTTTTCTTCCAAAATCATTTCTTTGATCCGTTACCTATTAAAGGTCACATGATTGTTACATGTTGGTAAACTTCTGTTTATTTTTCTTCATAAATCGGTTTTGTACGGTATTAGGGTTGATAATGACGAGTTGGACATTAGAGCGGATTCTCTAAGATGCAAAGAGCAGGTGATTTGCCGTTTTCGTATTTGGGAATTAAGGTTGGTGCCAATATGAATAGAGTTGCTAATTGGGAGCCGGTTATTAATACGTGTAGAAGGCGAATGTCAAAGTGGAAAGCGAATTCTTTATCGATTGGTGGCCGTGTGACTTTGATTAAATCCGTTCTTACTAGTCTTTCCACTTATTATTTTTCTTTGTTTAAGGTGCCGAAGAAAATTATTAACGAGTTGGAAGGGTTGATGAGAAGGTTTTTGTGGGGTGGGTCTGAGGACGTTAGAAAAATGTGTTGGGTTTCATGGGATATGGTTACAAAGTCGATAGAGGAGGGGGTTGGGGATCGCCAAGTTAGAGATGTGCAATAAGGCGTTGCTTGTTAAATGGGTGTGGAGATACTTAAATGAAAATCACCAGTTGTGGAGAAAGGTTATTGTTTCTTTACATGGGTCGAATCGGGGATGGGGCGTCGCTCCGGTAAATAACGCTTACACCGGTGTCTGGAAGAATTGTGTGATCATGTGTAATCGGTTAACGGTTGAAGATAAAGGCCTTGGTAGTGTGTTTCGAGGCAATTATAGGGGACGGGAGAAATATTCGTTTTTGGTTGGACACGTGGTTAGGTGACGTAGCTTTTAAAGTGAAGTTCCCTAACTTGTTTTTATTAGAACGTGATAAAAAGGTGTTGGTTACGGACCGTTTGAGGATAGTAGGGACAAGCCGAGTGGTTCAATGGAATTGGAGGAGGGGTTTGAACACTACAGACGAGCTACAAGAGATGAACACTTTGGAAGCTTTGTTGAATGGGGTAGTTATGAGTGGTTTGGAAGATGGTTGGCTTTGGTATAATGGTCATAATAAAGAGTTTTCGGTTGCTGAAATAAAAAAATGGTTGCACGGTTCGTTGGGGAATGGCGAGAGGTTTGGTTTTACTTGGAGCAAGTGGGTTCCTCTCAAATGCAATATATTCATGTGGCGGCTTTTTTTGGATCGCCTACCCACTAAAATGGCATTGATAAGAAGGAATATTCAAGTGACTAATTCGAATTGTAGTTGGTGCGAGATTGAAGAAGAAACATCAGAGCACTTATTTATGGTTGTGGCATCTCAGTTGGCGTTTGGAATGGCATGGCTAGATGGTGTCGTATCCCGGACATTTATGTTTTCCACGTTAAAGATTTGGTGATTCTTCATGATATGTGCGGGTCAACGGGTAACAAAAAGGAAGTGTTAAAGGGGGTGATCATTATTGTGTGTTGGGTTTTGTGGAAAGCTAGGAATGGTAAAATTTTTTAAAGTAAGGAGTCTAAGGTGGTAGAATTGGTGACGGATATAAAGACCTTATCGTTTCTTTGGTATAAACATAGAGTCAAACAAGGTGTAGTGGACTGGGATAGATGGTCTAGATTTGATTTGATGTAATTGTTTTTGGTTGTACGGTTTTCGGCTTGCTTTCGCCACCTTGGTGATTGCTTGTCGTGTTTTTTTGGTGTTTATGAAAGTTAATCTTCAAAAAAATGTAAACTAAAAGATAAAAGTTAATGCCATGTTTCTAACTTCTTTATAAGTTATTAGTGACTATCCATGTTTCTAACTCCTTTATCTTATTAATGTCTATACCTTCTATTAGAGCCCTATAAATAGTGACCATTGTGTTGTTATTAAGTACATCTCAATGAAACAACTCTCTCATTCCTTATTCTCTTTATAATCTTTGGTTTGTTAGTAGGCATTGTCACCAGCTTCTTTCTTCAATTTGTACCTATATAAGGCCTTATTCTTACTGATATCTTATGGCTGCCTTCTACCATAAAAAGAATTAATGAACCATTTTCTTTTGTTTCTGTAGATCCATAAGGGATTTTGTGTGCGAGAGTATTGCAGATAATCATTATGTTGTATTTGGTCATTCAAAATTTTGTGAAATATAGAGTACTAATTTTAAGGTAACCTTTTGTTTACCATTAAAACAATATTCTTTCAAACATTATGTTTTTATGCTTATAATCTTTTATGCAGTTAATATCTAGGGTTGTATTTTTATATTTAGGAAGTTCATAGAAAAGAAATCGAATAATATATTGATGCATGGAACTATCATAGTCGCTCATAAAATTGATAAGTAAGATACACAAATTGATAGATAATGTACACTGAAATGGGTTTGTATGTTTGAGTTTGACATGCATGAGAAACATGACCGTATTATGGCCTTACTCATGGGTTAATGTATATAAAACTTTTAAGGGTTGTCATAAAAAAGTTTTTGCAATTAAAAACCACAAAGTATCCATATGATTTGAATACAATATATAACATCTTACGATTATATAGTGTTATACACAACGTGGTTGTTGGTTGACAAAATACACTAATTCATTACATGTCATATATTGAGGACAACAACTTGTATATGGACCGATTAATCAATGTCATATATTTTTAATTATTTAAACTGGCGATGCCATTTGACTTTTTATAATAAAATGAGAATAAACATGGCATAGAATGAGGGAAGCTTACCACATACTTGTAGAGTAAAACAATGAATGAACTATGTTTATGTTTTGTAAACATGAGAGTTAAAATAAAAAATATAAAAAATAGAATGAAAATAAATTCGTAACAATCGAGCCGATAGTTTAAGTTGAATAATTATGAACCTAAACAATGTTTATCAGTTGAGACATAAACATAGCATGGAATGATGGAAGCTTACTAAATATTTGTAGAATAAAACTATGAATGAACTATGTTTATTTTTTTTTTATAAACATGAGAATTAAAATAAAAAATGCAAAAAATAGATCAAAAATAAATTCGTAATAATTGAGCCTGTAGTTTAAGTTGAATAATTTAAACTTAAACAATAAAACTATATAATTCAAAACAATAAAGACAATAAATCTTTAGTAGTAACTAAAGATGTGAAAGATACAATAATTCAAATTTTCTCCTTACTTGTGAAAGATACAATGGTTAAATTTTCCCCTCAACCAATGTGGACAATACATGTACATTACATGACTATAACAGTTAGACAGAGAATTCCTAAAATACTTTTATCTATATCTATATCTATAATCTATATCTATACTATATTATAAAGCATTTGACAATGACTTCTTAAAATTTAAGAGGTACAAGTTAATTTACTTATGATACAACACACAATGCACATAGTAACTACATTTTAAGGGCAAATTAGTCTTTAAAGCATCATATTTAATAATCTAAATGAAATCAAGAGTCATGTTTATGATAGGTCATGACATTTATTTCTACAAAACATATTAAATACAAAACATGTAAAAAACAATTTTCATAATGCTACATGTTTTATTATAATCTTTTATATACAATTAGTTACTTTATAAAAGTTAGTTAATCTATTATTATTAATAACAATGTTACTAAACTTTTAGGTATTTGAGTCGTTTAGGAAATATCTGCTGCATGAATAACTTGGCATATTGAGAGCAAAATCGAGTTTACCCTACTAAACAACGTAAAGTTATCTTGTGTTAGAAAAAAGTGAAAGGAGAAGTTCCTTTATTGGTGCTATTTTTATATACGTTTCAATGTAAGCTTCGTTTAAAACAAAATTGCGTGTGATAATGTACAAGTCATCTAAGTAAAGGCGGACAAGTCTTCAAAGTGTTTTTTTTTTTTAGTTTTTTATTTCCCTTTTTATGTGAATTTGTTACGGTTTCAACTTAGTAGCTTTTTCTATGATGATTTTTAACTTTTTATTATTATTTTTTTAATATGGCAAGTTAACTCACCGCCATGCATGAGCGTGATTTAAGGTTTTTCATCTATTTTTTGTTCGGTTTAACAGTCCCGCCGCAACGCGCGGGTTTCTCACTAGTATATTATAAAGTATTTAGGAAGGCTACCCACAAAATTCAAAACAATAATAGGAGATGCCAAACTTCTCTTTTTCCAACCTTACACTAACTACTATACGTTAATCAAAACTTACACACATATCGAAGCTTGGTCATCATGCCAAGGTTAATCAAAACTTACACACATATCGAAGCTTGGTCATCATGCCAAGCCTTCATGATGAGTCTATGATGTCCTTCGTTGTCTCATGTAAGAGGCAACAAGACCATATGACATGTGCCCTACCCTTGTTTACATTTATCATTACATATTTATTTTTATTGTTGCTTTGTTTTTAGTAAATGTTATGTTCCCGGAGCAATGCTCGGACACCCCACTAGTTCCCATAAATTTGGTAATCAAGTTATAATTTGACTATACATGTCTAGATATGTTATAAATGGACGAATACATGTCTAAAACATGCGGCCTTTTAATGCTAGATCCCAGGGACGCTACTTTTACATACCGCATGAACTAGCCTACATGAGGCGCCACCCAAATGAGAGCGGGTACCTCCTATCTGTCCGGAAACACCGCCGCCGATGTCTCGGGTAGGGGGTTCCGAGTAGTGAAACCGGGTTTTAGGCCACAAGCATTGAAGATGTGTAGGTAGGAGGAACGAGAAAGATAAAGAGATAGGAGTGTTAAAAAGTGGGACCCATAGTTTATGGTAGTGTCGCCTACAAATAAGTGTTTTAGGATAGTGAGGTGACATTGCCGTATTGGATGAGACCATAGTACAACAGCGTGGGGCGTAGCACCCTGTCTAGCCTTATATTTCATTTACATTTAGATTTGTGTAAAATCTACAAAATTTACTATTTTACCATTATAATCAAAATGCGCATTTATTAAAGAAAACCATAATATCTAGTAATAATTCCATATGTATTTTTTTTAAATCACTATTCTTGTGTGTGAGGTGGGGGCTTAAAACTTTTTAGTTTTTTAGACAAAATAACCCACCGCCCCCTTAAATGTTTGATTAAACCCATGTTTGCCTATCAGAAAATAAATTCTTAGTTCATCACTAACCGAGGCCATACGAAGTTTTTTGACAACGGAAAGAATGGGAACACGCCGGAAACCTATTCCGGTGGAAATTTTATCAAGATTAACCAAGTTTTTTGTGTCGAATCTTCCGGAGAGATGTAGCGGTGCAGATTTAGCCAAAGAGGTAAGGAATTTCGGAACCATATTCGATATCTATATAGCAAGGAAGAGAGATAAGGAAGGAAGGCGATTCGGTTTTGTATCACTTTTTGACGTAAAAGATCCAAAAGAAATGGAAAGAGTCTTATCTTCTATACGGTTAGGGGAGTACAAACTGAAAGTTAACGTGGCGAGGTTTGTGTTAGAAGAGGGGGAGGTTAACGAATGTAGAGCTCCGTTCAAGAAGAAAGATCAGGGTTTCTCTTCTCAATGCTTCCCAGATTTTGGGAAACTGGTCCCAGAGACAAGGAAGAATTTTACTTCTAACACTGTTTCTTTCAAAGATGCTTTCAAAGGAATCCCTATAGAGAAAACTATTGTGCTAGATGATAACATTAGTTCTCTTGGGTATTTGCATGGGAAATCATTAGTTGTAAAGGTCACGTCTCTAGAAGTGTTGAGGAATATTAAGGGCATTCTCATGGAGATGGGATTAAGCGAAGGGGTGATCAAATGCTTGGGAGGTCTGGTCATACTTCTAGTATTCAACTCTTGTGATCATGCTATGATGGCTAAGGACGAACTACTGGGGCGTCCGGAACAGTTTGTTTCGGTCTGCGTTTGGGAAGGCCAGGAAACATCGTTCGAACGTATTGCTTGGTTGAAAGTCATTGGGATTCCTCTGTGCGTTCTAGAGGATCAAGTTCTTAGCAGCATTGGTAGCCGTTTTGGTATTGTTGTCAAACAGCCGGGGTTAGATAGCTTGGATACCGACTCCTCTTTTCATTATGTGGGGGTTTTAGTGGAGTAGGGAGCTCGTATCCAAGAGTCTATTTACCTGAAGTGGCGGGGAAAAACTTTCAAGGTGTGGATAGAAGAAGAAGACAAGGAATGGCTAGCAGATATTATCGGCGATCGGTTGTTTCAGTTGAAGGATTATTCGGAGAATGCGAACATGGAAATTCCGGTTGCTTCGCCGATGGGTTACAATAAGGAAACAGCGGAATGTAAGGAAGGAATTTATGTCCCTATTAATGACCAATCAAGAGGCAATCATTGTGAGGAGACTTTTGCGGAAGTCAATTTGGCAGGTCAAGGTGGCAGTTTAATGCTGATGTTAATGGTGGTCAACTGCCTACGAATAGAAGTAACAAGAGAAAAAAAGTTAAAAGGGGTTTAAAGGTTGTGGGTCTGCCTTCTGGTGGGGCCTATTCTAGCAGCAATGAAAGACCATTAAAAGAGCCTAAGCCCAATGATGACCCCTTTAACTTGGACCCTATTATTTTGGGCTTGGACCAAAACGTGGTAAAAACTAGAGGAGTGGGCCTGGATAATGATGAACCGCACGAATTTGAAGCCTTATTCCAAGACCATAAAGAAGGTAATGACGTTTTCCCTGATAATAATTCTTCTATCCAGACTTCACACTTACGGATTGCTCCCAATTCAGAAGATAATCAGGCACACGAAGGGGAAGTTCAACAGAAGAGTCCAGTAGCTGAGGTCGATAAAGGATGCAGTAGTGATGTTGAGAAAGAGGTGAATAGTACTCGGCTAATGGGTAATAATCTTGGTGCGCAAATGGACGGGTTCGAGAACTTGATTCGAGTTTCTTTCCAAGGTCCAGGTGTACAATCAGGTTTGTCATGAATTGTCTTTCTCTTAATGTTAGAGGGATTGGTAAGGTAGGGAAACTTTCTTGAGTAAATGGGTTGATTCGAAAGAATGGGGTTGAGTTTTTGGCGTTGCAAGAGACTATGGTGAATAACGGGAATGGTTTTGATTTTGATAAGATTTGGCCTAATTGTGATTGTGAGGTTGAAGTTATGGTGGCGAATGGAAAATCTGGAGGGTTGGCGAATATTTGGAACACAAAAAAATTCCAGAAAGTGAATTCAGTTTTTGATAAAAATTTTTTGCTTACATCGGGTATTTTGGTTGAAGATGGGACTATGTTAAATATGGTTAATATTTATGCTCCACAAAAAAGTTATGGAGAAGCGTCTGCTGTGGGAGCGATTGTTGCATTTGATTGACGGAAATAGTGGGTTATGGGTGCTTCTTGGTGATTTTAATGTGGTTAGGTGGGTAGAGGAGAGGAAGAACTCTAAATTCCATCCTGGGATGGCTGATGATTTTAATCGGTTTATTGATAGCGCGAATTTACAAGAGTATTTCATGAGGGGAAATAGATTCACTTTTATGGCTGGGTCGGGGAATGATGTCAAGATGAGTAAGATTGATCGGGTGTTGGTATGCCAGGATTTTTTCAATAGATGGCCCGAAGCGATTCTAAGGGCGCTTCCTCGTGAACTTTCGTATCATAGCCCTTTATTGCTTACTATTTCTGATTATAATTATGGTGCTAAACCTTTTAAGTGGTTCGATTCGTGGTTAGACAGGGATGATTGCAGTCAGGTTGTTATTCAGGCTCTGGAGTATTGCAATGTTGATGGGCCTTCTGATATCAAGTTACACAAGAAGCTCTCTAGGGTGAAGTATGCGCTTAGAAAGTGGTGGAATGACACTGGAAAAAAAGAAGAGGGTGAGATGGTTTTAATAAAAGAAGATATAGCGAAATTAGAAAAGATTATGGAGGCCCGAGATTTAGAGGAGGAGGAGGTTTGGATTTTGGAACAAAGTAAAATCGAGGTGGAAAAATATATGTGGCGGAAAAATAGGGACTTGCAACAAAAGGCTAGAGTGAACTGGGCGAAGTTTGGTTATGAAAATTCCGGATTTTTCCATCGGTGTATCAAAGGGAGGAGGTCGGCAAATGCTATTCCTGGGATTTTGGTGGACGGTGTTTGGATTGATAAGCCGACGATTGTAAAGAGGGAGGTGCTCCATTTTTATAGAAATCTTTTTAAAAAAGATTTCAATATTAGACCTTCTTTATTGTGTGATAATTTGAAACTGGTGCCGGTGGAGTGTATCGATGGCTTGATTGCTCCTTTCACTAAAGAAGAGATCAAGGCCGCGGCGTTTGACTGTGGTCCGGACAAAGCCCCGGGGCCCGACGGTTTTAATTTCAGGTTCATTACACATTTTTGGAGCTTTTTGGAGAACGATTTTATGCAGGTTTTCGAAGATTTTTTTTCTGCATGGCTTTATTAGTAAGGTTTGCAGTACCTCGTTTATTACGCTGATTGCTAAAACGAAGACTCCAGTCGATTTAAAAGACTATAGGCCGATTAACTTGATTGGAGTGATTAGTAAAATTATTTCAAAGGTTATGGCTACTAGATTGAAGACGGTTATTGGGAGGGTGATTTCAGATTCGCAGTCAGCTTTTATCAAGGATAGAAATATCCTTGATGGGCCTCTAGTTTTGAATGAGATAATTAGGTGGAATAAGAGAAATAAAAAACAGGTTTTTCTGTTGAAGATTGATTTCGAGAAGGCATATGATAATGTTAGTTGGGATTTCCTCTTGTCTATCTTATCTCAAATGGGCTTTCCCGAGAGATGGGTTATGTGGGTAAAAGGTATTTTGGTTTCGGCTCGTTCGGCGATTCTATTAAATGGGGCTCCGACTTTTGAGTTCGATTGTCAAAAGGGGATACGACAAGGGGACCCTCTCTCCCCTTTTTTATTCCTTATCGTTATGGAGGCTTTGGATTGTCTTATTAGAAAAGCTACTAGTATGGGGTATATGGAAGGAGTTAAAATCACAAGTGGGGGCCCGGTGGTGTCGCATATGTTATACGCGGACGATGCTTTGATTTTGGGGAGTTGGAATGAAGAAAATGTGAAGAATACGAACCGATTGCTACGTATTTTTTTATCCGTGTTCGGGGCTGAAAATCAACCTCCATAAATCGGTAATCTTTGGATTGGGAGTCGGTGATGAGGAGGTGAAAAATCTAGCCAATGTTTTGGGATGTAGAGTTGGCAAGCTTCCTTTTTCCTATCTTGGAGTGATGGTGGGGGCGAATATGAATCGAGTTACAAATTGGGATCCGGTGATGGAGTCTATTCGGAATTGATTGTGCACTTGGAAGTCGAAACTTCTTTCTATTGGAGGTCGGCTGATTTTGTTAAAGTCGGTTCTTTCGGCGCTCCCGGTGTACTATTTTTCATTATACAAAGCTCCATTGGCGGTTGTGGAGAGTATTGAAAAAATTATGCGTAAATTTCTGTGGTCCGGGTGTAAAGACGGTCGTGGCATTTACTGGGTGGCCTGGGATGTAGTGTGCAGACCAAAGAAGGAAGGTGGCCTCGGCGTTCATAGGCTTCTTGATGTGAACACAGCTTTACTTGCTAAATGGGCTTTTCGTTTTAAGTCTGAGGATAACGGTTTTTGGCGCAAGATTATTATGAGTATTCATAGTGGCAAGAATAGGTGGCGTTTTTTACCCTTGAAGACCAACTATACAGGTTGCTGAAAAAATGTGGTGCGCACGCTCGAAGGTTTGAAGATTGATGGGTCGTTTTTCTCTTCTTGTCTCAGGGGTAGTATCGGTAATGGCGAGAAGATAATGTTTTGGAAGGACGTTTGGTTCGGGAATACTCCTTTTATGGATAGATGGCCTGTTTTATTTGCTCAAGATAAACACAAAAACGTTGTTGTTGCGGAGCGATTTCAGCAGATTGGGGATAGGTTTGGTGTAGCGACTAATTGGAGGTTTAAGACGGACTCGGTGGCTGCGATTTCAGAGGCTCAAGATGTTCAGGCGGTTGTGTCTCAGGTTCGGATGGAAGGGGGTAAAGATAAATGGGTTTGGAATAAGTGTAATAGTGGTAAGTTCTCTGTGGCTGATGTTAAAAGCTGGTTGGGGCAGAAATATGGGGCGTCTTTGGTCCGGTTCATGAGATGGGAGTCGTGGTTACCGAGTAAAATTAATATTTTCATTTGGCGTTTGGAATTAGATCGTATACCGACGCGGATGGCCCTGGTTAATAGGAGTATAAACATTAGCGATACTAGATGTCCTTTTTGTGAATTTGCGTTTGAATCATCTAATCACTTGATAGTGGATTGTGATTTTGTCAAGGGTGTTTGGTGCAAAATAAAGGATTGGTGCAAGATTCAAGGTGCTTGTTTGGACTCGATCCCAGATCTAAAATGGATTTCTTTGCTAAAAAGACTAAGTGGGAGAAGAAGATTATGAGAGGTATTTTGATGATTACTTGTTGGAGGATTTGGTTGGAGCGTAATAGTATTGTCTTCCACAAGCAAGACATAAAGCGGTGGATATAGTCGCGAGTATTAAGGCTTCTTCTTTCTATTGGATTAAACATCGGGCTAGTTTTAAAGATGTTGTGTGGAAGGAGTGGGGTTTGTACCCATTGTATATGATGTAATATTGTGGGGGGCTTCGTTTTGTATCCCTCCTATTTTTAATGAAAGTCTTTGTTAAAAAAAAAAAAACTAACCGAGGCCATACGGAGTGGAGTTTGTATGCACATTGGGGTGTCGACGTATCCCCGTGGCAAAGATGAAATCTCCCCCGGACTGGTCATATGAAATTGATTTGGATTTCTCTTAGCGATTCGAGCCCAAAACTAAAGATGAAAGCCGAATGGTTTTCTACAAAAGAAAAACAAATATCTATTTTGGTTCGGTTCGAGCCCAAAACTAACCCCTTACAACCGTAGACCCAGAGTGGTAAAATTACTACATTGATGATATCTGGGCCCTTCTGTTGGACTGCTGATACTGGCTAATGTTTTGCTTGATGGGTTGGTGCAATAAGGTTATTACTGGGCTTCCATTCATTATACAAGATCGGTAGTTTCACGATGTACAATTATTTAAAAGTTGACCACTCAATTGTGGCATTAACTTAGCAAATTTAGCGACCACCGGTTTTCAATTTATACAACAAACTAAATTATATCCCTGCAAGATAGACAAATCTAATATGAAGTGTTAAATATGTGTTATGATATAACATAGAAATTAATGTAGTAAATTATAAGAAAACGACAAATTTAATCATGTGCATAAGAATGAAAATGTATATTAAAAACAAGATGTACGTTTGGATGAGGAGCAGAGCCAGAAGCAACCGTTGCATGGTGTGATTGAGGCGGTGGTCTTAAAGATGTGGCTTTTTTTTTTTTTTTTTTTTTTTTTTTTTTTTTTTTTTTTTTTAAAGGAGTGGTTTGAACTTATTATTGACTTGCCTAGACATGATTAATAAATTGTCTGAATACATTGTGTATAAACTTTGCTTAATTGACCTGGTGTGTTTTTTTTTTTTTTTTTTTTTTTTGGAAAGGAGTGGTTTTAACTTATTAGAAGTAAATATGTGTATAAATTTTGTTTAATTTAAGACAAAAGATATACAATACTGAAACCATTCCACTTATCAAAGATTAGCTTACGTTTGAATTCCAATGTCAAAAAGGTATTCGTCAAGGGGATCCGCTTTCTCCGTTTTTGTTTATTATTGTGATGGAAGCTTTCTCTTGGATGGTGTCTAAAGCGTGTGAGTTGGGTATTATTAAAGACCTTAGGGCGATTGAGGATGGGTTGAACATTTCTCATCTCTTATACGCGATGATGCATTGTTAGTCGGGGAGTGGTCTGAGAAGAATATTAGGAATACGGCTACGGTTCTTCGGATTTTCTATCTCTGTTCCGGTTTAAAAATTAATATTCGAAAATCTACTTTGTTTGGCGTTGGTGTTCAAGAAGTGGAAATTTCTAATATGGCCGCTTTGTTGGATTGTAAAGTGGGTACGTTTCCCTTTGATTATTTGGGGATCAAGGTAGGGGCTAATATGAACAAATGTCATCATTGGTGTGCGGTTGTTGATACCATCAAGAATCGGCTAGCGTCTTGGAAGGCTAACTCTCTTTCGATGGGGGGTCATTTGACGTTGGTTAAATCGGTCCTATCTAGCTTGCCGGTATATTATTTGTCGTTGTACAAAGCTCCTGTTAAGGTTTTGGATCAAATCGAATGTTTGATGCGTAACTTCTTATGGGGTGGCTCTAATTAAGATCGGAAGATGAGTTGGGTTGGATGGGATATTGTTACCATGTCTAAGAAGAATGGAGGTTTGGGGATCTCTAGATTAAAAGATGTGAATATCGCGTTATTGGCTAAGTGGGCGTGGAGATTTAAAACTCAATTTAATTCCGTTTGGCGGATCATTATAGAGACCATTCATGGGGGAAGGGGCAAATGGGAGTTTCTCCCGATTGATAAATGGGTCAAAGGGTGTTGGGGGCCTATTGTGAATTATCTCGTGCGGTATGAAGTTAATGGCAACAATTTGTTTTCTTTATTTCGTCCGAGATTAGGTAATGGAAAGAAGATACGGTTTTGGCTTGATAAGTGGATTGGTGACAATCGGCTATGTTCTTGCTGGCCTAATTTATTTAAGTTAGAGGCTTCTAAGAAGGTTATGGTTGCGGATCGGCTCAAGATGTATAATAATGCTGTTCGTTTTTTCCCAGATTGGAACAAAGGTATTTCGTCGGTTGCGGAGATTTCAGAATTCCAAGATTTACGCTTCCTATTGAAAGATATTATTTTGACGGATACGGACGACCTGTGGGAATGGTCGTTTAATGTGGCGAATGGCTTTTCTGTTGGCTCGTTTAAAGATTTCATTCGTAAAGGTACAGAGGTAAAGCGAAGTTGTATAATGGATTCGGTGGCGATGTTGCCGCTTAAAGTTAATTTGTTTATTTGGCGAATGGAGATGAACCGTTATACCGACTCGTTTGGCTCTTCGCTCGCGGCAGATGGATATTCCTACTGTTGTTTGCAGCCTTTGCGATGTTGATAGTGAAGATGTTAATCATTTATTTGCGGGTTGCGGTTTTTCGTTCGGGGTTTTGGCGGCTGTGGGGAGTTGGTGCAAGGTCGGGCTGATTTTGGTCAGTGACGTTCCTCAACTTCTTTCTTTTCACAATCAGATTGCTGGTTCGAAGTGGGTCAAACGGATTTTTAAATGCATTATTAAGATCACTTGTTGGACTATTTGGAAATCTCGCAACTTGAAGGTTTTTAATCGGAAGGATCCTAAAGTGATAGAGGTGGTCAGCTTAGTTAAATCTTGGTCGTTTCTTTGGATCAAGCATAGATCTAAGTTTTCGAGTTTGACTTGGAAAGATTGGATTGTTAACCCCATGTATATGTTGTAACTTTGCTTGGCGGTCCTCGCTTTGAGGGCTTGCCCTTTTCGTTAATGAAGTTTACTTTTCAAAAAAAAAAAAAAAAAAAAGATTAGCTTCCTTGTATGTATTAGGTGAGAGTCTAAGCTATACACGTTAACAAACCTAAATAAATTTTAGAGGTTTTATACTCAAAAACAAACTGAAAGATATGGAAAGCAGTTAAACCAAGTAAAAATATGTTCAACAAAGACTATGGTTAGCGCATCGCCAAGGCCAAGCTTCAATAAGCTAACAATAAAAGAAAGAACTATCATAAGACATGTAAAACTTAGTTTGGCACAATAAAGCTAGGTGAGCCACATTACAATTTTTGGATGTCCTAGATAGTGATATAAAACCGAATGTTCTTGGTAGAGTAATTGGTTTTGCTATAATTCATCAAACATCAATAAGCGAGTTTATACAACATATTAATTAGGTAAAAAAAAAAAATTTAAACTCACTTATTCATTTAAAATTATTAATATGAAGCTAAAATTGTGATTTGTACATAGTTTGTTAAAATGTAATCATCCATGAGGGGTGGTTGTGTTTTTGTTTTTGTATTGATCCGGGTTCGAGCTCTGGTATGATTTCTTTTTGTCTAATAATGGTAATATGGTGATTAAGGTTTTTTTGTGGGGGGTGTTTGGTTTATTATTAATTTTTTTTTTTTTT
Organism: Ambrosia x helenae; assembly: GCA_030844895.1. NCBI lineage: Eukaryota > Viridiplantae > Streptophyta > Magnoliopsida > Asterales > Asteraceae > Ambrosia > Ambrosia x helenae. Next base: position 111,109,048 of record CM061231.1, on the reverse strand, counting down.
TTTTTTGGGGGGGGGGGGGGGGTATATGCATGTTTTTGGCTCTCTTTCTTTCTCTTTTCACAAATGCTCTCACTCTCTCGCTACGTTCTTTCTCTCTCTTTTGGATGGTGGTGCCGTCGGTCACCCCCGTTCTTACTTGCTTTTCTTGTTGGCGTAAGCAAACTGTGTGCATCTTCTTATTTTTTTTACCAGTTTTCCCGTTCATCAACGCCATCAACTACCGTGCCTAACCACGTCCTCCACTACCGCTTGTTGTGGTGTTAAATAGTGTTAACGGTGTCTAATATGTCTGTTGTTAACACCGCGGCCGCAACCTATTTACCACTAATAAGGCTATATTTAAGGGTCTTTGTTATGTTCTTAGGTTACGAATAGGTAAGAATCATTTCGTCTTTTGAAAAATGCTATTCATGTCTCTTTATGGTGGTATGTAGTATGAATACTGGTTACATGTGTTTTTTTTCCTTGGCTTTTTGGGAGACGGCGACATGTCATGGTAGGTTAGGGTTTTTGTTTGTTGTTTGCGTTTGTTGATGATGCGTTTAGGGTGATGACGGATGACTGATGTTGGTGTTGACCGTTAAGTTAGTCTTAGGGTTTCAGTCATTGGATGACAGAATTGGTGGCATCACTACAATAGCCTACCTCTTTGCCTCAATGGTCCATATCTCCAACCTAAACTAAGTATAATGTCTCAACACCCTCCTCTCAAGTGGGATTGCCACAACACCTTGTGCTAGTCTCTGCTCTCGATCTGAGTACTTGTTCCTCCGTAGTATCATACGCGCATGGACCCTTCAGATCTTGGGTACCCTTGCGACATGGGACTGTACCACTTCAATGCTTGTCACACCCTCAAATTTCCACTTGCGGAGTTTTACCGCGAGGCACATGACAAACCAGGATCCAAGTCAACGGTCACAATAAACAACACTATATGAAATACGTAAACTCAAAACTTGGTTATCAAACCATTAAAACCATAGCGGAAGCATTTCAAAATTTAGTCAACTACAAAACTGTGTTCCAACATGTTCAAAACATTTATTTAAAATATGCTACTAAGCCTAGACGCCAGTGCAGACCCGTGCGTCTAGTCCAACCGATGCTACCTTAGCGACCTGAGAAAAACATGCCAAAAAGACGTCAACATATATAATGCTGGTGAGTTCACAGGTTTGTTCAAAATGATACCAAAATATTTAGCAAAACGTTACCATGTCCATACTACACCAATGTCACCAAGTACGCTAGCTAGGCGTATGTTTTATTACTACTACGATTGGAAAACCATTACTAGACACGTTTAGCAATGTTTAGCAATGTTCAGCCCGAATGTTCAGCATGATACCAGTGTTACCAGTTCGAGACAATATGCACCCGCCCGGCCCTCCAAGCCGACGAGTGGGGCAGGTCACGCCCAATAGATCTATCCACACTTCCCCCGTTGTGCATCCCCGCACATTCATGGTTTTCCCCCGGGACTTTCAAAGATCGTATAGCAATGCAAAGTTAAAACCATAGTATGACATATATTACCAAAATAGTTTAGCGCATGTTTTCTCCCCCAAAAGTTAAAGCTATAAAAGTGGGGCCGTGAACTCACCTTAGATTGTGTTCCTCGGTGATTAGTAAAATGCTAAGCCCTTGATAATCCCTCTACCGGAGATCTATCAAAATGTTCACATAAGTGTTCCGACTAATAACCATAAGGTTATCTAGTCCCCGATTTTCCAAATCGTAACCAAGTATGTTTTAAAACGTGTTTAAGTGTTTAACCGACACACTAGACCGACCCGACATCCCGTTGGTGACTCATTACCCTAACTAATCAAGTACACATAGATTACACACAAGGTTCAAGCATAAAACACTTAGTTTGTATCAAAAATCTCATTTTTGAATCAGAAGGGTCGAACCAGAAGAATAAGTCCCCCTTCGCCCGTTTTTAACCCTCCTTCGCCCGTTTTTAACCCTCCTTCGACCCTTTAAAAGCCACATTCGACCGTTCTTAACAGGTTCGACCAAACTGTCCAGGTTCGACCCTGGGATTCCACATTCGACCACTCGACCGGTCGAATGTGCCCAGGTTCGACCCTGACAGATTATTTTTCCAAAAACGCTTCAAAAACATCCGAAAACATCCCGAAACATTACCAAACACTGCAGTCAAGCATGAATAACTTATCCCAGCAAAACCCCACCAATTTTGCCCCAAAACCTATCTGTTTCAGCCCTTTCCCAAAATGGCAAAGATTATGGAAGTGTCACATCATGCGTGTAATCTTTACCCAATTTGGAAACTTTTTATTATCAATCCATAATCATCTAAAAATGCTCAGTTTATCATGTAATTGAAAACCCCCAATCGCTTCATTGATAATACTAACATGCACAAGCCCTAGATTCAATAAAATCCCTAAATTAGACTTGATATTATCATCTATCTAATTATAACCTTTTATACTCCTAAACTATCATCAATAGCGGCCCTAGATCATGTTTCTAGCTCTCGCCCACTTCGGCCCAACAAAGAGGTGATCGACATTTCCGTCCGTAGAGAGCCTCGAACGGAGCTGCCTTGATACTAGAGTGATAGCTGTTGTTGTAGGAAAACTCTACCAACGGTAGGTGGATCTCCTAGCTTTTGCCAAAATCGATAACACATGCCCGGAGCATATCTTCCAAAGTTTGAATCGTCCGCTCGCTCTGTCCATCAGTTTGCGGATGATAAGCCGTACTCATATCCAACTGAGTACCCAAAGCCTTGTGCAGAGCCTTCCAGAAATGCGAAGCCAAACGAGAATCACGATTAGACATAATAGAAACAGGCACCCCGTGCCGAGCAACCACCTCCTTAAGGTAAAGTCGAGCCAACCGCTCGAGCCCATCGGTTTCCTTAATAGGTATGAAACGTGCCGATTTTGTCAACCTATCGACAATCACCCAAATCATATCATAACCACTTGGTGACCTTGGTAACTTGGTGACAAAATCCATCGTGATTCGCTCCCACTTCCATTCTAGAACCTCTGGTTGTTGTAGGAGACCAGACGGCCTCTGATACTCCACCTTGACTTTAGCACAAGTCAAGCATTTGCTGACATAAGAAGCTATATCAGCCTTCATGTTTGGCCACCAATAAAGTATCTTCAAATCCTGATACATCTTATCGGAGCCAGGGTGAATAGAATACCGGGATTTGTGAGCTTCATCCAAGACAAGCTCGCGTATTTCCCCGAACAAGGGAACCCAAACACGTCCCGCGAAATAGTGTAAGCCATCGGTCCTGAGTTCGAGATGCTTATCAGCACTGTGCATAGTTTCAGCTTTAAGGTTCTCCTCCTTCAAAGCCTCCAACTGTGCAGAACGGATTCGGTCAGGCAATGAGGAATGAATGGTGAGCTGTAAGGCTCGAACACGACGAGGATTCACAGACTCCTTCCTACTCAAGGCGTCCGCCACAACGTTCGCCTTGCCAGGATGGTATTTGATAGCACAGTCATAGTCGTTCAGGAGTTCAACCCAGCGACGCTGCCGCATGTTTAACACCTTCTGGTCGAAAATATGCTGAAGACTCTTGTGATCGGTGTATACTTCACACTTGGTACCGTACAAGTAATGTCTCTAGATTTTCAACACAAAGATCACTGCACCCAATTCCAAGTCATGAGTAGTGTAGTTCTTCTCATGAACCTTGAGTTGTCGAGAAGCATAGGCAATAACCTTCCCGCGTTGCATCAACACACAACCGAGACCACGAATAGAAGCGTCACAGTACACAACGAAGTCATCCGTACCCTCAGGTAAAGATAAGATAGGTGCAGAACAAAGTTTAAGCTTCAGCATCTGAAATGTTGATTCCTGTGATTCACCCCAGTCAAACTTTCGGTCCTTCTGGGTAAAAGTGGTGAGGGGTTGAGCGATCTTCGAAAATCCCTCAATGAAACGAAGATAGTAACCCGAAAGACCTAGGAATTGCCGCACCTCAGATGGCGTCTTTGGTGCTTCCCAGTCTTTAATAGCTTCGATCTTAGCCGGATCGACATGAATTCCCAGTTCGTTAACCACATGCGAACTTCACGTAACCAGAAATCACACTTTGAGAACTTAGCATACAACTGCTCCTGTCTCAAAAGTTCCAAGACCAACCGTAGGTGTTCCTCATGATCCGTCTTGTTCTTAGAATAAACCAAAATATCGTCAATAAACACAATGACGAACTTATCAAGGTAAGGCTTACAAACGCGGTTCATCAAGTCCATGAACACCGCCGGTGCGTTAGTGAGACCAAAAGGCATGACCAAGAACTCAAAATGGCCATATCGAGTGCGAAAAGCAGTCTTCTGAATGTCTGCTTCCCGGACGCGCAACTGGTGATAACCGGACCGCAAATCAATCTTCGAGTAGTAACTAGAGCCCTGAAGCTGGTCAAAGAGATCATCAATGCGAGGAAGAGGATAACGATTCTTAATGGTCACTTTGTTCAGCTCACGATAATCAATACACATGCGAAGACTTCCGTCCTTCTTCTTCATAAACAAAACAGGAGCTCCCCACGGGGAAGAACTCGGTCGGATGAAACCCTTTTCCAAGAGTTCCTGCAACTGGCTGGACAACTCTTGCATCTCGGGAGGTGCAAGACGATATGGAGCTCGGGTAATAGGAGCTGCACACGGAGTAAGATCAATACCAAACTCAACCTGACGGTGGGGAGGGAGACTAGGTAAATCATCAGGAAACACATCGGGAAAATCACGAACCACCGGAATATCCTCGATCTTCTTCTCATCGTCAGTAGATATGTTAACAAGTGCCAGAATGGCCGAACAACCCTTCCGAGGGTACTTACGGGCTTTCATGCTAGAAATGATGCTCAGCGGAGTACCGCTTTTCTCGCCATGAACCGAAAGAGTCTCTCCATCAGGGAGAGGGATCCGAACAATCTTATCAAAACAAACGATCTCCGCACGATACAAGGACAACCAATCCATGCCGACAACGACATCAAAACTTCCCAGGGGTACCGGCATAAGGTCAATGGGGAATGACAAACCTGACAGTTCAAAATGACATTCCCTAAGGGTGTGCGTCGCTTCGATTTTCTTACCATCAGCCAATTCTATTAAGTACTTAGCCTCTAAAGGTGTGGGTACTATATCTAGCAATCGACTAATGTCCATAGATACGAAACTCTTATCGGCACCAGAATCAAACAAGACAGAAACATAGCGATCATTAAGAAGGAACGTACCGGTAACTGTGTCTGGATCCTGCCTAGCCTCTGCAGATCCAATGACGAAAGCACGTGCAGTCCTGTCTCCGCTCCCGTTGTTCCCGTTACCGTTCCCGCCCCTTCCATTATCACCCTGCTTCAGTTTAGGACATTCACGCTTGAAGTGTCCCATGTCACCACAGTTATAGCACCCCTACTTTCCTAGAGTCCCCTGAGCAGCAGGAGTAGGAGTAGCAGCAGGAGTCTGAGTTGAGGTAAGTGCCACTCTGGAATCCTTAGCATGATGCCCCAACTGATGGCACCGATGACAGCGAGCCCGATCACAATTCCCAGAATGGTGATTACCACACTTGTTGCACTTGGGATGTTTCCCAACATACCCTCCCGTCTTCTGCCCTGAAGAAGACCCAGTCGAATCAAACTTCTTCGCCGGCTGAGATGGCGTTGGCACGACACTCTTCCCCACATTATCCCACTTCCTCTTGTTCCCTTCAGAAACCTTCACAGTAGTACCCTTAGGAGGCAAAACACCCTCTGCCACCTTCAAGTTAGTCATCCGATGAGCTGATCGAACGACTTCAGCAAGAGTGGGAAGATTCCCAGCAGCCACCAATCCAGCAATCTCCGGCACTAACCCGGATACATAGTGCTCGATCCTCATATACTCGGGTGTGTGCAAATCAGGGCACAACACCGCCAGCTCGTTCCTCCTCACAATGTACTCTTCAATCTCGGACCTGACCATCTTGTAACTCCAGACTTCATGTTCCAACTTCTGTACCTCCTCCCTCGGACAGTACTCGCTCCTCAACATATGCACAAAATCAGCCCAAGGCATAGCAATAGCCTCCCCCAATCCCATGTTCTGGGCAGTAGCATTCTACCACGACAATGCAGGCCCTTCGAATGTCGTAGTAGCATACTTAACCCGGTCCCCAACGGGACAGTTACACATGACAAACACAGATTCTACCTTCTCTAGCCATCGGAGCAGTCCCACCGCTCCCTCAGTCCCAGCGAAGTTATGGGGCTGACAGTCCGGAAACTTCTTATAAGAGCACTGAGGTGGAGGTGGATTGGCAGCGATACCTGAAACACGATACACGAATAAAATACAAACGAAAGAACATGACACTCAAGAATGAGGCAAAGCTGACAGAAATCATCTCACCACCCATGGCATTAATCCCAGCCTGGAAATTAGCCATAGCCATGTTCACTTGCTGCTGTAACAAGTTATTCAACTCTGCTTGGGTCATGTTGATGTTACCACGACCACCGCCTCCAGCACGACCATCACCGCCAGCACGGCCACCGCCGCCACCACGACGTCCACCACCACGAGCACCAGACATGATCTAACAAATCAATAAATCGAGGGATTCAGATTCACCTCTAGTGTCAACCACTAGAAATTTACGAGAGTTAACTTAGGGACAAATTCAGGACTATACATCTAAACTCAAAGTCCATTGGGATTTTCATGCATTTCAGTTTATTATTTCGTGTGCACCCAAAATGATAAACTGCTCTACATGGTCCTCCAAATGTACTCTTAGTCCAGACTCCGGTCACCGAATGTCGTCGCCTAGTAACGTGTTACGATAGGTGCAAGTGTAAGAAAGCATGTGTGTGCAAGAGTCAACCCCGATGAAGAAGACAAGAGTAGGTAAGAACCCAAATAAAAGCGGATGATGTAACAAGGAAGTATAATGATGATGTACGGACACCCCGACAAAGTTAGTACGTATCCCACTATTAGACTCAAAGTATGTGACCGTCTAATGTGTGCGACTTGGCTATAGACCAGACTCTACATGCAGTCCTAGTTCACTATAACCATTGGCTCTGATACCAATCTGTCACACCCTCAAATTTCCACTTGCGGAGTTTTACCGCGAGGCGCATGACAAACCAGGATCCAAGTCAACGGTCACAATAAACAACACTATATGAAATACGTAAACTCAAAACTTGGTTATCAAACCATTAAAACCATAGCGAAAGCATTTCAAAATTTAGTCAACTACAAAACTGTGTTCCAACATGTTCAAAACATTTATTTAAAATATGCTACTAAGCCTAGATGCCAGTGCAGACCCGTGCGTCTAGTCCAACCGATGCTACCTTAGCGACCTGAGAAAAACATGCCAAAAAGACGTCAACATATATAATGCTGGTGAGTTCACAGGTTTGTTCAAAATGATACCAAAATATTTAGCAAAACGTTACCATGTCCATACTACACCAATGTCACCAAGTACGCTAGCTAGGCGTATGTTTTATTACTACTACGATTGGAAAACCATTACTAGACACGTTTAGCAATGTTTAGCAATGTTCAGCCCGAATGTTCAGCATGATACCAGTGTTACCAGTTCGAGACAATATGCACCCGCCCGGCCCTCCAAGCCGACGAGTGGGGCAGGTCACGCCCAATAGATCTATCCACACTTCCCCCGTTGTGCATCCCCGCACATTCATGGTTTTCCCCCGGGACTTTCAAAGATCGTATAGCAATGCAAAGTTAAAACCATAGTATGACATATATTACCAAAATAGTTTAGCGCATGTTTTCTCCCCCAAAAGTTAAAGCTATAAAAGTGGGGCCGTGAACTCACCTTAGATTGTGTTCCTCGGTGATTAGTAAAATGCTAAGCCCTTGATAATCCCTCTACCGGAGATCTATCAAAATGTTCACATAAGTGTTCTGACTAATAACCATAAGGTTATCTAGTCCCCGATTGTCCAGATCGTAACCAAGTATGTTTTAAAACGTGTTTAAGTGTTTAACCGACACACTAGACCGACCCGACATCCCGTTGGTGACTCATTACCCTAACTAATCAAGTACACATAGATTACACACAAGGTTCAAGCATAAAACACTTAGTTTGTATCAAAAATTTCATTTTTGAATCAGAAGGGTCGAACCAGAAGAATAAGTCCTCCTTCGCCCGTTTTTAACCCTCCTTCGACCCTTTAAAAGCCACCTTCAACCGTTCTTAACAGGTTCGACCAAACTGTTCAGGTTCGACCCTGGGATTTCACATTCGACCACTCGACCGGTCGAATGTGCCCAGGTTCGACCCTGACAGATTATTTTTCCAAAAACGCTTCAAAAACATCCGAAAACATCCCGAAACATTACCAAACACTGCAGTCAAGCATGAATAACTTATCCCAGCAAAACCCCACCAATTTTGCCCCAAAACCTATCCGTTTCAGCCCTTTCCCAAAATGGCAAAGATTATGGAAGTGTCACATCATGCGTGTAATCTTTACCCAATTTGGAAACTTTTTAATATCAATCCATAATCATCTAAAAATGCTCAGTTTATCATGTATTTGAAAACCCCCAATCGCTTCATTGATAATACTAACATGCACAAGCCCTAGATTTAATAAAATCCCTAAATTAGACTTGATATTATCATCTATCTAATTATAACCTTTTATACTCCTAAACTATCATCAATAGCGGCCCTAGATCATGTTTCTAGCATTAGCACAGCAGCAAATCATTAAACAACACATAATATCACATAACACACAATTAACATATGTTTATTGATATGAAAACCTATGTTTAATGATAGGGTTTAGGTTTAGAAAGATGTTTAAAAGGTTTTTATTGATAAAAACTTCCTTGGAACAGATCTGGACATTTAGGGTTAGATAAAAACGAATTAAAATACTTGAACAAGGTTTAGAATTAAGAACACACCTTGGATTCTTGATTAGATGTTGTTGATAGGTTAGATTATGAAAAAGAAGAGCAAAAACTCCTTCCTTAATGAGTAAAATCGTTTGAGAGTGTTTTGAGACGGTTAGGGTTTGTGAAATGGTGAAAAATGACAAAGTTTGGTATTTATACTAGTCCACATTCGCCCTTTCTACCTGGGCAAATGTACCCACATTCGCCCCTTTCACAGGGTCGAATGTGCATGTTCTGGTCGAATGAAACTTTTTCATTTCCACATTCCAGGTTTGCCCCTTTGATAAGGGTCGAACCAAGTTAATTTTCCAGGTTCGCCCACTCGATGTGGTCGAACAAGAACTTATGTTTTGCTAGTTTTCCAATTTGTCGTGTTTAACGCATTTTAACGCACCTTAACATATGAGCATGCAACCTTAGTCTATGTTTAACATATTTAAGCATGGATGATTATCTACACATCGTTTAAACACATCTATGCATATAATCCACCACACGACAATTAATCTACACATACACTTAATTAGTTTATGTAATTTCACCAACAACGGGACCCGGTACTAGTGTATTCCCAAAACGACTCCCAATGATCCTCCAGATCATTGAACCCCGGACAATCCTAACTTGACCCGACTCAACTAACCTAGTTAAGTCCATGTATAAACGTTTCTAGCTAAGGTAGATTTAGATGTTACTAAAATATTTAAGCCAAATATGCCGGGTGTCACAATGCTTACCGCCCTCGGTGACATCACTCGTACGTTTACTTGACAGTTTTGCAAAATAACAACAATCAAAGTTAGTCAGACGAATGTAAAACAATTATTTTGGTATTTTTAAGTTTTTATTTTTTTAATTTTATATGTAATTAAAAGAAAACGACAAAAAAAATTATGACCATATAGCAATTTGGTCGCGACCGCAACTCAAATTAATTTAGAAAACTAAAAACTAAAATAAAAATTTTTGAAAAAAATGAAAAATTTGGGATACACGTTATATGCATTATACGTATATCTCATCTAGATCATCCTCGCCCGAATGGGATTGAGTGCGGGTGAGGCGATCTAAACCTGCAAATCAATTCTGGACAAGCAATCCCCAAACGACTCCTTAAAACTCTAAAACTACTACTTACGACTTAATTACACTACGATTCGACTACTTTAATCATCCATCAATTTCATTCCTAATATCTGACTATCCAACTCAAAAAGCCCCCGTACCCCGCGCCATACTCAAGATCAATTGCCCCCAATTGCACTAGTAAACGCTTAAACACAAACCAACGCCTAGTAAGAACGATACAAAAAGCAATAACTTATTCAACTAAAACCGTATTCAACTTTATCTAAAGTGGAGACCTTAAGCACGACATGATTATGATATAAATCAACCTGAAGTATCTATACATAAATTAGTACCACCACTTAACCTACTTAAGGAAAAAATATACAAGCGTATTGAAAATCTATGACCCTAATAATCAACTAGACAAACCATGGCTCTTAACCCACTAGACTACACGCCTAAGTAATAGAAAAAAAATACCAAACAGTGCAACACTAGACAAACACTGTCAAAAATCAAATGACAAAACGTAATAAAATAAAACCAATGAACTACAATTTTAGGATACATACCAGATCTTCGACAGAACTAACCAGCAAATCAAAATAACAATGAGAGGAATTGAAGTGATGTTCAACATTGACGGTTAGTCGATTTATTGGGTGATGGAAGTGGGTGAGGGTGATGGTAAATGCCGGTGGTGGTTAATCGGTGGTTAACGAGGGTGGTTTTGAACAATAGTGGAGGTTTGTTGATGATAATGGGTGTTTAGTTAGTAGGGTTGTGGTCGTGATGTTTTGTAGCCAATAATAGGTGGTGGTGGGTGGTTGATTGGAAGGTTTAGAAGCAGTGCTGTTGTATGGTGTGAAGGATATGGAAGATAGTGAAATATTTTAGGTTTATATTTTTTTCATTGATGTGAAGTGTTCGCGGTACGCTGCATTTTTGTTACTTGATTAGGGTTTTCATAATTTTTGTGATACGTTGAGGGTTACGTATATAACTGTCGTGTACTGTGAACACTTGGTTGACTCACCCTGTTTGACCAGCTCTTGGTGCTATGCGGAGAGTTTAGAGAAACTCTCAGCGTGGTTCGAAGAGAACTTTTTTATAGAAAGTTTTTTTTACTGTACTTAGCCAAACTTTTGCCATTTTCACCCAAATCACTTCCCAGCATCACCAAAACCTTGTTATAATGACCAAAATGCATATGAACTTACCCCGAATCTAATTCTTGATGATTTCCAGCATCAAAACAGTTACGAATCCCTGAAAAACTTCTAAAGACACAAAAAAACACAATGAAAACATCGAAACCACACACATAATGTATAAATCTACAATTTAACTATACCCGATTGGTTTTAAAGCCTCCCTTGCATCTAGAGTGCTCAAGAACAAACACTTTGACTGCTTATCAGGTCTATTGATATTATTAACTTCAAGATAAGGCTTCAAACGATGTCTATTCACCATTTTCCTCAAATGATCATCAAATCCTCAATGTCAACGTCCCTGTACTTAGAAACTCACGTAATTAGATATGGCTTTGTCCACCAAGTTCCTATTTTCAGGAAACCTAAAGGGTCAATCATTAGCGTAGTTTCTCGTGTGGACACAACAAGTTCTTATTTCTTGGAAACTTAAGATGGCTTAGGGTGTCGATCAAAAGATGGCACTAAGGAAGTAAGCACCTTCTAGTTTCCTTTTCTTTTATTCCTTAAAGACCACTAACTACCTAAATCGAGACCATAGTCATATGGTTGGTTTCTTCATGGTATACTTCCCACCGCTTGTAACACCCCACCGATGGCGGAAACATCGGGATGTCACGTATTGATGATTGTTAAGTAGCTCATGGTAAATAATAAATTTTATGATATGATTTAGATAAATTACATAAAATTGTTCTACAAGAATTCGTACATCAATTGAATAAAACTATGCACACATCTTCAAGCATTAATTCAAATCCTCAAGCAAGTAGAACCTGAAACATGTTAAGTTGAAAATATTTTGGGTCAACAAAAGTTGGTGAGAATTACATAGGTTTTGATAATCGAATAAAATTGTTGAGCAATTCATGTGTCATGGCAATCTAGTCCATATGTGAAAACATACTAGAAGTAAATCGAGTGCATAATCAACCATTGTGACTGTTGTATTGTGGTACATCCCATACGCTCATGGTTCACTCGTTTATATTGCAGTAACAAACACCCACGCTACCTTTGTAGGAGGCACGTATCCGGGTGAGATTGTCAGTCCAATAGATCTATCAATGTATACCGTCGGCTGATAAATGTTTATGCTAGAATTGTGCTTACCCTAGTCATGTTCAAGACATAATGCAACATAGAAATACACATAGACACATTGATGATTGAATTGCATAAATGATGTTGTAACATGTTTCACCCCGAAAATGGTGATAAATAGAAAAAGGGGCTATGTAAAACTCACCTTAGCAAAATGTTATATCTGTTGAAAAATTGAATAATGGTGTTGCCCAAATGTATCAAGTATCACCCTATAATAAGGTAATAAATATGTCTAAGTCTATCAAGTCTACAAATGTATAAGTTTCTAGGGCTTCGAATTTGGGGATAAATACTCGTTTGATTAATATAAAAAATGTTTGATAATTGAGAGAATATTAGTAAATAAATAACCAAAAATCTTTTTATGAAATTTAAATTTAAGATGGTCACAATAATGTGTTTAAAGTGTAAAAATAATTTTTACAAAATTATTTTCTTTAAAATAGAATATTAATTCTATTTATAACAAATTGTCAAGATTTAACTTTAATATTTAAAAATATTAAAATTAAAGAATTATTAGTTTAAAATTTATATTTCTGTTCTAAATAACCAGAAATAATTTGTATAAAATTTTGGTGCAAAAATATTAAAAATTGGATTTATTATGATTTAATTATGATTAAAACTAACAAAAATTGATTAAAAATATTAAATAAATGATTTTTCAGAATTAAAAATCATTTCAGAAAAGTTTATCCTTATATAAACTCAGAATAATTTTTGTAGAAATTTATAAAATTGTTTTGATATTTTAATGGAATTTTATAAATATAATAGAATAAAATTGATTTAATTATTAAATATATTAAATAAATGAATTTTTAAAAACTAAAAATTGTGGGTTAAACCTTTTCATCAGGTTGATACAAAATAATTTTTGTAGAATTTTTAAAAGAGTTTTAATAATTAAAAATGAATTTATAAAATTATATGTATTATATGTAATTATTTGGTTTTGTTTGATTAAAAAAAACGAAAAAAAAAGAACAAAAGGTATGCCACTGCCGGGACTCGAACCCGGGTGGCTTAGGATGATTGCACCAGACACAACCACTTGGTCCAGACCAGTGGTTGTGTTTGGTTTCTGTTTAATAAAAATAAATAATCATATAAGAATCGTGTTCTTCCCCAAAATTCAAAAACAAAGCCCTAATTTTGCAATTGATTAAATCACACAATGTTAACCCAATTAATCATGGGGTAAACATTGTGTGTAGGCCGATCAATGAAACCCACGATTAAAATTAAACTTACAAACACTTCGTGATCTTGTACGATCGGTCAAAGCTCGGTTCAAAGAAACGAACAGAAATCCAAGAACGGAGGTTAGTTAATAGAAATTGAGGGTTGAGAGAGATTGAGTGGCGAGTTGAGGAGGTCCAGAAGAGTTCAATTTATAGGGTATCGTCTGAATCATAAGATTGGAATGTTTGACTTTCATAATGACGTTTGACGCGTCAATTAGTTAAAATGGGTAAGAATTGAAGGCTAATTGATCGTGTAATTAGTTGTGATAGGCCGGTAATCAAGCTCTTCAATCAATCCTTGACAATTCACGAGTTATGGTGGATGATTTGGTAAGTTCGTGATGCACAATTGACTTTCTAAGTCAACTATGAGAGTTATACGCTAGTGTTATAACAATTATGTTCCAGGTTTAAAACAAGAATGATGGCTAGCCCAGATGGTTTGTGTGGGTGTGTTTCATTGAACCGGCTGAGGACTCGGGTTCGAACCCCGGCCTCAGCACATATTTATTTTTAATATATATTTGATATATATATTATATTATGAATAATTAGGGTTTTCAAAATGCCACAAAAATAATTAAGAGCAAACAATATTAATAAAACTTGTCGTTTTCACCCTGATTATACGTAACGTACAATTATTTAATGCGAAATGTTACACCGCTGTTGATTGCTTGAGTAGTTTGCTTAATGATAAATGTTTTAGGAATGAGTTGGTAGTAAGGTGGTGGATTTTTTATGGCTGGGTTCCCACATATCACCTTTTTGCTAAAGTTGCCTCATCGCTGTATCAAGCAAGGTCTAGAACTCCATGGATGACAAGCGGATAGTTATAGTTGCCAAATGTCTTGGGAGCATGGGTTTGGAATTGAAAGTCGATCTTAATTTTGATAAAATTTTTGTCAAATGCCTTGGTGATCAAGTACATGATAATATGAGGGTTGAAAAAAATTGTTTTTTAGAAGTTTCTAGAGCATTGCTAATTAACAAAGTCTTAAAACATGTACTTAGATGTGTTAAACTATAATTATCTTTCAAGCCCATGGGCCAAGAATTGAACTTGTAGTACTTGATCATAGGATTTGATTTTTCATCGAGAAGGATTGTAAAATTACGAGGAGCACCAATTTTCAAGGCGAGTCAATATGATCATCTTAATAGTACCTTTAAAAATTGGACCCTCATGACCCGTGTTCAAAATCGATTGAATGACATCAGATAAAATATGTACCATACAAAGCAAAGATGAAACTTGATTTTGTCCTAATTTATTAAGAGGTTGTAATCATCTGTTAAGGATCCAATAGGCACAACCTTATCATTGTGTTGGTTCAAGAGCAATATCACACACACTCAAACAATAACTGAATAATGCTTGGCTCTTATTACACTGAATTGATAAAAGTGCATAAAACTAATGAAACCAACCTATCTATATAAAGGAAAGAAGCAAACAGTTAGCCTACAAACCAGGTCCAACCTCAACAACTTGTAATGTAAACAATTGAAAGGAAACACTGAAAACTAGGAACAACATAACAACTTGAGCCTGCCATTTCATGCACGTGCCTGCATGCATATTGTTTGAATCACTTTTCAACACATTGACCATCAAGGGTTAGGATGTTGCCCAAAATTGATGAAGAATATTTGTGTGGATTGTAACTAACAATGATGAATAACATTGATTATGGATAATACTTCTCCTGGTCAGGTAATTTCACAAGCATGTTACAAGGAAAAGATTTGGAGTTAGGGTTGAAAAAATGTGGGTTTAAAGGGTTAGGGAGATACATACATATGTTTCTAAAACTAGACGTGGTTAACACGTATATCCATGTTTATCGAGATGTTAACTAAAGGCCAATATTTAATGTACATTTTAGGTATCTAAAGATCCTCTTGATAGCAAAGTTAGTTGACAGCTTGGTATTTGCTTGATATCTTGTACTCACACAAGTTTAGGACATGATACTAGGTCTTCTTGCAGTGAAATATATTACAACATCTATAATACCCTATACATGGTTTGGATCAACCTCTCCGTCTCTAGGTCATGATAGACTAAACCGCTTGTGTTAATCAGTGTAGCTATAAGCTTGCGCTCTTTAAAGTCAAATTTGACAAGGAGATCCTTTATGCATTTAGATATATTTATAAAATTTTCTTTATTAGTTTCTTTGATACAATGTTTTAAAATTTGTTGACTTGATATCATCCATATAGACAAAAGAAAAATGTCTTTATACAAAGGTCCATACCAAAAAAGTCCATACAAAGCTCCTCATGTATATCTACTTGTCTAGAACAAAAATAACTCATACAAATTAAATTAAAAGTTATGCAACAAAAATGAATTGTATTATTGTTTAAATTGTTCAATCCGAAACACAAAAAATATCCAAAGTTCTTAAATATTGTTTATTACACGTTAGACAATTACAATGAAAACCAACTAATAGTCAGGCCTGATTTTGGGCAAGGGCAGTGTGGGTGACGACACAAGGCCCAAACTTCCAAGAGGCTCGAGATTGTAAAATTTTTAAATATACATTATGTATAAATTGTATTTAAATTATTTTAGTGTGAAAAAATGATAACAAAGCCAAGGTGAATGAATTGGTTAGTGAATTATATTTTAAAATGGTGAACTTGTGTTCAAGTCTCACTTCTTGCATTTAATTTTTATATAACAACGCATTCAATGAAAACCAACTTTTCTTTGGTTTAATATATTTATTTTAACTAGTGGGGAGCCCGCGCAATGCGGCGGGGTGAACAATCTATAAGTATAATTGCGTAGTTGATAATTTGACGGGATGCGCGAAGATATAATTAATCTAAATCAAAATTTTGAAAATATTTATAAAAAAAAACATTTTTGAAACATCACCCAAAAAATTTGATTCAAAATGCATAAACTATCACAATAGTAAATATAACATTACACTATAAATAGATAACTCTAGAATTCATACCTGAATAGCGAGTCGTATATCTAACGATAAGTTGTCTCCGCTTAGACGTCACAAAAAACTATAGTTTATCGTATTTTTAAATACGTTAATCTAGAGATTATGCGTTTAGTTGATCTATCATGTTGTACTAATTTGTAGAAATTATGGGTCATTTAATTCGTTGTGTGTAATGTATTGTGTGTGTCTGCAAGATGTGTGTGAGTATATGAATGTGTATGTATGAAGATTTGATTTCGAGGTTTACTTAAAAATAACCATAAGTATAATTAAAATATCTCTGAAAATCGTCATGAACCGAAAAATTAAACAACATAAAGGACCAAAAATGTATACATTACGAGAACAGTAAGTTCTAAATGATGAAATACCACTTTGTAAAAATCAAACTAATAATCAGGTTTTTATTCATTATATATAATTATTATTTCTTGTTGACTCAACGAATCCCTTAAAAATTTTCAAATTTTAGATTGTATTAAATCCCAACTCAATAGTGTTAAATCTTTATTTTTTGTCAATATTTAATTTTATACAATAAGTGGTAGATAAACAACAACAAAATGACAGTTCTTAAAAATCACTACAAATATGTTTGGTAAAATATGTGAATGACATTCACATAAAATTAAAAAGAACAAAATCAATTCAATCCTGAAGAAATATATAGTAAACATATAGATTCACAAAAATATAAATTGACACAAGATTTAAATAGAAAACGTGCTTAATATGCAATAGATCTAATTAAGGGGTATTATGACAAATACATAATTTTGATTAATAGTTACCTAAGTCGAGGTTATCTTCTGAAATCCTATGAATAGTTAACAATCAGCCTACAACACCCTTTTTAGCATATCATGGTCATGAAAATATTGAAAGACTGAAATAAAGACAAAACACCTTTTATTCACAGGCGGATGTTGTTGTTGCGACGAATAAACCGCAATGCGGTCGGCGGCATTGATCGGGAAATGAAGTTGTATGGATATTTTTGATTGATTATTGTCTTGATCGAATAAATATATTTATATGCTAAGATATCACCGGTTTAAAGTTCATCGAGTGGTGTTCATTGAATGTTACCTTCAATAAAATCTAATTATACAAACAAAAAAACAAAATATTAGTATATGCTATGTAATGAACTTGAACGTGTCGCATAACATATGCAAGCAGATACACAATCATATGTATTTTAGTATGTATATATTGCAGTAACGTACGAAACTTATCACCTGACGCTTAGATTTGATAAGAGATTTGAGATATGGGTCGTCAAGCAGGAATCGGTGGGCGACTATTTATAAGTTCTTGATGTCTAAGAACTTCTTAGCAGAAATGCAATTGAGAGAACGTGTTCCATATTAATGAATTGATACGTGTGCAGACTAAAAGATGTAAGAGAGATATACGACAACTTGAGGGTTAGGTTAAGATGGTATATATATTGAAGTTATTAAGACTAATAACTTGCATTAGTAATGGCATTGAAAAGCTAGTTATTTAGCCGGTTATATTTGTTTGTCTTAACCATTAACATGGATTTGTAACAAGTTTTTACTAACCAAAGGTCCTGAATTATCTTTCATTCTTGTTACACTTAATAAATTTAAATAAAATTAACGACGATTTAATCATGATGTATAAACAAAAATAGAGCTTTTATTTTTGTTTTTAGCTAATATTCATTTTCATATGTCTTGATATTTTTATGGCTCAATTTTAAATAACAATCACAATTTTGTAAAGATCAAGTAATCAAATGTTTTATATTATATATTTAATTTTATTTTTTTAATTTGATTATTAAACTTGGTGAACAAAAGTTCTGGCTTTTATGTCATTAAAGAATAATATACTTAGTAAACAAATGTTTTATGTCAATATTATTAAGTTTAATATTTTGTAACTACTTTTTACTAACCAAAAGTCATGAGTTAACTATCATTATTGTTACACTTATTGAAATTTAAACAAAAGCTATTCTGTTTTAGTGTAATTTAACAAATCTAATTATTAGATTTAAAAGACAATTGACATCATGAAGAAAGACAATTTTACCCTTTTACTAAGCTACTTGAGTATTGTACATAAGCATAAGATATTTTAATTACTTAAATTTTGTAGTCATCCTTCCCTCATGCTTTATAATATAGTATCTCTAATCATGGTATTTATTGACCTTGAAAAAGCCTACGATAGTGTGCCTCGGGGCCTAATTTGGGATAGTTTGGAAGGTAGAGGTGTACCTGGGAAGTATATAGACATGATTAGAGATATGTATGTTAACAAGAAGACTTTTGTTCGTGCGCCTGTAGGAGATAACGATCCATTTCCCGTGGAGGTAGGACTGCACCAAGGATATGCTTTGAGTTCGTTTCTTTTTGCCATAGTATTAGATGAGTTGTCTAGGTCAATTCAGGAGGCAACTCCATGGTGCATGCTTTTTGCAGACGATATTGTGTTAGTGGCAGAGACTAAGCAGAGTTTGAATACTAAGTTAGAGGTGTGGCGTGTAGCTTTAGAGGGCAAAGGGTTAAGAATTAGTAGATCCAAGACTGAATACTTATATTGTGATTTTAGCGGTGCAGGCGTTGATGACAACACTCTGATTACCATTGACGGGCAAGAGGTGCCGCGTGCAACTAAGTTCAAATATCTAGGTTCATTTGTGCAAAGGGATGGGGAGATAGATAGTGATGTAGCCCATCGCATCCAAGCGGGTTGGTGTAGGTGGAAAGCAGCCACAGGGGTATTGTGTGACAGAAGGTTTCCAACTAAATTAAAGGGGAAATTTTATAGGGCCGCAGTTAGACCTGCTATGTTGTATGGAACTGAGTGTTGGGCCATTAAGAAGACTCAGGCGCGCAAGATGGATGTAGCAGAGATGAGGATGTTAAGGTGGATGTGTGGGCACACAAGGTTAGACCGGATAAGGAATGAGGCTTTTAGGCTAAGGTTAGGAGTGGCTAGTATATCTGATAAGATTAAGGAGGGAAGATTAAGATGGTTTGGACATGTGAAAAGGCGCCACTGGATAGCGCCGGTTAGAGCAGTGGAAACCCTCACGGTGGAGGGTAAGAGAAGTAGAGGCAGGCCCAAAGTGACTTGGGATGAGCTGCTTAGACGAGATTTGCTTGAGTTGCACCTCTCTGATGACATGATCCATGATAGGAGTTTGTGGAGAAGTAGGATTAAAGTTAATGATTTTTAGTTGTAGGGGGTCTTTAGTTTTGTTTTAGTGCGTATTTCTCCCACTTTATGTTGAACTGACTTATGATTGCATATTCGAACGTAGGCGTGTCGTTTCTTGTATAATGTCAAAGTACTTATATTATTTACTTTCCTCAACTTTCTTTGTTTGTCTTGTGTACTAGTAGTTTCTTGCTATATAGTTTGTTATCGTGCCGTCTTCTATTTGTATTGGAGTCGGGGGTCTCTTTGGAAGCAGCCTCTCTGTCCCTATGGATAGAGGTAAGGTTTGCCTACATCCCACCCTCCCCAGACCCTAACAGTAGCTTGCTATCTGTGGGATTTACTGGGTACGGTTGTTGTTATAGATTAAGTATTGATGTTTGATAATTAAAAGTTGAAATTTGAACAATATTTTATTTGAAAGGCTTAGTTCAGTGGAAATCTTTGTACAACCCTAAACTAACGGTTCCAAGTTTAAATTCTCACCCACACACCGATGTCCTCCTTATCTAAACTCAAACAGTCATGAGAAATTTAGCAGGGCTCAAATTTTTTATTCGCCCAATGCCCAAACATTTTAGAGATTCTAAGATACAGTCTTGCTAAAAGCCATATATAATAATTTTTTCGAATCCTAGAACATTATAAGATAATATAAAATACTTAAAAGATCCTATCTCTAATCTCTAAGCTATTACATTTAAATTATTGTCTAACAAACTTTCTTTAATGTTGTTTGGTTACATTAGCATTGATAGAAACCTGTGAAACCTTAGCACAAGAGTAAGAGGAGTAGGACAGTTACAAAATAGTAGTAATTAACTTTCCTTACACTATAAGAAATTTGAGCAATAACAACGATCCCTTTAGCAGAGACATGAAGAAATGTCACCATTGCTCCAATTGGCGTCTACCCTTTAAAACACATGATCTGGCCATTGAATGGGAAGCATATATGACCGATAGGGTTTAATCGTACCAAGAGTTATAGCGTAACATTCTTAGCGGCGACATGTCGCCGCTATTTCTCTTTAAGCAAGAATAATTCCCCTACACAACTTTCCCCCATTCTACCCTCTTCTCTCCTCTCAATCTGCAGGTGACTCCCACCTCTTTTTGGCACACACCCGACTCCGTCCACCCTATCTCCCGCCACCCACACCAAGAACGTACACCCACACCACCGAGATCCTTGTTGCATTTGGATAGATTTGTAAAAATTCCTTTGTTAGTTTCTTTGATTTGAAACCTTAAAAAAAGTTGAACTTAGTCCTTGAGGTCTTGAACTCAAGTCAATTTTGATGTACTTAATTATATAATGTATATATTTTTGTAGTTTGTGTGTCCCGAACTCAAAATTGATGGATTTTGTATATTAAAATAGGGATAAAATTGGAAAATGCATGATTTAAAAAAAAAAAAAGCAATAGCAGTGACATGTAACCTATTAGCGGCAACATGCATGCGTGGTAACAACGACAACAATCGCATCTAAAGGCCTGATTCGCTATAGAGTTAGTAGAAGGTTTGTTTAATAGAAAACTCCGATCAACACTAACCATGATCAATGTTAGCCACGAGCAAAATAAACTATTCTTCGTTATATAATTTCTTTATCAATGTTCAGTGGCGAAGGTTTGTTGGGGCGGGGAGGGGCGGGCCGACCCCCCGGATTTTCGCGCAGAAGTTCCGATTATATAATATCCGTATAGAAAATTTTGAAAATATAGGGTTTCGACCCCATGAAACTGGTTTTCGACCCCCCGAAACCAGTGTCTTCCGAACCCCCGGTGACTTCCGACCCCCCGAACCTTCGGGTCAAGGTTCGCCACTGTCAATGTTCAAACCTAAGTTGAAACATCAAATAGTTCAAAGTTAATGTTTAGTAACAACTCCACTTGACAACAAACTTCAACCAAGCACAATCAAAACTCATTCGCCAATAGTAATTACCTTCATTAGTAATTACTACAACTTTGCATCATTAGTATTCAAGAGACTTTTTAATCCCAACATAATAGTGTCAAATTCTTTGCTTAGTAATTACAACAACAAAATCTATTTGAATTTCAATTAGGTCTTCCCTGGATGCATCCTACTAACGCTTCACGCTAATATACTAGATATTATAATCGGGCTCTATTTATCTAGTTGTAGTGGTGAGTTTTCATCCTTTAATTACTTTACATGCATGAACCCTTTATGTTGACTTTAAACCACTAAGAAACAAACTAAAGGGTGGACCAAAGTCATCATGGCCGACCATGAGGAGAAGAAAAGAACTTCCTCTCACCTCCAAAAAGTAATCAAAAGTATTAACATACATACAAGCACTGGTATAAAGTTGATATATACACAAATACTAGCAAGAAGTTTTTCACTTTTACATATGTTTAATATGCAAATTCATGCAAAGTTTCATTCCAATATTGAATGGTGAATGTTATTGTAAAAAATGTCATTTTGCAAAAATTAAATACTTACATATAATTTACATATTAAAATAAAATAAAATTAGTTCTAAATATAACAACTATAAGCATTTGATACTATAACATGAATAAATTCTTTTATTTGTAACCCAAACAACATCAAGTAGAAAATTATTAAACAAGTGGTTAATTTGATGAATCATCTAACATTAATATAAAATCACTCGTAGTGGTAATCAATTTGGGCATGAAATGCCTCAAAAATGCCCCATCCACGCCCAAACAATGTCCTCGTGGGCGTTTTCTTCTTTTTTTTTTTTGGCTTTGGCGTGGAATTTTTAACGTCATTTTTGGCGTGAAGATGGTTTCTTTTTGGGGCCAATCAACAATCTCCGAAAGGAAGGGGCCTGGAAATTTTTTTCTGTACAACTTGTATTTTATTCACAAATCTTACTATATGTCGCACGTTGTGCGTGTAAAACCAACAACATAATACATCGAACCTATACGTTGGAAATTTAAACCTTGATGGTTTCGAAAGTACTCTATGAAGTTGTATAGTGGAACTATGGAACCAATAACAAAAGTTTTTTATTATTATTATTTTTTTTAACGAAAGTACTCATATGCGCGGTTTGCATAATTTAAACCATCAACCTCTTGGATATAGAACTTATAATCAAACCATGCCTCTTGGAGACGAAATCTTTAACAAGATAGCATGGCACATCTCAACTTCTCTAACCTTTTCTAGTATATATATATATATACTAGTGGTAATGCCCGCGCGTTGCAGCGGGTTCGTTACGCGAGAAAAATATAGTCAGTATCTTTTTTTGGTACCAGAACTTCCTACGAAGCGGCATCTGAAATTCCCGATATTCAAACGTGTTAACGTGTTTTCAAAGATTAAAAGACCGAAAAGATTGATCTAATGTTTTGTTGTTTACCTCTATGTGTTAAATTTCTTTCAATGACATATCAGCAAAATAGGCATATAAAGCTCTTATAACAGCCTGCAATGCACAAATTCATTAAACCCATGTTTGCATTGCACAAATCTTTCAATGGATGAGTTGGGTAACAGGTAATTTACATACGGTTTGGGCCACGCCCACCAAAAATAATATTCATTTGATTTAAAAATGTTAATAAAAAACTAATGCCCTAAATATTATTCAAAAGCTATATTGATACATACACATGTATTAAAATACACTTTACAAACACGTTTAACCCGTTTTATTTTTAGTTTTTTTTACCCATTTGTGGAGGTAAAATTTTGTGGTTGCCTTGTCTTACCTGGTGAGATACGACTACAACAAGCGCGCGTTGTCGTTCTAACTCAATAATAACCTGCTCCAACCTGTTATATGCACAACTGCAAACTTTTGACGTTGCTTAAAATACCAAAACTTTAATTTACTTTCTATATTTTCAACAGAAATTTTTCCTTGTATTTGAATTCAATACCTTTGTATCACATCGAGATACGACTCTCCACGAGGATATCGATATCTGAGTTTGTCTTTCTTCCTTGACCTTTAAAAAAAGACCATTGAATGGAAAGGTATAAAATTACAAAAAAAAAAAAATTGAATATTTCATATTTAACATACTCGTATTCTTCAGGCATCTTCTTCTTTAGTTCTTCATACGTCATACCGTCACATACACCAGCATTTATCTCATCAAGTGCACGCCATTGTATCTATAACGTAAAGAAAGTACACAAATTTTACAAATGATAAATGATCAAAGAAGCAATTTATGTGACATGTAAAACTAACCTGGGGAATCCAGCAATTTGATTTGCAGTCAAAATTGTTCATTGCAATGTGCTTATCCAAATCTAGGTGCATAAATAAAAAAAAAACAATATAAAACATTGCAAACTTTGTGCAACAAACAAAGAAAATGCAAATAGTAAAATAAGTAATAGTTCTTACAAAAGCATTTTTTTAGGCAAGATAGTTCATGTGGCCTTCAATTGAATGTTATAAGAGGAGGACTTGAATTTCACAATCAATCTCATTCAATTTGATCCTTAAGGTTACGGAACTTGAAGGGACAAGAGGTTAATGATCTATATTGATGAAGGGAGAAGGCAAAGGATTGAAGGGTATGGATGGAAGAAGGAGGGTAGTATTGTAAAAGTCTTTTGATATTGTAAAGGAGGAGGTGGATGAAATGTCTATATTAACCTCTTAAGTGTCTTAATTGTCCCAATTATGCCCAAAATACCCTTAAATTTCTTGCTTAAATATGTTGTACATGTTGCTTGTTAAGTTGTACGGAAATGCAAATTACCTTGTTGTACATAACTCTTCCTTTATAATGTATTATAGATTATAGATTATAGATATACAGGGGTGGGTTCAATGAGGAACCTAAAAAAAGTGGAGAACTAGAGAACCATAGATTTAACATGTTAATTTATATCATAAAAAATCAATTTAACATGTAAAAAATCATTTTTATCAAAAAGTTTAATTAGAGATTTTGTATATAAATGTATGTAGAAGCTTTTTTGACAAAAATAATCGAAAAATAAAAAAAATTAAAAAAATGCCTAAAATTATATATACATTATATATACATTAGTTTTAAAACTTTCATGAATAGTACTAACGGAGTTACTATTCAACTCCGTTAAGTTACTATTTAACTCAGTTAAGTTGCTATTTAGCTTAACGGAGTTACTATTCAACTCCGTTAGGTTACTATTCAACTCCGTCAAGTTACTATTTACTCTGTTTTTTTCTTTTTTTTTCCCTAAATCCGTTTTTTTTTTCTCCGTTAAGTTACTATTTAACTCTATTTTTTTAATTTTCTTCACTTAACTCTGTTAGGCTACTACTCAATTCCGTCATGTTACTACTCAACTCAACTCCATCAACTAC
The DNA here is from genome assembly GCA_030844895.1 of Ambrosia x helenae. Classification (NCBI taxonomy): domain Eukaryota; kingdom Viridiplantae; phylum Streptophyta; class Magnoliopsida; order Asterales; family Asteraceae; genus Ambrosia; species Ambrosia x helenae. The sequence goes on along the minus strand of CM061231.1, from coordinate 111,083,938 downwards.
TATCCAACTCCGTAAAGTTACTATTCATCTCCGTTAGCCTAACGGAGTTACTATTCAACTACATTAAGTATTTAACTCCGTCAAGTTACTATTTACTCTGTTTTTTTTTAAAAAAAAATTCCGCAACTCCTTTTTTTTCTCTGTTAGGTTTCCATTTAGCTATTTTTTTTTTAATTTTATTTACTCAACTCCGTTATGCTACTACTCAATTCCGTCATCGTACAACTCAACTCAACCCTGTCAACTACTATCAAAGTCCGTCAATTTACTACTCAAGGCCGCCAAGTTACTATTCAACTCCACTCAACGCTGTTAGGTTACTACTCAACTCCGTTAGGCTACTATTCAACTCTGTTAGCTTAACGACGTTACTATTGAACTCCGTCAAGTTACTATTTACTCTGTTCTTTTAATTTATTTTTTCCCGCAACTCCTTTTTTCCCTCCGTTAAGTTACTATTTAACTATGTCTTTTTTAATTTCTTTACTCGACTCCGTTAGGGTACTACTCAATTCTGTCATGTTACTACTCAACTCAACTCCGTCAACTACTATCCAACTCTGTCAAGTAACTATTCAAGGCCGGCAAGTTACTATTCAACTCCGTTAATTATTGGTTCGTCACATCATATCCGAAAGCCAATATTCTTGCAACTTATACACCAGTAACAAACACTGGAAAATTAAAAGCAAGGCTGTTGTAATACTAAAAGAAATTGTGTCGTCCTTCCACTGTTGTGCGTTACATACACAGAACTAGATACCGGTTTAACCTAGGCGCAACGCGCCGCCTCGATTACCACTAGTTGCTTTAATATTGCTTAAAAAACCGCAATTTTCGCCAAAAACAAAAAAGTATATACATATGTTAACTTGATGATTAGATAGGCTTCTCATAGAACACATTTTTTAACGATTACAATTAAGTGACACTATGTCTAGCTATATATATATCAATAGTGATAAACCAATCTTGATTCTAAACCACCATCGTCCTTATTGTCCTTCTCGTCCCCGGGCCGCCCCGCAGCCGCATTCTTCTCCTCTTCCATATCTCGAAACTTTTGCAAATAAACCTTCAACGACTCCACATAATCTTCAAACCCTAAAGTTGTCATGGCCCATAGCAAATCATCACCGTTGATCGTCTTCCTCTTCTCTCTTTGACACTTATCTGACGCTTCGCCCGTGATAAAGCTAACAAACTCGGAAACACACTCTTGCACCATCTCTTTAGCATCTTTGGATATCTTTCCATTAGTCGGAACTGCTTTTTTCATGATCCGGCTAACATTTGCTATCGGGAGCAATCTCTCTTGCTTCCGAAGCGCGGATTCGTTATCTGAATCCGCCATTGAAAGTTTTAGAAATAGAAATTAAACTCCAAAAATTGGAAAATGGTTGAGGTTTGAGTTTACTAGTTAGTTAAAAAAGGTAAAAAAAAGTTTTTTACAAAAATTAATTTTTTTATTGGAATATCTTCTACACGTGTTTATATGCAAAAGCTCTGAAATTGTTTTTGAAAAAAAAATATTTTTTTGCATGTTAAATTGAATTTTTAAAATATATTTAACATGTTAAATGCATGGTTCCCCAGTTTTTTATTTTTTTTGAGGTTCCACATTGAACCTTACACTATATATATAGGTATTGTGTTTTAAATTTTAGGCATGATGTTTTATGTTCCTTTGACATAGTATTATATAGAAAAACACAAAAATTAAAAATTTAAAACACTAATTAATGTATTCTGACATGCAATCTAAAACACCCATACGAAGAAAGTAATCAGTGTGTTTTAAATTTAATGTCTAGAATACATTTGATTGTGTTTTAAATTGTAACATTTGGTGCTTTTCTATATAAATCAATGCAAAAGGAATCAAAAACATTATAGCCAAACTTTAAAACACAATGACTATATAGACTTCTCACACTTTGTACGAAAAATATACTTTGTATAGGAACCTATACCTATAACTATATATATATATATCCCAAATATCCATTATCCATCACATGGAATTTCGGCATAATCTTTGACAAGATAGCATGGCACATCTTAAACAAAAAGACCTCGAAATCTTAACACATTAGTTGGATTGCAACTTTTATAAGAATATCATTACACTCTTTAGCCAAAAAGAACTCATTAAGAGAAAGGATGAGATTCTAAAATTCTATACTATACCTTGAGAAAGGATGGAATAATTTTGTCCCACTAAAAACTCCAGTTTTAGATTAACATAAAGATAAATGCGCAGGTCAATTGAAGGTGGATTAAAACTAATTAAAGCCTTTATCAGTAATTTGCTTTAGTTACTTACGTTAGTTAACACTACTAGAAAAGACCCTATTTTCCTATGATTTTTTTTTTTTTTTTTTTTTTTTTTTTTTAAATTTCCTATTAACATAACTTTCGACAGTTCTTAGTGAAACTGGCATAGGAAACATATAAGTTTTCTAGTGGTGGTTAATCCAAAAAAAAAAAAAAAAAACAGTGGTTAAAAAAAGACTTTTGAGAAGAAGTTTATAAAGGCGCAGACTTTGGTGGATCTTATTAAGGAGGATGCTTATGTTTGGATTGAAAATCGGTCCAAATGTGCTACGGTTACTTGGGATAGGTGGTTGGATTTTGATATTTATGACATGTTGTAATGGTCTTTGTTTTTGTGGTTGTTTTGTATCTAGCGTCTTGCTAGCTCTTTATATCTATATATAAAGTGTGTTGCCGTTCAAAAAAAAATTACAGATTTGTATAAAGTGAAAGCTGGTTTGTTCACCATCTATGAGTAGCATGCACTAGGTACTACTATATATATATATATATATATATTATTATAGAGTCAATCATGTTTTAACTTTGTAACAACACTTTTCGTCAAAGGAATCACCTTTCCTCCAAAAATTCTTGTTTTTACCTTTTTATCAACACTTTACAGTGAGGTCGCGTGAGTGAGAATGGAAGGGCACGTGTAAAGGGGTTTCTGCATTTGCATTTATGCATTCAGATATTGCATTTTCTTCTTCATCATCATTATGCTTAAAGAGAAAAAGATGTTGATGATATATAAAATAATGACTGATTTTCTTTGTTTTTTCTCTCATGTGGTGGGGATGTTTTTTGGTTAATTTCCTCTGCCTCTTTGCTTTGTTGTGGGCTCAGTTTCATGTCATGTGATTGGATTATACCCCACTCCCTTCTATCCTTCTCCATCTAATCTTAAACCCCACATTCATGTACTATATCATCTCTCTCTCTCTCTCTCACACACACACACATACACATAGTGTTACAAGCTTTATATAGAAGACTTAACTTAACCTTACCTGCTCAAGGTGGGGGGTCAATGAGGGAAAAAGCAAAGAAAGCTCATTTAAAAAGCTAAAAGGTTTTAAAGCTCAAAAGAAACCTGATTTCACAAAGTAAATTACTTTTTAGGTTAATGTATTGAAGCAAGCAAGCAACCAAAGTATGGTGAGTTCTTGTACAGAATAAAAAGGATTCTTCACGATATATCATAGATTATTATTAACAACTTCATTTGTAAGACATCCACAAAAGGTCACTACATAAATCTACCCACATGTTAGACAACCACCACCACCACTACTTTGCTTCAGCATCCGGTCCCGGCCCGGGCCCTTCGTCTTCGGCTGATCTCTTCTCTTCTCCGGATAATGGCCTTCCTAGCAAAAGAAAAAGACGCCCCGCCGGTACTCCAGGTATCCGAAGTGTGACATCGCACTTCTAGATCAATTATGATACTAAAATTGCAGATATCAGTGTTTTGACACAATATCTATGATATAGATATTGTGTCAAATTCGTACTGAATGATATCTGTGTTTTGACACAATATCTATGATATTTTTGACACAGATATCATAGCTATTGTGTCAAATTCGCACTTGTCGATCAAACATGATACTAAGATCATATATATCCGTGTTTTGATACAAATAACACAGATATCTATGATATCTGTGATTTGATACGGATATCTATAAATAAATATCTGTATCTCGATAAACTTTTGTTCATATTTTAGAAAGTTAAATCCTAAACAAGTTTACAACCGCAGATCCAGATGCCGAAGTCGTGTCGTTATCACCGAAGACTTTACTTGAGTCGGATCAATACGTATGCGAGATTTGTAACCAAGGGTTCCAGAGGGATCAAAACCTACAGATGCACCGAAGACGACACAAGGTACCATGAAGCTGTTAAAAAGGGAAACCCCGGAGATAAAAAAGAGGGTTTTCGTGTGCCCCGAACCAAGCTGCTTGCATCATGACCCGTGTCATGCTCTAGGTGATTTAGTTGGGATCAAGAAGCACTTTAGAAGGAAACACAGCAATAATAAACAATGGGTTTGTGACAAATGCTCAAAGGGTTATGCTGTTCAATCAGATTACAAAGCTCATCTTAAAACATGTGGTACAAGAGGCCATTCTTGTGACTGTGGTCGAGTGTTTTCCAGGTTATGTTTTTATGCTATCTTTCTTTCATGTTATTGATTTGATGTTTTCTGGGCATCTTATTGCTTTCTCTCTCTTTCTTTCTCGATCAGACTAAAAGATGTGACCTTTCATCATGACCATTTATGTTTCCTGCTCATACATAAATTTCAGCACCATTCAGTCAGATACATAAAATTCCATAATGTTTTTCTCTGAATGTATTCAATTATTCTGTTTTATTTGTGTAATTTCATATTCTTTTCAAGTTTCAAGGCTATCCATAATATGAGCAGTTTGCATTTCTGCAGTAAATAGTATCTATGAATGTTTACTAATTATTAATATCAATGGATACATTCATTAGAAGTTTTTGTTTGATTGGGAGATTGTTTCTCTAATCTTGGAAGACAAAGATCTAGCACATCATATAAAAAATTTATCCTTAAATATTATTATTGTTTGATTGTTGTTAGCATATACCTCAATTAGATTTATTCTTTGTCTTTGCGTTATCTCATAGTAAACAATCTTTGTCTTTGAGGCTTCATTTTATTTCATTTGTTAAACTTGAAAGGATAGTCTTATATGCCATAAGAGACTTTATTAGATAGAATATATTAGTTAGGATGTATTGTAGTAACTGTATTAGGTAGAATATAATTTAGTTAGGATTTATTTTAGTTCTCTCGTATGCACATTAATTAATATTCTATCTAATATACATGTGTGTCATTTTAATTTTTGCAAGAATATATAATATACTAAAATTTTACAACTTTGATTTGCTCATGTGTGTTATATATTCTAGAGTTGAGAGTTTCATAGAGCATCAAGATGCATGTATGGTTCGGCGAATCCATGCAGATGTTCCAGCCTTCCCACAAGCGTGTTCATCGCGTACTGCATCAAGTACAAGTCCATCGAACGACATGAATTTTGGCTCGGTCCAAACAATGTCAAGATTACCACATCTCCAACCTCCATCCCAATTTTCACAAACTCAATTAGACATTCAAAACAACTTGGAACTTCAGCTATTACCATCACTATCACTTTATGAACAAAGCAACAATCATCAAACAAATTTAAATCTCTCTATTGGAAGTGGACATAGCTCGCAACGACAAGAAGAAATGAAGATGGCTATGGCAGACAAGGCACTTGCAGAAGATGCAAGACAACAAGCAAAGAGGCATATCGAAATAGCAGAGATGGAGTTTGAGAATGCAAAGAGGATTAGACAACAAGCTCAGGTGGAACTAGAAAGAGCTAAGGTTCTTAGAGAACAAGCAACCAAAAAGATTGAGTCCACCATGTTAGAGATCACTTGTTATTCTTGTAGGCAAAGGTTTGAATCCATTAGAAATAATGGAGTAGCTATAGCAGCAGATGAGACCTCTATTGCCCCAAGTTACATGTCTTCAGCTTTAACTGAAGGTGAAGGATATTAGTAGTATTTTCAAGAAAAACAGTCTTTCTATTTCATCAATGTATGAGTGTTTGTAAGTGATTTCATTCAAGTTTTTTTTGCATTTACTTTGGAAAGCAATAAAAGAAAGGGTTGAACTTGGTGTATTCCTGACTATAAACTTCATCTCAATATAATGTGTTAGTTTTCTGCCAGGAACTAATTGTCTCCGGATATCACTTGAATATAATAAATGGTTAGTTTCAGTTCTAATAATTTTATGCATTTTTAAAGGCACATATAATATTAATTAATGTATTATGTGTATATGTATGGGTAAGGTTTGTTTGGAAATCGTTATCAAAGACAAGACTATTAAGCCAAAAACTTTGTTTAATGACTTGATTATATGTAGGGCTGTAAACAAACTAAACGTTCAACGAACAGTTTGTGAAATGTTCGGCGGGAAGTTCGTTTAGTTAAACAAACAAACATGAACAGAGCTCACGTTCGTTCATTTATGTTCGTGAACGTTCGGTAACGTGTTCGTTTATGTTTGTTTGTGTTCGATAGTTCATTAGTGTTTTTAACTTTTTATTTTTAATTTAATTACTTCGGATTTCCCCATGGTAGATTATTTAATATATATTAGTATATCACATATTAATATTACTTTAACTATTTTTATTAACTATTATTTTAGGTAGATTAAATGATGATTTCAAGTTTAATATGATAATTTTGTGTTTTTATGAGACATTATATGATCAAGATTATGTCAAGTATATGTGAGTAATTAGATTAGTGCATCTTGGGTGGACAATGTTCGTGATGTTTGGAATTTAATATGTATTAGTTTGTGTCCGGTTTTGTTCATTAATGCCTATTTGTGTTCGTTTAAGTTCATTGGTGTTTTTTTGTGTTTGCTTTTGTCCGATAACTAACTTTAACAAATCATGACAAACGAACACGAACAAAAATCTCATTCAGTAATTGTTCATGAACAGTTTGTGAACACGCTATTTCCTTAACAAACAAACACAAAACAAAAGATCCCGTTTGGTAAGTGTTCATGAACAGTTTGAAAACACGTTATTTCCTTAACAAACGAACACGAACAAGGCCATGAACAGTTTGTGAGCACGCTATTTCCTTAACAAACAAACACAAACAAAAGATCCCGTTTGGTAAGTGTTCATGAACAGTTCGAAAACACACGTTATTTCCTTAACAAACGAACACGGACAAGGCCATGTTCGTGTTCGTTTGGTTCGTTTACAGCCCTAATTATATGATTTACAATACTTCTATTTATAAGCCACAATTTATTGACCAACAAGGAACTATAATATCTATCCAATACTAATGTTTATCAAATAAGAAACTTTTGAGTTATACTAGGAAATCTATCTCTAAAACCTAGTTTATAAGATTGACAACTAAGTCCTTCTAGTTACCAAACCTTGTATTACAAGATTAAACTTTCATTCACCCCCGTAATCTTGTAATGCCGGAAAGTTCCATCGTCTCGATAAATTTTATTCTTGGTAATGCCTTCGTGAGAATATCCACTTTTTGTAAATTCCCACTCACATGCTCAACATGTATTTGATCACGTCCAATGCATTCACTAATAAAATAATATCGAGTGTGGATATGTTTACTTTTACCGAAAAACACCGGGTTCTTCATTAGTTCAATTGCCGACGAGTTATCAACATTGATAGTCACTTTTCTTTCTTCGTCACCCGTTATTTCTTATATCAAACCTCTAAGCCATAGTGCCTGACAAGTTCCTTCTGTTGCTGCCATGAACTCTGCCTTGCAAGACGATAATGCCACTATACCTTGTTTTTGAGACACCCAAGTAACCGGCACATCATTAAAGTAGAACACGAGTCCTGTTGTGCTCTTTCCATCGTCCATGTCCATTGAAAAGCTACTATCACTCTACCCTAGTAGCAATCAGATTCTCCCTTTCGGATATAATATTCCAAAATCAGGACTTCCTTTCACATATCTTATAACTTATTTCATTGCTCGCTCATGCGTCTTAGTTGGTCTTTGCATGAACCTACTAACCAAACCCACAGAAAAATTTAGATCCGGTCGGGTATGAGTGAGGTACCGAAGGCTTCCAACTATTCTTCTATATTTGGTTGGATCTATTTCTTTACCTTCATCGGCCTTGGATAGCTTCAATCCGGGATCCAAAGGAAATTGAGTTGGATTGCAATCCCTCATTCCAATTGCTTCAAGACTTTCGTAGCATAACCTGTTTGACTTATCACAATTCCTTCAGCCTTCTGACAAACCTCTATCCCAAGATAATAGCATAATTCACCAAGGTCGCTCATCTCAAATCTTGCCTCCATTTGTTTTTTTAAAAAACATGGATTTCCTCCACCGTTGATTCTGTGACTATCAAATCATCAACATATGTGCCGATAATTAGTAGTTTACGATTTACATTCCTTCGATAAACCGCTTGTTCTCTTCTACACCGAATGAAAGCAAGTTCCTTTAGTGCCATATCGAGTTTGGTGTTCCAAGCTCTTGGCGCTTGACATAAACCGTACAAAGCCTTGATAAGTTTGTAAACATACTGCTCACGTCCCTTTTTTATAAAACCTTATGGCTAAGTAACAAACACGTCTTCCATTAATTCACTATGCAAGAACGCCGACTTGACATCCAAATGGTGAACCTCACACCCGTAGCTTGCGGCTAATGCAATCAACAATCGAATAGTTTCAATTCTAGCCACCGTAGTAAACACGTCCTCGTAGTCAATACCGTATTTTTAAACATACCCTTTTGCAACGAGGCGAGCTTTGAACTTAGACACATGTCCTTGTGTGTCCTTCTTGATCTTGAAAACCCCTTGACTCCAATCGGCTTTGTCTTCGGTGGGGGTTCAACGAGTTTCCACGTGTTGTTTTTCTCAATCGATTTGATTTCATCTTCCATCGCCCTCTTCCATCGATCATCTTTGATGGCTTCTTTAAAAACGATTAGTTCGTCGTCTACGATGATAGTAGCAAGTGATCGTCTTCTGTCAACATGTGTGTGAGCTTCGGCAAATTATCAACCTCAAAATTAGCGTATCGTTTTGGAACAACCGAGTTTCTTGTTCATCTTCTTAACATAGCAGCTCCGTCTTGACTTACTTCAGCATTCGGAGCATCACTTGCTTCGGCATTCAACATGCCTTCTTGATTACTTGTACCTGCACTAAACACAACAGATTCGTTACTAGGCCTATTAATGTAACACCCCAACCGATGGCGAAAACATCGAGGTGTCACGTAAGAATGAGTATACAGTAGCACATGGTAATCCAAATTTTAATTGAAATAAATTTAAATTGCAAATATCCAAAAATAGAAATACATAAAGAGTTTTAAATGTGGAATTCTAATACATCACAAAAGACCAAGCAAGCATAGACTTCAAATTATCTTCATGAAATACTCTAGTCTTCATGCATCATTATTTCCTGTTGAGTTGTAAAAATGGGGGGGGGGGGGTCAACTAGAAGTTGGTGAGAATACATAATCCATGTTAAGCAAATAGTTTAAGTATAAAAGTCTAGCAATTCATATGTCAATCGTAAGTTTAAGTCTACATGAATAGCATATTATGTTGAATCGACATAATCAAACCTCCGACTAGTTTAGGTCCATCCCGTCATCTACGGTTCACCTTAGTAATATGTTGGAACGATAACAATCACCCACGCTACCTATGTAGGAGGTACGCGTATCCGGGTGGGGTTGTCAATCCAATAGATCTATTATTGAATATCGCCGGCTTGGCCATAGCTAATGGTTATGTAATGTTGAAACTCGTTGAAACTGTTGTTGACTAATTCATGAGGCAATAAAGTTTACAACTAGACATACATGTTGAATTACTTAAATAAAATGTTGCAAGTATAAAGCATCGCATAAACATGGTTACGTAAACTCACCTAGGTATAGTATTAGGTATTGAGGAATAGTATGAGTGTAGCCCAATAGATTGACAAGTATTACCTATGTATAAGGCAACAAATAAGTCTAAGTCTATCTAGTCTACAAGTATATTCTAGGGTTTCGATTTGGGAATATCCAATTGTTGAATTTATAATAAAATGTTTAAATAAATAAAGGGAAATTTGATAATTAAATAAATGAAAGTCTTTTTATAAAGTTTGAATTTAGGATGTTCACAATAATGTATTTGAAGTATAAAAATAATTTTTATAAAATTATTTTCTTTAAAATAGATTATTAAATCTATTTATTACAAATTGCCAAAATCTAACTTTAATATTTAAAAATACTAAAATTTAAAGAATTTTTATTTTAAAAATTATATTTCTGTTCTAAATATTCAGAAATAAATTGTATAAAATTTTGGTGCAAAAATAATAAAAATTGAATTTATTATGATTTAATTATGATTAAAACTAACAAAAATTGATTAAAAATATTAAATAATGGATTTTTCAGAATTAAAAATTATTTCAGAAAAGTTTATCATTGTACAAACTTAGGATAATTTTTGTGGAAATTTATAAAATTGTTTTGATATTTTAATGGATTTTTATAAATATAATAGCATAAAATTGATTTAATTATTATTAATATTAAATAAATAAATTTCAGAAAACTAAAAATTGGGGGTAAAACTTTTACATCAGATTTGTTAAAAATAATTTTTTTAGAATTTATAAAAAGGTTTTAATAATTAAAAACGAATTTACAAGATTTGATGTATAATATATATAATTGGTTTAATTGTTTTAAAAATGAAAATAAGGAGAAAAAGGGTGCCATGGCCGGGACTCAAACCCGGGTGGCTGGGGTAATAAGCAACAGTCACAACCACTTGGTCCAGACCAGTGGTTGTGATTTATTCTGTTTTGATTAAAATAAATATACTAAGCGAATTCAGTTTATCCCCAATTCCAAATCACGAACCCTAGTTTCTGCAATAGATTGATTCACACATCAATAGCCCAATTAATCATGGGGCTATTGATGTGTGAACGCCGATGAATAAAACCCACAGAAAACATTTAAACCTACAAGGTTGTATCGAGTTCGATTGATTGGTCAAACCACAAAGTAAAAATTGCAATCGTGAAGAACAATCAGCTTATAATTAAGAATAATTGGAGGTTGAGAAAATAGTATTGGCGAGTTGTGAAGGCTCGCAAATGATCAATTTATAGTGTTTAACACTGGATTGATGAAATGGCAAGAGTTGACCAAGGATTCAATGTAATACACGTATGTGGTTAATTGATGGACAATTGATTGATAATTAACGTATAGCTTAGTCAGACAAGGCCGGTAATCGCGTATTGTTACCAAAGATATACAAATCACGAGTTATGATGGATGATTATGGCAACTCGCGTCCCACAGTTGACTTTTCAAGTCAATTGTGAAGGATTTCAATCAAGCATATAATTAAAGCGCGCTGGTTTCAGAACAAACAATGGTTCCAGCCCAGTTGGTTTAGGTGTGGGTGTTGTTTGGCCGGCCTTGGGCGCGGGTTCGATCCCGGCCCAAGCACACCATTTTTTTTTTGTTAATTATTCAAGGTTTAACCATATATATTTATAATATATATAATATTAGGGTTTCAAGAATGCGACAAAATAATTAAATGCGAATATTATCGATAGAACTTGACGTTTTATTAAATATGATGGTGTAACGTACAAGTATAAATACGAAATGTTACAGTCTCCCCTACTTTTAGGAACTTCGTCCCGAAGTTGGAGTTGGAGAGTCTGGTGGAAAAAGATGTGGATACTTCGACTTCATCTGGTCTTTACGTTCCCAAGTGAACTCTGGGCCTCGTTTAGATTCCCAACGAACCTTAACAATCGGAATGCGACTGCGCTTGAGTTTCTTGACTCGAGTATCAACAATCTCGACGGGTTTCTCGATAATGTGCATGCTTTCATCAATTTGCACATCCTCAAGAGGAACATGAAGGTTCTCATCCGCTAAGCATTTCTTGAGATTCGAAACATGGAAGGTCGGGTGAACATTGCTTAGCTCAGGTGGAAGATCAAGTTTGTAAGCCACTTTTCCAACTCTGTCAAGAATTTTGAAGGGGCCTACGTATCGAGGAGCTAGTTTTCCCTTTCTTCCGAAACGAATTACTCCTTTCCAAGGGGATACCTTAAGTAGTACAAGGTCCCCAACTTGAAATTCCAAGGGTTTTCGACGTTTATCAGCATAACTTTTCTGACGACTTCTAGCCTTGAGAAGATTATCCTGAATGAGTTGAATTTTGTCTGTGGTTTCCTGGATTAGTTCGGGTCCAGTGATACGAGCTTCACCAACCTCAGTCCAACAGACAGGCGAACGACATTTACGACCATAGAGTGCCTCGAAAGGAGCCATGTTAATGCTGGCGTGATAACTGTTGTTGTATGAAAACTCAACCAAAGGAAGATGAGAATCCCATGCGCCACCAAAATCGATGATACATGCCCTGAGCATATCCTCAAGTGTCTGGATGGTCCGTTCAGTCTGACCATTTGTTTGAGGGTGATAAGCAGTACTCAGGTTCAACTTGGTACCCAAAGCATCTTGTAGAGAATCCCAAAAGTGAGAGGTGAAACGACCATCGCGATCAGAGATAATGTCCAAAGGTATACCATGACGACATACGATTTCACTTACGTACATCTTTGCCAACCTTTCTACAGAATACTTCTCACGAATAGGTAAGAAGTGGGCTGACCTGGTCAAATGATCGACAATAACCCAAATACTGTCAAAACCTTTGGGTGTACGTGGGAGTTTGGTGATGAAGTCCATAGCTATGCTCTCCCATTTCCATACAGGAATCTCTGGTTGTTCAAGCATACCAGATGGTCGTTGATGTTCAGCCTTGACCTTTGAACAAGTGAGGCATTTTGCAACGAAAAGAGCAATGTCTTTCTTCATACCAGGCCACCAATAAGAATAACGGAGATCTTGGTACATCTTGTCAGCTCCAGGATGAATAGAATAACGAGACTTATGAGCCTCGTTCATGAGAAAAGTACGAAGATCATCACGGTCAGGAATCCACAGTCGATTAAGAAAATAAAGAAGACCATCAGGTTTGGTTTCAAGTTGAGTTTCAGCACCACAAGACATTTCATCGTACATGTTACCTTGGGTGACTGATGTGTGTTGAGCCTGGAGAATGCGATCTTGAAGATCAGTACGAACTCTCGCACATTGAAGTTTGATACGCTCTTTACGACTAAGTGCGTCAGCCACAACATTCGCCTTGCCAGGATGGTAGCGAATTTCGCAATCATAGTCGTTAAGTAATTCAACCCAACGTCGTGCCTCATGTTAAGATTCTTTTGGTCGAAGACATGTTGGAGACTTTTGTGGTCCGTGAACACCACACATTTGGTCCCATAAAGATAATGTCTCCAAATCTTGAGAGCAAAGACAACAGCGCCCAATTCAAGATCATGGGTGGTATAATTCTTTTCGTGAGTCTTGAGTTGTCGAGACGCATAAGTAATAACCTTTCCTCGTTGCATGAGAACACAACCAAGACCTTGGTTCGATGCATCACAGTAGACCACGAAATCATCATTACCATCAGGTAGAGACAAGATAGGAGCTTCATAGAGTTTCAGCTTAAGAGTTTCAAATGCTTCCTCTTGCTTTGGTCCCCACTCATAGGGTTTACCCTTGTGAGTTAAGGTAGTGAGAGGAACAGCGATCTTGGAGAAATTGGCGATGAATCGACGATAATAACCAGCCAAACCAAGGAAAGAACGAACTTCAGTTGGAGTTTGAGGAACACTCCAATTTTTCACAGCTTCGATCTTTGCGGGATCAACATGAATTCCGTTCATATCAATGACATGTCCCAAAAATTGAACTTCCTTAAGCCAAAATTCACATTTTGAGAACTTGGCATACAGTTGTTCTTTCTTTAGGAGACCCAAGATGGAGTGAAGATGTTGCTCGTGATCGGATTTTGATTTAGAGTAAATCAAAATATCATCGATGAAAACGATCACGAATTTGTCGAGATAGGGTCTACAAACCCGGTTCATCAAATCCATAACTACTGCGGGAGCGTTGGTCAATCCAAAAGGCATAACCATGAATTCATAGTGACCATAGCGTGTGCGAAAAGCTGTCTTGGGGATATCTTCATCGTGGACTCTAAGCTGATGATAACCAGAACGGAGATCAATTTTCGAGAAGTGGGTTGCTCCTTGAAGTTGATCGAAGAGATCGTCAATCCTAGGCAGTGGATAACGATTCTTGATGGTGAGTTTGTTGAGTTCACGGTAGTCAATACACATTCTAAGAGAACCATCCTTCTTTCTAACGAACAAGACAGGGGCTCCCCATGGAGAAGAACTAGGGCGAATGAACCCTTTATCAGAAAGTTCCTGTAATTGACTGGCAAGTTCTTGCATCTCAGAGGGTGCAAGACGATAAGGAGCTTTGGCGACAGGATTAGCACCAGGAACAAGATCAATTCTAAATTCCACTTGTCGAGCAGGAGGTAAACCAGGTAAATCCTCTGGGAAGACTTCAGGATAGTCTCGAATAATAGGAATGTCTTGGATACTTTTGCCTTTGTCCTTCTTCTCTATCACGTTAGCTAAGAAGGCTGTATACCCTTTCGTAAGTACTTTTGGGCAGTAGTACAAGACATGAGCTTAAGCTCGCCACATGGTTTCTCACCATAGATCTTCAAAATCTCTCCAGATTCGAGAGGAATGCGTATGACTTTCTCGAAGCACAGAATTCCGGCACGATGAGTTGACAACCAGTCCATGCCTACTATAACATCAAAACTTCCAAGATGCATGGGGATGAGATCGATAGAGAAGGTATGATCGTCGAGGTTCACCAAGCAGTTACGAATAATAGAGTCGATCGAAATAGACTTCCCATTAGCTACCTCTACTACTAAAGGTTCCTCTAGATTAGTGTGGGGTGAGTTAAGTAAAGGTTCAAACTTCAGTCACACAAATGACTTATCAGCTCCCGAATCAAATAATATGGATGCATAGTGGTTATTAATGAGGAAAGTACCATTCACCACTTCGTTGTTGTCACGAGCCTGGTTAGCATTGAGATTGTAGGCGCGACCTCGAGCACCTTGGTTCTGGTTGCGGTTCTGGTTTTGGTTTTGGTTGCGGTTCTGGTTCTGGTTACGATTGGGGCAGTTGTTGATGTAGTGATCAGGGCTGCCACACTCGTAGCATTGACCACGAGCAGGCCTGTTGTTTTGTTGGTTGGGAGCTAGATTGTTTCTGGCTGGGTTGTTTTGGTTGTTTTAGGCAGCAGGGGCTTGACAGGCGTTGGTGTAGTGTCCATACCGCTTACAGTTATTACACTGGCGGCACGGTCTACTAGGAAGATGATGGTATTGACAAGTGTTGCAAAAAGGGTGAGTCCCGCCATATGGCTTCTTGGCTGGGTTTTGGGCAGCAGGTGGAGTAGCAGCAACCATGTAGTTTCTAGCCTTGCGCTTTTTGTTGCTTGAGGTCTCAGGCTTGACTTCAATTGCGGGCTGTGGAGTGTCTTTGGCAACCGTCTTCTTAGTGCCTTGCGGAAGAGAGTACCGTTCTTCACGTGATTATCAGTAAGAGTGGCCGCTAGACGCTTGGCCTCTTCCAAAGTTGCATGATTTCTTCCCCAAACGGTGTCCTGGATTTGCATGGGCAAACCACCGATGTACTTCTCGATGGCTACCGGCAGGGGAGTGACTTTGTGAGGCAACAATAAGCTAAGCTCGTGAAAGCGGGTGTTGTAGGCAAGGTTTTCCCCACTATCTTGAGCTAGGGTGTGGAACTCATCTTCAAGCTTCTTAACCTCATTGCGAGGACAAAACTCTTCCTTCATGACCTCCTTGACTTGGTCCCATGTCATAGCAAGAGCAACTTCGGCCCCACGAGTGCGCTTCTCCTCATTCCACCAAGTGAGTGCTCGTCTGTGGAGAACACTCATGGCGTAACGAACCTTGAAGTTGTCGGGGCATTCACTGTTGATGAAGGTATTCTCAATACCCTCAAACCATTGGAGGAGTCCTGTAGCTCCTTCTTCACCACTAAACTTTGGAGGGTTACAAGAATTGAAATGCTTAAGGGTGCAGGCTGGGGGTCCATTTCCATTACCGTTGCCGTTACCGTTCCCGTTGCCGTGACCATTCCCGTTGCCGTTCATTTGGATGACTTGTGCTAGCAAATTGGGAACCAGATTTGCGATTTGCTGCGCCATTTGTTGAGAAATGATCGCAGCCAGTTGGGCATCGACACCATTGTTGTTGAGGTTAGGACCTTGGTTATGGTTATGGTTGTCACCACCTTCTTCGTGGTTCTCACCATTGCTGTTGCGAGTGCTGCGACGTGGAGGCATGATCTGAAATAGACACAATGAAATGAATGAGATTATATAAGGAATGTAATCATTTATTCATTAATTAAAACGAATAAACGAAAACGTTGACTTATCAAAGATTCTAAATTCTAATAACATATGAAGACATGCTTTAGCCTATAAGTGAACACTCATCCCGAGAATTCCCAGGTAGGCATCCGGGTCCCTCGTCTGATTGGGATATATGCGCAATGCCAGCCTAGACAGAAGACTCAGAATACAGGCGTTCACCTTTCCAGATTGCACGTATTCGTTATTAAAATCTAGAACTTCGACGAGATCTCAAGGGGGTTCAGGTTAAACCTGAGGATTTTGTCCTATTAATCTAATGGTGGATCAGGATTGCAGCAGACGAATAAGAGTAGTCACATGTAGGCTTAGGGTTATATGAGGTATAGGATAAGGATATGATTAGGGAAGCAATTAGGGTTACAAGTAAGAGAAGCAAGTACTGTTTAAGTCCCTAAGGTTATAGTCTAGATTATTTTCTAATAACCTAATTCCCTATAACCAAGGCTCTGATACCAATCTGTAACACCCCAACTGATGGCGGAAACATCGAGGTGTCACGTAAGAATGAGTATACAGTAGCACATGGTAATCCAAATTTTAATTGAAATAAATTTAAATTGCAAATATCCAAAAATGGAAATACATAAAGAGTTTTAAATGTGGAATTCTAATACATCACAAAAGACCAAGCAAGCATAGACTTCAAATTATCTTCATGAAATACTCTAGTCTTCATGCATCATTATTTCCTGTTGAGTTGTAAAAATGGGGGGGGGGGGTCAACTAGAAGTTGGTGAGAATACATAATCCATGTTAAGCAAATAGTTTAAGTATAAAAGTCTAGCAATTCATATGTCAATCGTAAGTTTAAGTCTACATGAATAGCATATTATGTTGAATCGACATAATCAAACCTCCGACTAGTTTAGGTCCATCCCGTCATCTATGGTTCACCTTAGTAATATGTTGGAACGATAACAATCACACACGCTACCTATGTAGGAGGTACGCGTATCCGGGTGGGGTTGTCAATCCAATAGATCTATTATTGAATATCGCCGGCTTGGCCATAGCTAATGGTTATGTAATGTTGAAACTCGTTGAAACTCGTTGAAACTGTTGTTGACTAATTCATGAGGCAATAAAGTTTACAACTAGACATACATGTTGAATTACTTAAATAAAATGTTGCAAGTATAAAGCATCGCATAAACATGGTTACGTAAACTCACCTAGGTATAGTATTAGGTATTGAGGAATAGTATGAGTGTAGCCCAATAGATTGCCAAGTATTACCCTATGTATAAGGCAACAAATAAGTTTAAGTCTATCTAGTCTACAAGTATATTCTAGGGTTTCGATTTGGGAATATCCAATTGTTGAATTTATCATAAAATGTTTAAATAAATAAAGGGAAATTTGATAATTAAATAAATGAAAGTCTTTTTATAAAGTTTGAATTTAGGATGTTCACAATAATGTATTTGAAGTATAAAAATAATTTTTATAAAATTATTTTCTTTAAAATAGATTATTAAATCTATTTATTACAAATTGCCAAAATCTAACTTTAATATTTAAAAATATTAAAATTTAAAGAATTTTTATTTTAAAAATTATATTTCTGTTCTAAATATTCAGAAATAAATTGTATAAAATTTTGGTGCAAAAATAATAAAAAATGAATTTATTATGATTTAATTATGATTAAAACTAACAAAAATTGATTAAAAATATTAAATAATGGATTTTTCAGAATTAAAAATTATTTCAGAAAATTTTATCATTGTACAAACTTAGCATAATTTTTGTGGAAATTTATAAAATTGTTTTGATATTTTAATGGATTTTTATAAATATAATAGCATAAAATTGATTTATATATTATTAATATTAAATAAATAAATTTCAGAAAACTAAAAATTGGGGGTAAAACTTTTACATCAGATTTGTTAAAAATAATTTTTTTAGAATTTATAAAAAGGTTTTAATAATTAAAAACGAATTTACAAGATTTGATGTATAATATATATAATTGGTTTAATTGTTTTAAAAATGAAAATAAGGAGAAAAAGGGTGCCATGGCCGGGACTCGAACCCGGGTGGCTGGGGTAATAAGCAACAGTCACAACCACTTGGTCCAGACCAGTGGTTGTGATTTATTCTGTTTTGATTAAAATAAATATACTAAGCGAATTCAGTTTATCCCCAATTCCAAATCACGAACCCTAGTTTCTGCAATAGATTGATTCACACATCAATAGCCCAATTAATCATGGGGCTATTGATGTGTGAACGCCGATGAATAAAACCCACAGAAAACATTAAACTTACAAGGTTGTATCGAGTTCGATTGATTGGTCAAACCACAAAGTAAAAATTGCAATCGTGAAGAACAATCAGCTTATAATTAAGAATAATTGGAGGTTGAGAAAAGAGTATTGGCGAGTTGTGAAGGCTCGCAAATGATCAATTTATAGTGTTTAACACTGGATTGATGAAATGGCAAGAGTTGACCAAGGATTCAATGTAATACGCGTATGTGGTTAATTGATGGACAATTGATTGATAATTAGCGTATAGCTTAGTCAGACAAGGCCGGTAATCGCGTATTGTTACCAAAGATATACAAATCACGAGTTATGATGGATGATTATGGCAACTCGCGTCCCACAGTTGACTTTTCAAGTCAACTGTGAAGGATTTCAATCAAGCATATAATTAAAGCGCGCTGGTTTCAGAACAAATAATGGTTCCAGCCCAGTTGGTTTAGGTGTGGGTGTTGTTTGGGCCGGCGTTGGGCGCGGGTTCGATTCCAGCCCAAGCACCCATTTTTTTTTAATTATTCAAGGTTTAACCATATTATATTTATAATATATATAATATTAGGGTTTCAAGAATGTGACAAAATAATTAAATGCGAATATTATCGATAGAATCTTGACGTTTTATTAAATATGATGGTGTAACGTACAAGTATAAATACGAAATGTTACAACTAAGCCACCTTCTTGTGCTCATTTACAATCAGCCCACTCCCTTCCTCTGTGTTCGGGCTGATCCACCAGACTCCATTCGGTTCAGATCAGTATGGGCCGAAGCCTCTTGACCTTCGAAATAACAAGCTCAGTCCATATTTCGTTTGTTAAGTCATGGTTTGATTGGAACTTTTCCCAGGAAAATTCTTCGCTTTCTTTGAACTTGACATCACCATCTTTGGCCACATATATACGTCCTTTAAGGGGATCATACGCATGATGGGTGTTGTCTCTGGATTCGGGTTGAGATCCGAAGTACACCATCAACACTCCACTATCGTCAAGTTTCTTTTGTCCTGGTACAAGGCTTTTCACGAAACCCACACATCCAAATACTCTTATCTTGGATAAATCCGGTTTCCTTCCTTTGAGTCTTCCGAATGGTGTCGCTCCTTTTAACGCTTTTGTAGGTGAGCGATTTATAAAAAAAAACACCGATTGCATCACAACATCGCCCAAAACAATTGTGGTAAATTCATTTCTTTTAGTACGCTTCTAGTGGTTCCAATCACCGTTCGGTTTCGAAGCTCTACAACCCTGTTTTGTTGAGGGTGTAGGGAGCTGTGAACTGTCGAGATATCCCCCATTCCTCGCAGAAATTTTCCACCACTTGTGAAGTGAACTCTCCTCCATTATCCATTCTAACGATTTCACTTTGGCTTCAAGTTTATTCTCGATCATTGTAATAAACTCCTTGAAAATTCAAGGAGTTGATCCTTAGTCTTAACGAGGAAAACCCACATATACCTAACCACCTTTAGTAGTATTATTTGTTACCTGCTTGTGTTGTCGTTTACCGACAACACATGCGTCGCATATTTCGGACGTGTGTTTCACAAGTAGGAGACCCGTTGCGTCATTTGACAGCAATTTTAGTGCATTGAAATTCAAGTGTCCGAGCCTTGTGTGCCATAACCAACTTTCGTCTTGTAGATTAACTTGTAAACAAACTGGCATAACAACACTCAAGTTTATTTTGTAAACTCGATTACTCGATCTTGGCACAGACATGAGGATTTGTCTGTGACACCCGGCAAATTCTGGTTAACAACGTTGTCTAGATGAAAGTCTACCTTAGCGAGTCACGCGTATATTGTACTTAACTGGGTTAGTTAAGTCGGGTTATGGTTCGAGAACTATCGGTTTAGTCTAGAAGATCATTGGATGTTTGGTCTAGAGGTTCATTAGATGTCAGTCCTTAACCAAGTGTACAAACGGTGACGATTTGTAGGATCGTCAGGGCATACGGAACATACAAGTCTCGAGTCCCGGGAATTGGTGAACGAGTGTGAATATGTGTATTTACAAGTGTTATGTGTTTACAATCATTATGTGACTTGTCGGTATGTGAATATGTGTTAACATATGTTAAAACGGGGTTTAACGCGCAAAACACACGGAACAGGCCCATATAGGCGATTAGGATAGCCCAATCGCCTATAGTAGGGGCGAGTGGGCAGTCATAGGGGCGAGTAGGGGACCAATTGCATGACTGTTCATGCGATTAGGCCCCAATTGCATGAACTTACATGCGATTAGGCTTCCTAATCGCGTGTAAGGGCTGCATAATCGCTAGTTACGGGCTGGACGACTAAAAACGACTATAAATACCATACTTGACCTCCTAAACTTCATTATACAAACCCTAGTCGTCCCATAACCTGCCCCAACACACACACAGCCTCTGGAACGCGATTTTTGATCAAAACACAAGGTTTCAAGCTTAATCCATCATTCTTTTACAAATCTAAGGTTTGGTTTCCATCCATGCAATCTTATAAACGTTTTTATACAATCCCTAATATTCCAGACCTGTTCTAAAACGGAAAAGCTTTCTGAAAATCGTTAATAAGTGTTGTTAATCGGATTTTAACTAGTATGCATGTGTTATGTGTGTTTATGATTAGAAAGCTAGGGTTTTTATGATTCAAGATGAAGGATTAACATGTTATTAGGTTAATTCAGAATACTAATGATATTATGATGATAAAATCTGAGAATTGATTATTAGGGTTAGAGTTATGCGTGTTAATGTGGTGTTTCATGCTATGTGTATGGCGTTTGGATTACATGGTTGCATGCAGGACTGATAATACGAGGTTAAACATGCTTAGAATAGTTGTTGGGATGATATTGGGTGGTTACACACGTTCTGGATCTGATTTGGAGCGTTAAACGCGCGAAAAACCGGAACAGCAAGGTTACAGGCGATTAGCAACCCTAATCGCCTATGTTAGAGGCGATTAGGGGGCCAATCGCCTATAAGGAGTCCCTAATCGCCTATGTTCATGCGAGTAGGGGGCTAAATGCTAGTAGTTACATGCAATCAGCCCTAAATGCTAGTAGTTACATGCAATCAACCCTAAATGCTAGTAGTTACATGCGATTAGCCCTAAATGCTAGTAGTTACATGCGATTAGCCTTCCTAAATGCCAGTTGACCAACCTAAATGCTAGTTGACTTTTCCTAATCGCGTGTACTGCTGCTGTAAGTGTAAATTAGCATTCCGAGACCCGATTTGACATGTAGGAACATGCTAGGAACCCCGTAACATATCTAATAACTTGGTAACATATGTTTGGATGTAATTCGGTGATACGTGAGCTATGTGCTACAACTTGTTGTGCGTTAACGTATGTTAAGTGTGATTGCATAATTGCATGTTTGAGAGCGTAAACATAACACGGAAAGTCTCGGGTCACCAATGGGATGTCGAGTCTTGTACTTTGGGTCAGTTAAACAGTCACGGTGTTTTCAAACGAACTTGGTTATGGTCTGGACATCTAGGGACTAATTAACCTGCGGGTTATTAGTCTAAGTGCTTGTAACTGTCATATGTTAGGTCGCCACTTTACGGGACTAGCATAGCAGCTGAGTTATTCGTATTACGAAGTAACGCAACTTAAGGTGAGTTTACGGCCCCTCTTTTAAACTGGTTTCATATTTTCGGGGGAGAAAACATGTGTTAAAACGATTATTTGGTAACTACTGTCATACTATGGGTTTCTATTGTGTACTACACGATCTTTGGAAGTCCCGGGGGGAACCATGAATGTGCGGGTTTGCACAACGGGGAAATGTGAATAGCGCTATTGGGAGTGACCAACCCCGCTCGTCGGCTTGGAGGGCCGGGCGAGTGCATATTGTCTCAAACAGGAACAACAGGAACAACAGGTTTACTTTTCGGGCACAACATCTGGTATGCGAGTTAGTAATGCTTTTCCAATCGTGGTAGTAACAAAACATACGCCTAGCTAGCGTACACTGGTTTTCGATTTGTTATAGTATGGACAGGTTGACTTGGTACTTGGATTACAAAACCTGTAAACTCACCAGCATTTTTGTGCTGACGTAAACTTTTACATGTTTTCTCAGGTCGCTAAGGTAGCACTACTGGACTAGGGCGCACGCGTCTGCACGGCGTCTAGTTAGAGTCGCATGGTTTTCATATGTTGAACATTTGGTTACTTTTGAGATACTGTTTTGAATAAGCTTCCGTTGTAAACGGGGATTTTAAACTATGTTTTGAAATTGCATTATATTCATTTAGACTTGTTTATTGTGATCGTTGGTTTGGATCCTGGTTTGTCATGCGCCTCGCGGTAAAACCCCGCAAGTGGATTTTGAGGGTGTGACATTGTCACACCCTCAAATTACCACTTGCGGGGTTTTACCGTCACACCCTCAAAATCCACTTGCGGGGTTTTACCGCGAGGTGCATGACAAACCAGGATCCAAGTCAACGATCACAATAAACAACTCTATATGAAAAATGTAAAGAGACATAACCATTAATTTAATGAGCGGAAGCGTTTAAGTAGCATTTAATCAACTATGCTATCATCTCAAAAGTTATTCAAAATACTTTTATTACAAAACGTGCAACTATGCCTAGACGCCAATGCAGACCCGTGCGCCTAGTTCCATTCTTTGCTACCTTAGCGACCTGAGAAAAACATGCCAAAAAGATGTCAACATATAATGCTGGTGAGTTCACAGGTTTGTTCAATATGATACCAAAACGTTACCACGTCCATACTATATCAATGTTACCAAGTACGCTAGCTAGGCGTATGTTTTATTACTACTACGATTGGAAACCATTACTAGACACGTTTAGCAATGTTTAGCATGTTTAAGCAGCCGTATGTTCAGCATGATGATGTTCTTGTTCGAGACAATATGCACCCGCCCGACCCTCCAAGCCGACGAGTGGGGCAGGTCACGCCCAATAGATCTATCCACATTTCCCCCGTTGTGCATCCCCGCACATTCATGGTTTCCCACGGGACTTTCCAAAGATCGTATAGCAATATAAAGTTAAAAACCATAGTATGACATATGTTACCAAAACAGTTTAGCGCATGTTTTCTCCCCCAGAAGTTAAAGCAGTAAAAGTGGGGCCGTGAACTCACCTTAAGTAGCATTCTTCAATTACAAGTAAAGATGTTTAGCCTTTGATAATCCCTCTACCGAAGATCTATCAAAATGTTCACATAAGTGTTCCGACTAATAACCATAAGGTTATCTAGTCCCCGATTGTCCAGATCGTAACCAAGTATGTTTTAAAACGTGTTTGAATGTTTAACCGACACACTAGACCGACCCGACATCCGTTGGTGACCCATTACCTTAACTAATCAAGTACACATAGATTACATACAAGGTTCAAGCATAAAACACTTAGTTTGTATCAAAAATCTCATTTCTGCATCAGAACGGTCGAACCAGTCAGTTTTAAGTCTCCTTCGCACCTTTTCAGTCTCCTTCGCCCGTTTTACATTTCGTTCGACCGTTTGATGTCTCCTTCGCCCGTTTTACCACATTCGCCCAACAAAAACCAGGTTCGACCCTGGTTTTCCTCCTTCGCACCTTCGATCGGTCGAAGGAGGCCAGGTTCGCCCCTGTTGTGTAAATTTTCCCTAAAAACGCTTCAAACACATTCAAAACGACTCGAAACATCATCAAACACAGCACTCAAGCATGGATAACTTATCCCTACAAAACCCCACCGATTTCCCCCGATAATACGTCCGTTTCAGCCCTTTCCCAAAATGGTAAAGATTATGGAAACATCACTTTCATGCATGAATAATTTACCCAATTTGGAAACTTTTGAAATCGATTCATATTCAACTTGAAATGCTCAGTTTGTCGAGTGTTCGATCTTTTCTTATCAATTCTATTGATCATAAATATCATGCATCAAGTTTAGATTCAATAAAACCCTAAATACCCATAATATCATCATATCCAATCCTAACCCTAAACAACAATATTCTAACATCAATAACAATCCTATATCATGTTTCTATCATAGATATAGCAGCAAATCATTGAACAACACATAATACCACATAATACCCAATTTACATATGTTGTTCATCATGAAAACCTATATTAAATGATAATGTTTTGATTTAGAAAGATGTTTAAAAGGTTTTTAATTATAAAAACACCCTTAGAATAGATCCGGACAATTAGGGTTAGATGAAAACGAATTAAAATGCTTTTAAAAAGGTTTTAGGATTATGAACACACCTTGGATTCTTGTTTAGATGTTGTAGATTGGTTAGATTATGAAAAAGAAGAGCAAAAACTCCTTCCTTAGTGTTTTAGATCATTTGAGAGCGTTTTGGGACGGTTAGGGTTTGTGAAATGATGAAAAATGACAAAGGTTGGTATTTATACTAATCCTCCTTCGCCCCAATTCATTGGTCGAAGGTGGTCTCCTTCGACCCTTTCACAGGGTCGAATGAGCCCTGTTCTGGTCGAAGGGAGTTCCTTCAATTCCACTTCCCTAGTTTGCCCATCTGCAAAGGGTCGAACCAGACAATTTCTCTCCTTCGACCACTCGAAGTGGTCGAACCAGGATTCCTTTTTAACTAGTTTTTCCAGTTTGTCGTGTTTAACGCATTCTAACACATCTTAACACATAAGCATGCATCCTTAGTCTATATTTAACAGATTTAAGCATAGATAATCATTTACACATCATTTAAACACATCTATGTATATAATCCACCACACGACCCATAATCTACACATATACTTAATTAGTTCATGTAATGTCACCAACAACGGAACCCGGTACTAGTGTATTACCAAAACGACTCCCAATGATCCTCCAGATCATTGTACCCTGGACAATCCTAACTTGACCCGACTCAACTAACCCAGTTAAGTTTGTTTATTAACGTTTCTCGCTAAGGTAGACTTAGATGTTACTAATATGTTTAAGCCAAACATGCCGGGTGTCACAGGATTGAACCGTTTGGTTCATACATCCTCAATACACCATTCTTGATAATTACTTTGTGTCCGGTGTCATCCATCTGACCAACACTTATAATATTGTTAGTAAGAGCAGGAATGAAGTAAACATCATTCAAGATTCGCCTTTTATCTGATCTACTTTCGAGAGATATTGTTCCTCGCCCTTTTATTTCGACACATGACCCATCTCTGAAACGAACTCTTCCCTTGATTCGCTTGTCTAACCTTGAGAACCATCCTTCGTTCCCCGTCATATGATTACTTGCCCCATTCTCGCAAAACCAAGTGTTGTTTTGTCGAGGACATTTATCATAGTTTGAAAGATCTACCTTACTTTCATTAAGGAAAACAACATTATCAGTGGTAGCCATGTATAAGACCAGTTCCTCTTCTACAGCTAAATTATTTTCGTCCGGTTTTTTCGAGTAGGACAATCACTAGAGAAGTGTCCCAACTCGCCGCACCAAAAGCATTTTAATTTTGACCGATCCTTTTGTTGCCTCTTGAAAGATTCTTTCCCCTTCCCTTGATTGGAATTCTTTCCTCGTCTCTTATCCGTCCCTTTGGATTTGGTTTCGGCTGAAGACGATCGACCACGACCAAACCTGCCTTTCCTTTCCTTTCCTTTTCTTTGCTTCCCATTCCTCGTAGGTTAACAGAAGTTGTTCTTGCTTGACCATGCTCTCTTCACTGCCAATCCTTTCTTCATAAGCCTTTAGGCGACCTACAGTATCATCAAAAGTCACAGTATTTAGATCGATAACTTGCTCTAAAGATGCGACCATATGTATGAATTTTTTTGGTAAGCCATTAAGGAATCTGTCAACGAGTTTTGATTCTTCGATCTTCTGCCCGAGAGAGGCTGATCTTAACGCGATGCTGGCTATTTTGCTCGAGAAGTTGTCCACCGTGCTGTTTTCCTTCATATTCAGTGCTTCGAACTCGGACTTTGACAGCTTCCCACATATCTTTCGTCGTGTCAAGATTCCCAATTTGCAGAACGAGCTCTTCGGGAATGGCTTGAAACATAAGCGTTATGGCTATGTTGTTTTTTTTTTTGCGTCAGCGACGGTTCCAGGTTCGATTGTCTCCCACACACTGTTAACATTAAGAATAACCTTTATCTTTATTGCCCAAACTGTATAGTTGGTGGATGTTAAGAGTGGTACTTGGAGAGGCATAGCATTTTGGTCCTTCATTGTAACAATTTGTCGATTGGTGTTATCCCCTGTTCCTTCCTGATAGATGTTACCTTCTGCTTAGCTTCCTGTTCTTCAGCTGAATCCGTCGCCAGCCAAAGATAAGGTCTTGTTTTATCTTCAAGAAGCTGCCGGACTCGAAGACTACTTATTTTACGAACTTACACAATTGAAAACCCGATGCTCTGATACCAACTGTTGGAAATCGGTATCAAAGAACAAGACTATTAAGCCAAAAACCTTTGTTTCAAATTAATGACTTGATTATATGACTTACAATGCTTCCTTGACCAACAAGGAATTATAATATCTATCAAATACTAATGTTTATCAAATAAGAAACTTTTGACTTATACTAGGAAATCTATCTTTAAAGCCTAGTTTACAAGATTGACAACTAAGTCCTTCTTGTTACCAAACCTTGTATTATAAGATTAAACTTTCAAGGTTATCCTAAAAAAAAAACATTTTTTTTTCTAAGAAGTATGAGAAAGATTTTTAGCCATGGTGTTAAAACTTTCAAATATTTTAGATTTTTAAGCATTGTGTCTGGTATATAACACCATGCCTAAAAACCCTTTTCATATTGCGCATTCAAATCAGAACCAAGAATTATGTTGAGACTTGTGAAAAGTGTATAACGCAACTATACCTAATACTTTATATGTGGTACACCTGAATGTTATGTAATTGCTTACATTTATCTCTCCCACAACCTCTAATTAAATTTATGCATGCATGATGTTAAAAGTGAATTATATGGTTCTCATTATTCTTATTATGCTGGTTCTAAAAAATGCGATAAGCTAATTAGTTTGATCCCTTATGATCGGTTTCTTGTTTGTAACACTTTTTCCGTAATCATCAAATGAACCTATTTTAACAAATTACAATTACCCAAATAGCCTATGGAATTCTAGATAAGTTGTCTTGTATAAATTAATAAACTAACAACTTAAACCAATATATAATTACCTCGGTATTATGGGGTGCGCTAGCCAATTCGGTGGAGGCTTTTGCTCTCTTAGAGGGCAATCGTAAATTCAAATCTAGATAATAATGTATTTGGTGAAAAAATACATTGGGGATAACAATACCCGTTAAAAAAATATAATTACACCGACGTTATATGTTGAGTATAATTACAGAAAAAGACACAACTTTCATGTATTTAATTTTAATGTTATATACATATAGTTATTGGGAAGGGCTTCAAAAGTTAACTAGTCGCTTGTAGAAACAAATTCAACTACGAACTCTTATAAACATGAATTACATGATACAAAATCTATTACAAAGGTTTTGTCGAAAGTAAATGCAAAACTTTTAGTTTCATATTCATGCTAAAAGCAAAGGTTTAGTAGCTAAGGAGAGTTGTTGGACCAGTGCCACAAATCTTTCCTTGGTCAAACCCTGCTATCAATGTACCAAGACTTCTTATATGACAATGAAAGAAAAAAGAAAAATCTGGGTATAATTGGTATTAAATTTTTATCAGCTTCAAACTTTAAATTTAAAAACATACTGAATAAAAAGTCTCGTTTGGTTAAAAGAGCTTGAAGCTTTTAGGTTAGAAGAAAAATCTTTATATTGAAAATGTACTAGTACTAGCGTTTAAGAAAAAGTTCCTACTAGCTACAAGCTTTTAATAAGTAAATGACACAACTACCTATTCTATCATAAAAAAACATGCGTACAAGCTTTTAGTTAATGTCTATTTTTGTCATTTTATACATTTTATTAAAAGCTCTAACTACTCTATCAAACACCAAAATACATTTAAAAAGCTACAACTACCAGTTTTCAGTCACCAACTAGCTAGTTTTGCCTGGTGACTCTTTATTTTATGACTTATTTAGTTAAAAGTTATTTAGTTAAAAGCTTAAATGACGAATCAACAGGCAATTCAATTCTCTCTTTGTACATTCTTTGGTCCTCTTTCTGGTGACCCGAGCGTTATAATTTAAAATATTTTTCGTTCATACTTAAGTATCATGTAAATAGGGCTGCAAACGAATTAAACTTTTAGCAAACAGTTCATGATCTGTTCGGCGGGAAGCTCGTTTATGTTCGTTTAGTTAAACGAACGAACATGAACAGAGATCGTGTTAGTTCATTTATGTTCGACGTTCGGTAATGTGTTCGTTTGTGTTCGATAGTTTATTAAGGTTTTTAATTTTTTTTATATTTTTTTATTTTACCAAATAAATAATATATATGAGGTAAATGTATGACCATATGAGATCAATAAACCTACTTTTTGTATCCAATATATGTTTCCACGTTCTAGTGTTGATGCCTTCCACCTTCAACACCCTTCTCCAGTACAAAGTATGTTTAGACAATTTGGTTATATTTTGGGTGGATCTAGCTAATGTTTTAATGTATGTGAATTCGATGTTGTAACACCCCGCCCCTCTCACCACCAATATTATCCGCTTTGCCCACCCAGAGCTTACGGATTTGTTTTTGGGTGCCCCGGTGGAAACTTCCCAGGAGGTCACCCATCCTGAAACTGCTCCCACCTGAGCACGCTTAACTGTGGAGTTCTCCTCTCATCCACTAACATTAAGCCCCAAAACGCGTTGGTGATTTAAGAGGCAAGACATTACTTATGAACCAAGGATCTCTCCTGGCCACGGCCGATGTGGGATTTTCCTGGGGTGTCACATTCACCCCCCGTTAGAGTCTGATCGTCCCTGATAAGGTTAAAGTCTCATCGTCCCTAATGAGGTGTGTACCCACCATCCCGAACGACACAGGAGTGGCTCTGATACCATCTGTAACACCTCGCCCCTCTCACCACCAATATTGTCCGCTTTGCCCATCCAGAGCTCACGGATTTGTTTTTGGTTGCCCCGGTGGAGACTTCCCAGGAGGTCACCCATCCTGAAACTGCTCCCACCTGAGCACGCTTAACTGTGGAGTTCACCTCTCATCCACTAACATTAAGCCCCAAAACGCGTTGGTGATTTAAGAGGCAAGACATTACTTATGAACCAAGGATCTCTCCTGGCCACGGCCGATGTGGGATTTTCCTGGGGTGTCACATTCACCCCCCGTTAGAGTCTGATCGTCCCTGATAAGGTTAAAGTCTCATCGTCCCTAATGAGGTGTGTACCCACCATCCCGAACGACGCAGGAGTGGCTCTGATACCATCTGTAACACCTCGCCCCTCTCACCACCAATATTGTCCGCTTTGCCCATCCAGAGCTCACAGATTTGTTTTTGGTTGCCCCGGTGGAGACTTCCCAGGAGGTCACCCATCCTGAAACTGCTCCCACCTAAGCACGCTTAACTGTGGAGTTCACCTCTTATCCACTAACATTAAGCCCCAAAACGCATTGGTGATTTAAGAGGCAAGACATTACTTATGAACCAAGGATCTCTCCTGGCACGGCCGATGTGGGATTTTCCTGGGGTGTCACAGATGTTATTCAAAAGTAATATATGTTCGTTTGTATTTTTTCCGTTCATGAACACTTGTTTGTGTTTATTAATGACCGTTTGTGTTCGTGTGCGTTCATGAACAAAATTAACAAACGAACACGAACAGAAAATCTCGTTCGGTAGGTGTTCATGAACTGTTTGTATACACATAATTTTCTTAACAAACGAACACGAATAAGGCCTTGTTCGTGTTCGTTCAGTTCGTTTGCAACCCTGCGTGTATATGATGACGGAAAACCATTATTTGATACAATAACACTACAATAAATCAACGGATTTCATATGTTCTTTGTGACACATTATCCTGCGCAACTTTTATAGGAAGAACAATATGTGTAAAATATATGTATGGTGAAATTCTATTATTATTTTTAACTATATGCATTAATAAGTAAAGGGACAAATTACAATTTTTGTCCTTTAGGTTTGGGTCATTTTTTATTGGATGTCCTTTTGCGTTTTAGTTGATGTGTTTCGTCCTTAACGACCTAAAATCCTTACACCCACTATCCTAAGGGCCTAACTTGGTTAGTTTTTAACGTTAAGTCAGGTCATGTGGGGGGCACGTGAGGGTATGTTCGTCATTTCATTTGCCCATTTCATTTCCCTCCTATATTATAACGTTTCGATCATGGTCAATCAGATCATCATCTAGGGTTCTTCAAGAAACCCAAATTAGGGCAACCACTTTGATCGATCATGGAGCCTATTTATTGCCATTGTGGAAAACCAGCAATCGTACGTACATCGTGGACAAGTAAAAACCCAGGTCGAAAGTTTTATGCTTGTCCTGACCAGGTACGTTAACACTCAATTTCTGATTTTCATTACATAATGTTGCATCTGATGGATTTATTTCTATCAAATTACCTATCACGATGTGGATTTATTGGATGGTGTGATGAATTGAAGTGCCAAAGGTGTTAACAGATTATCCCAGGTCTGTTAAAAGCCAAGAACAAACTTGAAGTTTATAATGGCCACCTTCTTGCTGCAAACCACCAACTTGAAGAAAAAGTTCAAGATTTGAAAGCTTAAGGAAGCAAATGTAAAAGGATGTTGATATGTAGTTGGTTATGTTTCTTGGTGTATAAAATTTTGTATTCTTAGTTGAACTATGCATTAATGCACCTGTTAGGACTTTGTAAGAAATGGTTAATGGCTAATGATAATGAAAGTGCTTATAATGCACATTGTTAATAGACTGTGTTGAAGTAGACTGTGTTTGACCCATTTGAAAGATATTGACCCATTTGAAAAACATGTAATAGACTGTTTGACCCATTTGAAAGATATTGACCCATTTGAAAAACATGTAATAGATTGTTTTTAAGTACATAAAATGCATGTTGAATGTGCACACTATGTTTGACCCATTTGACAAAACTGTAATACAATGCAACATAATAAACATCTGGACATACCATTAACCAAAATTGCAAAATTTTTTGCTGCATTAAGTACATAAACTGCAGGTTCAACATAGCCTAATCATTACTACTTGTTCAACAAACACAAACATAAACATAAGTTACTAATGTTCCCAAAAGGACCAAAATACATGTTCAACAAACACAACAAACACAAACATCCTAACCCTTGCTACCCTGAACCTTGCTAGTGGTACCCTTCTTACTAATCTTCTTTCTTCCCTTCTTTCCAGACTTGGCCTGAGTACCTGCAACCTGTTCACTCTGTCCCTTGCAGGTCCTTTGATTGTGTCCAGTATTCCCACACTTGCCACATTTTCCTTTGGTGTTTTTCCTAGACAGTGTGCCCCCTGATACCAGATCATCCCTTTCAAATTCTGATCTCTTCCTAACCTTCTTGGGTCTTCCAACTTGTGTGTGATGATTTGGTGGTGTTAAAGTTGTAGGAACTTGAGACTTAGGCCATAAAGCTCTGCCATTGCTTGGGTTAATCTTAAAGTTATAAACCTGTCTCCACCTATCCATTGTATACACTGGATTAACCCAACTCTCCAATGCCCCAACTCTACCTCCATTAGTAGCTTTGAACCAAATTGCAGCCACTGCATGTCTGCAGGGCATTCCTGTCCATTAAAGTAACAAAATTTAGCATAAATGAATGAAAGTGACAACATTTGAATTGAACAAGATATACATACCTGTTATTTCCCAACCTCTGCAAGCACAAGTCTTTTTAGCCAAATCCACAACACGTGTGTGACCAGGTTTACTACTGACTCCATATTTATCCCCCCATTCCACTGCACATGATAGAAGGTTGCATCTCTTCTGATTGTCTCAAACATTTGTGTGGCCTTAGTTGTCAACAGACCTTCACTGGTCTCTATATCATGCAACACTGAAACAATCCTCCTCATGCAATACTCCCTGATGTACTCAAGTGCATTAATGATGGGCTTGTCTCTTCCTTCAACTATCTTTCCATTGAATGTTTCACACATGTTGTTTAGTAGCATATCAGTCAACCCCCTACCTGTATTATGTTGGTATATCAAAATTTTAAAATCTAAATCTAAACAGCATTAGCTATACAACTATAAAGAACATACCTGAAAAGTGAGACCTGGTCCATTGTAGAGGTGGAATTTTTGACAACCACAAATGGGCCTTCTTGTTAAGGGCCTTTAACTCATTCATTGCAGCAGTGAATTCAGGGACTGTTGTTGCACTAGCACACTTCCACAACAAGTCTTTATACAATTTGCCTCTGAAACTTTGCTTCATGTTTTCATGAATGTGCCTGAGACAGTATCTGTGCTCAGCATTAGGATATAACCTTGAAAGTGCTGGAAGTAGACCCTGTTTAAAAATTGGATAAGTATATTAAGATGAAATGAATGTTATATACTTTAGTAAATAAAAACTAGAGAACATACCTTCTGTCTATCACTCATGAATATGAACCTTGACTCTCTATCTAAATCCAAGTCATCTCCCAACAGATCTAGAAACCAAGACCAAGAGTTGTAGTTTTCAGCCTCAACAATTGCATAACAAACTGGGTAGATTCCATTATTTGGGTCAATACCCACTGCACTCAAAATCTGAACAGGATAAGGTCCTTTCATGAATGCACCATCCAAACCCAATACATCCCTACCAATAGCCTTAAAACCTTGTTTTAATGCTCCCAAACAGACATAGATTCTTTTGAACTTCCTTGTGGGGTCATCTGGATGATTAGGTAACTCAACCTCTATCTTAACAGTGGTACCTGGATTTTTATCCTGCAATTCCACACACATAATCCCTAAGTATAGCATATTGTGAAGTGTAATCACCTTCCATCAATGTCTTTGCCTTTGTCTTAGCCCGGTATGCTTTCATCCTTGATATGCCTATTTCATACTTCCTTTGGAACTGTTCCTGAACAGCTTTCACAGGAATATCTGGGTTTTCTTCGATTTGATCCACCAGTTGTTGAGAGAGGAATGTAGATGTACAAGCAGTAACATTCCTTGTCTGAACACATGTATGGTCTTCAATTAATTTCCTCACCATCCAGCTTTCTTCATCTGAAATTTCAGAAATCAAAATGACCCATGGACACTGGTGTTCATTAGGGTTTGCCTTGTAACCCCTGCCTCCAACATTTATATTGGTTTCTCCCCTAGTTTTACCCTTGTTCACAGGGGGTCCCCAAACTTTACCCTTGTCCATTATTGGCCCCTTATCTTTTGATTTTTTCTCAGCAGCTGTTGCACTTCTTAACTTTCTCCCACATGCCCCTTTAGGTTTTGGTTGACTTGAAACATGAACACCAAAATCATCCACTTCAAATTCTGGTAAACTACCATGGCACACTGCCCTAACCCTTTGCTTATCATCCTTCACAATAACAATTTTCCTTCTTGTCTCAACTGAATGAGTTTTAATCAACTTTTTTGCTTCTTCCTTAGTACCAAACACTTGGGACACATAAAAAACTAATCTGCCCTCATCCCTATTCTGATTTGCCTTTCTGATTTTTTTAGTTGTCTTTTCCTAGCACTAGTTTCATAATCATCAGACTCTGATCCACTTAAGAAAGCATCATTCTGCATCACTTCATCATCATCAGCCTGTACATCATCTTCTTCTTGACTACCTAAATGTTCTTCTTCAACATCAAGGTCAATATGCATCCTATAGTCACTCATATCTACTTCATCTTCAGCCATACAATTGTTATCAACTATAAAATCACTATCACTATCCTCATCATTTCTCATAGAAACAGTTTCAGAATCACAATCATTGGACTGTGCTGCACTACCTATAACCTCTTCATCTTCATTTGACAATGGTCCATTATCAGTGACAAACATGTCATCATCTTGATTTGGCAATGGTCCCTTATCAATAAAAAACATGTCATCATTAACCTTTAATGGAGTTAACCTACCATTCCCAACCACACTATACTCCACACCATCACAGTTTTGACCAGCCCCACTAGACTCCACACCTTTGCCTAATCCACTAAAGTTTAAGTTTCTGACTACATTTAGCTTAGCAGGGACTAGTGCATAGGGTCCAGGTTCATCAATTTCTTCAATGGTAACACTGTGTTTAGGTTTAGTTGGTGTCAGCAACATTTCCTTTATGTTATCTAAACCATGTTGAGTAAACACATTGATTAACTTATGCATTCCCACATGTTGAGCAAGCCTCAACACATCCTGATCAGAAGTTAGGTCTTCAATACCATCATCTATATTTTTTTCAGGATTTTGGAAAAAGTAATAAATATGATCAACAACAGAGTATCCTAACAGACCCATCATTAAAGAAACTTCATGCACAGAGAACATATCAATATCACACAAGTCAATATAGTCAATCGTACCACCTACATACTCACGGCCTAGACTTTGAGTCAATCTACCACCATGATGAAGCTTTATACTGAAGAAATGGGGCATTCCAACTGCAAAATTTTAAAAAAAATTTGAACTTTAGACATCATTCAATAGCAAAATCAACAATATCAGAAAACCTAGGTTACAACTTACAGTATATCATCGAGATCAACATTAAGCCCTGGTCGTCGTATGGTCCAGCGATCATCCCAGCCATTCTCCCACGCCATTGTTGTGATCGTGAAGTAGAAGAAAGGAAGAAGATGATCGATAAAGTAGAAGGTGGATTATGATTTTGTCTGACAATATGAAGGGTTTTATAGAAGAAAGGGGGGTGGGAAATGGGCAGATAAAATGACGAACATACCCTCACGTGCCCCCCACATGACCTGAGTTAACGTTAAAAACTAACCAAGTTAGGCCCTTAGGACAGTGGGTGTAAGGATTTTAGGTCGTTAAGGACGAAACACATCAACTAAAACGCGAAAGGACATCCACTGAAAATGGCCCAAACCTAAATGACGAAAAGTGTAATTTGTCCTAAGTAAAGAAACCAACTAAATTGCAGATATGTAACTGTTAATAAATTGTTTAAATTTTATACAGTTTTTAACGGAAATTAGGATCAGTGATAGACCACTGAAGTATTATCGTGCCACCATCAATTTAGAAGGAAACCCAATAAATTTTAAAAAAAAAACCTTCTCGTGAAAATAGAACTCATGACCAAATGATTTCTAAGCCTTATCGTATTTAAGATGCCACTAGGCTCTAATACCATGGCTAAATTTCAACCCCTTTTAAGTATGAACAAAAAAAAATTAAAAATATCAACGTTTTACAACTTTTTAAAATTTACATATATACATGTGTTTTCATATTCAGTTTTAATTATTATGGATGTTATTATTATATTTTTAAGTCAAGATATAAGTTTAAACCATTTACATAAGTAGTTATAAATTAGTTGACATATATTTATATTTTTGTATATTTGTATATATATATAAATCGTAAATAAACATTATGATATTTGTAGAATGACCAATCATAAGAATCTAGGTCCAACTAAATGAATTCAAAAGTTAGCATAGTACTGCTTAATTATCCACCAGAGAAAATCTTGACGGAGATAAAAGGGAAAAAGTAGAACATTTGATAAAGTACTATGTTATCTTTTAAAAGAATAGCATCAACTCAAAATACTTTCACTGTACATATCATACTTTTATGAAAATTTACTCAATCAATTTGCGTCATATTATTTACGCAATAAGAAAAAGTAAGTTTGCACAGCTCTATACGTGTCGTAGAGGGCTCTACGGGCCGTAGAGGGTGTCAGTGTAATAAATGTTCAACCCTCTACGGCCCGTAAAGCCCTCTACGGCCCGTAGAGGTGGTTTGGTGGAGTGCATTTAAACCCTACACGAGCCATAGAGGTCTCTACGGCCCGTAGGCCGTACGAGGTACGAGGTCATTGAATGAAGTGTCTGACATTCAGTGTGTCAGTCTGAAAAAGCTAACCCTCTACGGGCCGTAGAGGGCTATACGGCCCGTAGAAAACCTGGTTGTTGGGAGCATTAAACCCTCTACGGCCCGTATAGGCCTCTACGGGCCGTAGAGGGTCCAGATATATTCTTCTTCCTTGTCTTCTTTCTTCAGTTAACGAAAGAAAATTAAAAAACGCGGTGCACAAAAATCCGATCGATTCCAAGCTACCACGATGTCTTCGGGTCACTACGGTAATGTTTCGGATGAATGGGAGCATTCGTTTAGCCTATCTGTGACACCCGACAAATTCTGGTTAACAACGTTGTCTAGATAAAAGTCTACCTTAGCGAGTCACGCGTATAGTATACTTAACTGGGTTAGTTAAGTCGTGTTATGGTTCGGGAACTATCGGTTTAGTCTAGAAGATCATTGGATGTTGGTCTAGAGGTTCATTAGATGTCAGTCCTTAACCAAGTGTACCAATGGTGACGATTTGTAGGATCGTCACGTCATACGGAACATACAAGTCTCGAGTCCCGGGAATTGGTGAACGAGTATGAATATGTGTATTTACAAGTGTTATGTGTTTACAATCATTATGTGACTTGTCGGTATGTGAATATGTGTTAACATATGTTAAAACGGGGTTTAACGCGCAAAATACCAGGAACCAGCCCCTATAGGCGATTAGGGGTGGCTAATCGCCTATAGGAGGGGCGATTGGGCAGGGTTATAGGCGATTGGGGCCCAAATGCATGAAGTTTCATGCGATTAGGCCCCAAATGCATGAAGTTACATGCGATTAGGATCCCTAATCGCGTGTAAAGCTGCACAATCGCGTGTTACGGGCTGGACGACTAAAAACGACTATAAATACAATGTTTAACCTCCTAAACTTCATAATACAAACCCTAGTCGTCCCATAACCCGCCCCAACACACACACAACCTCTGGAACGCGATATTTGATCAAAACACAAGGTTTCAAGCTTAATCCATCATTCTTTCACAAATCTAAGGTTTGGTTTCCATCCATGCAATCTTTATAAACGTTTTTATTCAATCCCTAATGGTCCAAACCTGTTCTAAAACGAAAAAGCTTTCTGAAAATCGTTAATAAGTGTTGTTAATCGGATTCTAACAATCATACATGTGTTATGTGTGTTTATGATTAATATCTAGGGTTTTTATGATTAAAGATGAGTGATTAACATGTTGTTAGGCTAGTTCAGAATAATATTGATGTCATGATTAATGAAATCTGAGTAATTGATTATTAGGGTTATAGTTATGCATGTTAGTGTGGTGTTCATGCTATGTGTATGGTGTTTGGATTACATGGTTGCATGCAGGGCTGATAATACGAGGCTAAACGAAGGATTTTGGTTTAAACATGTTTAGAATAGTTGTTGGGTTGATATTGGATGGTTACACACGTTCTGGATCTGATTTGGAGCGTTAAACGCGCGAAAAAACCGGAACAGCAAGGTTACAGGCGATTAGCAACCCTAATCGCCTATGTTAGAGGCGATTAGGAGGCCAATCGCCTATGTTTCATGCGATTAGGGGCTAAATGCTAGTAGTTACATGTGGTATAGCCCTAAATGCTAGTAGTTACATGTGGTATAGCCCTAATCGCCTATAAAGTCAAGGTTTACATGTCTTATGACCCTAAATGCCTATATTACATGCGATTAGCCTTCCTAAATGCCAGTTGACCAACCTAAATGCTAGTTGACTTTTCCTAATCGCGTGTACTGCTGCTGTAAGTGTAAATTAGCATTCCGAGACCCGATTTGACCTGTAGGAACATGCTAGGAACCCCGTAACATATCTAATAACTTGGTAACATATGTTTGGATGTAATTATGTGATACGTGAGCTATGTGCTATAACTTGTTGTGCGTTAACGTATGTTAAGTGTGATTGCATGATTGTATGTTTGAGAGCGTAAACATAACACGGGGAGTCTCGGGTCACCAATGGGATGTCGAGTCTTGTACTTTGGGTCAGTTAAACAGTCACGGTGTTTTCAAACGAACTTGGTTATGGTCTGGACATCTAGGGACTAATTAACCTGCGGGTTATTAGTCTAAGTGCTTATAACTGTCATATGTTAGGTCGCCGCTTTACGGGACTAGCATAGCTGCTGAGTTATTCGTATTACGAAGTAACGCAACTTAAGGTGAGTTTACGGCCCGTCTTTTAAACTGGTTTCACATTTTCGGGGGAGAAAACATGTGTTAAAACGATTATTTGGTAACTACTGTCATACTATGGGTTTCTATTGTGTACTACACGATCTTTGGAAGTCCCGGGGGGAACCATGAATGTGCGGGTTTGCACAACGGGGAAATGTGAATAGCGCTATTGGGAGTGACCAACCCCGCTCGTCGACTTGGAGGGTCGGCGGGTGCATATTGTCTCAAACAGGAACAACAGGTTTACTACATCGGGCACACATTTGGTTTACGAGTTAGTAATGGTTTTCCAATCGTGGTAGTAACAAAACATACGCCTAGCTAGCGTACACTGGTTTTCGATTTGTTATAGTATGGACAGGTTGACTTGGTACTTGGATTACAAAACCTGTAAACTCACCAGCATTTTTGCGCTGACGTAAACTTTTACATGTTTTCTCAGGTCGCTAAGGTAGCACGATTGGACTAGGGCGCACGCGTCTGCACGGCGTCTAGTTAGGGTTGCATGGCTTTACAAACGTTGAACATTGGTTTACTATTGAATATTGTTTTGAATAAGCTTCCGCTGTAAACGGGAATTTTAAACATTGTTTTGAAATTGCATTATATTCATTTTAGACTTGTTTATTGTGATCGTTGGTTTGGATCCTGGTTTGTCATGCGCCTCGCGGTAAAACTCCGCAAGTGGATTTTGAGGGTGTGACACTATCTCACGTCTCGGAAAGCCTTTTCGGAGCCGTGGTGGAACGTGGTGAGGAGGAGGTTAGCTCCGTTGTTCGCTATGGTGACGGGAATGCACTACCCGATTTGAACCTGCTGCCCGATTTGAACCAGGAGTACGTAGAAGAACCGGAGTCATTTTACGTGCATCCGCCAAGTCATCCACAGTACGAATACGCTGGTAATCATTCGCACGAGGGAGGTGATAACGGTGGCGAGGAACCTGTCCCGGATGTTTCGTACGAAACGAATCAGGTGTGTTTATGTATTTGCACTTGTTTATAATTTAGACCCGTGTATATTTAGACTCGTATATTTAGGGTTTGTGAGATATTTAGACCCGTGTACATATTTAGACTCGTATATTTAGTCCCGTACCTAAATTTGTTTTAGGGTTTGTGAGATTTGAACTCGTATATATTAGTTGTTATTTGAACTCGTAGGGTTTGTGAGATTTGAACTCGTATATATTAGTTGTTATTTGAACTCGTAGGGTTTGTGAGATTTGAACTCGTATATATTAGTTGCTATTTGAAGTCGTATATAAATTTTGCAGGTATTCAGGTCTCTTAAAGACCTCACAGAGTGGGTTTATCAAAGAGCAAAAAAAAAATGGTTACATTACCGTATACTCACGTACTGTTTCGGAAGGCAGGGGGCCGAATAGGAGGGTAACGACGGCATGGATACGATGTGACCGTAGTGGCGTACATCATAGTGTAGCCACGGTTCGAAAGACGGGCAGTAAAAAATGTAATTGCCCGTTTCAACTAATAGGGAGATACCACTCCGGCCACGATGGTTATATTTTGGAGGTCCATAACCAAACACATAATCACAAACCTTTCCAACACATCGAGGGTCATGCGTATGCTAGGAGGCTGGGTCCGAGCGAGTTAAAATTGGTGGATACACTTTATTTTCAAAATGTTACGCCAGTAGACATACATTCGGCCGTTAGAAAACAAAACCCGGATAGTCCCTGCATCTTAAGAGACATACATAACACAATAACCAAGGTTAAGCATTTGTTATACGGCGGCAGGACTCAAATGCATGTATTATTATTATTATTATTATTATTATTATTATTATTATTATTATTATTACTTCTTTATTATTACTTCTTTATTATTATTATTATTGTTATGCAGGTACTCGAAGCCACATTGGTGGAAAAAAAATTTGTTTACTTCACCCGGAGGAATGCCTCGACAAATGCGATCGAGGATATTTTGTTTGTCCATCCCACCTCGCACAGGTTATGGCGTGCGTTCCCGCATGTGCTGATGATTGATGCGACCTACAAAACGAACGAGTATAAACTTCCGTTTGTTCAAGTTGTGGGTATGACATCAACATCCAAGTCGTTTTGTGTCGCCCATGCATTCATCTCCCGTGAAAAAAAGGATAACTACCTATGAGTGCTACAAAGGCTTAAAGAGTTGCTAGAAGATAGTACGGAGCCCCATGCTATAATAACTGATTGTGAGAAAGCCTTGATGAATGCATGCGACATTGTATTTCCAGCAGCTTCGAAGTTGTTATGCAGGTATACATATTATTATTATTATTATTATTATTAATTATTTTTATTATTATTTTTTTTATTATTATTTTTTTTATTATTATTATTATACATTCAGGTATCACATTCAACGAAATATATTGAAGCACTGCAGACAAGCCTTTGGAATTGCAGATTGGGAAATATTCGTGAAATCTTTTAAGCGATTATGTAGATCTTCATCTCCGGCATTTTATAGTCTCTGGTTAGACCGATTCTACAAACGACTATGTCAGGACGAACGAGCTGGTACATATTTTATTAATTTAGTTTAAAACGCATACACACATTAACAAATATCTTTGTTCTATCTTTTACAGGTGTTTTTGAATATATAGACCGGGTCTGGCTCCGTGACTACAAAGAAAGGTTTGTCTCTGCATGGACAGACACAAACTACAACTTTGGTCAGTATACGACCAACAGAGTTGAGAGCCAGCATTCAAGGTTTAAGATGCACATTAAGGGGGCTAACAACTCACTCCACAAACTTGTGATGATTGTAGACGATGTGGTAACGTCACAAGAGAGGGCAATAAACCACTCGTTTGAAGAGAGTTTATCTGTGAAAAAGGTGCACCATGACATACCTCTTTTTGAGGACCTACTCGGTAAAGTTTCCCATGCAGCGATCGAGAAGTTGATAACTGAGATAAAAAATATAGAGAGGTTGAAGGAACGAAAAATGAGTTGTGGTCACCAGCTTTTCACGAGTTCTGGGTTACCGTGTGCATGTCAATTAGATTCGTATATAAATAAAGGTAATACTATTACTTTATTATTATTACTATTATTATTATTATTATTATTATTACTACTACTACTATTATGTTTATGTTTATGTTTATGTTTATTGCATACAGGAATAAAAATACAACTGTCCGAAATAGACGTCTTCTGGACACGACTAAATTACGAACCGGAAGTAGTATGGGGGGAACGTGACCTTGCGAGTGAGTGGGAGATAGTCAAAGAGACACTGATGTCTCAATCACCACGCGTTCAAAGAAATATGTTGTCAAAAATAAAGTCGGTGGTAAATCCAAGTATGACTGACACTCAACCTCCTGAGGTACAAAAGAATACTCGCGGGCGCCCAACTACAAAATTAAAGAAAAAAAAAACAGCAGGAGGATGCGCAAGAAGATGTTAGTATTATTATTATTATTATCCATTGTAGGAAGACGAGCCTGTTAGAAGACGTAGGCCATCAGACCCGGGTAAAGATAAAATGAGAGTGTGTAGCAAAAAGTATCCACTCTTAGTAGGGGACAGGTACATAAATAACTATTTATACATACATACATACATATATACATATGTACACATCCCCTAATCATGATTTCCCAATGTTTGGCGGTGACAGGTATAAATTTGTGCTTAGACAATTTAAGCATCAGATTGATCCCCTTTATCGACGGTTTGTCACGCATATTCAAAATGTCCAGCCAGACGGTAACTGTGGGTTCCGATCTATAGCTTTGGCTTTGGATATGGAGGAGGAAGACTGGGATTTGATCCGCCACGCTCTTAAAGA
Source organism: Ambrosia x helenae (assembly GCA_030844895.1). Taxonomy (NCBI): domain Eukaryota; kingdom Viridiplantae; phylum Streptophyta; class Magnoliopsida; order Asterales; family Asteraceae; genus Ambrosia; species Ambrosia x helenae. The sequence goes on along the minus strand of CM061231.1, from coordinate 111,041,321 downwards.
AGAGATGATGGGTCAATACCATGAGGATTGGTACGAGATTTTGAACGGATTCGACGATAACGGTTTCGCCCGCATATACTCGTCCTTAGATTGGACGGGAGTCGGGAACACACCCAATTCAAAGTGGATGGAGATGCCTTTGACTGGATTAGTGATTGCTCAGGCATTTGGTGTGGTCCTTCAATTCTTCAGTCCTCTTGGAGCGAGCACATTCTTCCCTATTCACAAGTATCCTCAAAGCGTGCCAGAACATCGGGTCATTTCGATGGCCTTCGTGAACGGCAACCACTTCATCATGCTAAAGCTAACAAACGACGCTCCGATGCCTTATCCGAGTGGAGCATGGAGGCGTTGGGTAGATGTAAATCACAACCCATGGTTAGCACTATACAGGGATCGTCTTGATGAGGGGCGTAGGCTATCTCAAACAGATCCAGAGTGGTTTGACCTAACAGGCTGTCCTGATTCTTCTGATAGTTCGGTGTAAATTTGTTTTTATAATGTATAATGATTTATTAAATACATTTTTTTTATTTTTTATTATTATTTTACATATACAATATGAAATGAAAACGTTCTTTTATAAAAAATACCTATACCACCTAATTAAAACTAACAAAATTTAAAAAAAAAAACAAAACTTCTACTGGGCCGTAGAGGGCTCTATGGGCCGTAGAAGTGATTTAGCTACGGGCCGTAGAGACCTCTACGACCCGTAGGCTTCTGGAACAAGGTCGTAGAGACCATCTATGGCTCGTAGAGGCCATTGAGTCTACGGGCCGTAGAGGCCTCTACGACCCGTAGACAAAAAAATTTTGGTTTTTAAAAACTTTGTAAAGTTTATAAATATAATCAGGAGTTTTTTAAAAAAAATATATGAGTCTACGACCCGTAGAGGTCCCTACGGGCCGTAGACGAGGATTTTTTTTAAAAAAAAATTGTGTTTTCAGTGATATGTTATATTTAATTTTGCTGGATATTATTCCAGCGAACTGGTAGCCCAGATGGTCCCCATTGTGTTCTTTAAGTATGTATGTGTGTGTGATAATGTGCTAAAGATCGATCCTCCTTCCAAACAGTTTTTTTTTCAAAATTTTCATTTATCTACAGCCCGTAGGGGCCTCTACGGGCCGTAGGTACGTTTTAAAACAGATCAAAAGACGATCCCTGTTCAGTTTCTTCCAAATCTCCCCCAAAACCATTTCTTCTTCTTTCCTTTTCCCTTCAAAACCCTAATCGCCCCTCCTCCACCACCACCATCTTCGACCACCACAACCACCTTCCACCACCACAACCACCTTCCACCACCACCATCTTCAAAACCCTAATCGCCCCTTTTCCCCTTTCCCCTTCAAAACCTACTCGGTTACCCTAAAACCATCACCACCCTAATCCACCACTGCAACCACCACTTTATTAGTAATCCACCACCACCATTGTTGATTTCCACCACTGCAAACCTAAAGGTAAATTTTTTTACATTGTTTTTTTTTCTTTTTGTTTTTTTTTTTCTAATTAGATTGTTTAATTACTTGATTGTTGTGGTGGTGGGATGGGGAGGGCTGTGGTGGTGGTGGTGGGGTGGGGAGGGCTGTGGTGGTGGTGGTGGTGGGGTGGGTGGGCTGTGGTGGTGGTGGTGGTGATGGTGGGGAGGGCTGTGGGCTGTGGTGGTGGTGGTGGGGTGGGTGGGCTGTGGTGGTGGGGTGGTGGTGGTGGTGTGGTGGGTGGGCTGTGGTGGTTGTGGTGGGGTGGGGAGGGCTGTGGTGGTGGTGGTGGTGGTGGGGTGGGTGGGCTGTGGTGGTGGTGATGGTGGGGAGGGATGTGGGCTGTGGTGGTGGTGGTGGGGTGGGTGGGCTGTGGTGGTGGTGGTGTGGTGGGTGGGCTGTGGTGGTTGTGGTGGGGTGGTTGTGCCCAAAACTATATAGTTTTGGCGTTTCTTTTGAATCGCCAAAACTATATTAGTTTTGGCGATTCTTTTGAAACGCCAAAACTATATTAGTTTTGGCGTTTCTTTTGAATCGCCAAAAACTATATAGTTTTGGCGATTCTTTTGAAACGCCAAAACTATATTAGTTTTGGCGTTTCTTTTGAATCGCCAAAAACTATATAGTTTTGGCGATTCTTTTGAAACGCCAAAACTATATTAGTTTTGGCGTTTCTTTTGAATCGCCAAAACTATATTAGTTTTGGCGTTTCTTTTGAATCGCCAAAACTATATTAGTTTTGGCTATTCTTTTGAAACGTCAAAACTATATTAGTTTTGGCGTTTCTTTTGAAACGCCAAAAACTATATAGTTTTGGCGATTCTTTTGAAACGCCAAAACTAATATAGTTTTTGGCGATTCTTTTGAATCGCCAAAACTATATTAGTTTTGGTGATTCTTTTGAAACGCCTAAACTAATATAGTTTTGGCGATTCTTTTGAAACGCCTTAATTATAGAAACGCCCTAACTAACTATAAATTCTTTGATTTTGCAGTTATAGCAGATTTTGTAGACGAGCAGTACATGAACGAGGAGGAGGAGGAGCGGCAGGAGGATGAGCCCGTGGTGCAGGTGGGGGATGGCATGGCAGGGGGTGACTTGTCAGGCTACGAGCATTGCAATTTTCGGCGATTCGATTACCCGAATCCCAGATTTCAGAGGTTGAAGAAGAAGAAGATTGAAAAGGCGCGTGGGATTTCTTGGGACGTGCTTCGGGACACTAGGGGGTGCTGAGGCGATTGCCCGAGAGTGGATCCGGAAGGGAGCCCACTAGACAGGTTTTTCGACGACTTTTGCGCGCCGTCCCATCGGCCGTTGGTGATAGAGTTTCTATCCACCTTTCGGTTTCGGCCGCCCACCGCCGGATCGTCGGACGCCGGATCGTCGGGCGCCGGATCGTCGGGCCGCCCACCGAAGGATATTGAGTTTTCCATACTCGGCGTTGAGTATGGTTATTCTCTAGATGAGTGGGCTACGCACACCCAGTGGTACACTCGCGACGACCTTGTAGAGGTATTAATATTTTATTTATTTTTATTCTTATTATTTTTGTTTTTGTTCTTATTCGAAATGTTAATGTTAATGTTAATGATAATGTTCAAGATGTCTACAATAGGGGTGTGACTACTGTCGCTGATGACGTCCTCTATGCGTGGTGGCCCACCATTGGCGGTCCAGAGTTCGGGAACCCGACAGAGAAGTATTATTATTATTATTATCATCATCATTATTATTATTTCAATATCTTTGTTCTAATTATTATTACTATTATTATGTTGTGCAGGGAGAGGTGTGACAGGGCATCTAACATTCGTCACCCCGTAGTTCGTTACATTCACCGTTGCATTACTTATTCCCTAACGGCACGGGGGAATAGTAATGAGCGGGTGACGAAGACGGACCTGATGTACCTGTATTGCATACTCACCGGCACGCCGATTGCCTTGCATCGGGTCATAGCCGAGTACTTTGCCTCCTTCCCCCATAAGCCGTTGAAGGGAGGCATCCCATGCGGGGGGATCATCAGCAAGATTGCCGAGCGCTGCGATGCCGTGAAGTATTACGGTTATGTTAACCGTAATCGGTTTCCGTCACTACCGCCCAGGTATTTCGGTTATTAATGTTATTATTATTATTATTATTATTATTATTATTATTATTATTATTATTATTATTTTTATTATTATTAATGTTAATGTTTATGAGTTTGTTTCAGCCCAATAGGTCTACCCACGATGAGAGCTATGGCTTGTGCGGCGAAGAAGGTGAAGACGCCGGATCATGAAGCCTTCCACTATCTGATTGGTCCCGGTGGCGTGGAGTTTGTGCATGAGCCGTTGGTACATCAGGGCCTTAGAGGTATTATTATTATTATTATTATTATTATTATTATTATTATTATTATTATTATTATTATTATTATTATTATTATTATTATTATTATTTGGGAAACTTGTAGACAACTTGTGTTGTCTGGTTTGCCTAAAAACAGGGGAAACTCTGCCCAATTTTTTTATAAAATCCTGGAATATTATTATTATTTATTATTTATTTATTGTTATCCATTGCAGGTGATGCTGTGGAGGTCGGGTTGCAGTTTGTGCATGAGCAGGAGGGGGGCGGTCTTAGGGACGTCGAGATGCCTCAGCAGCAGCCTGAGGACGTGCAGATACCGCCGCGCATTTATCACTCTCTCAGGTTGCCTGCTGATGTTAGGGCGGACGTACGTGCGGCTGCCGAGGAGGCTGTCGAGATGCGTGCGTGGCGTCAGCAGCAGGACATCTGGTGTGTGCAGCAGGACATCTGGCGTCAGCAGCAGGAGGTAGAGATGCGTCAGTGGCGTGATCGGCAGGATGAGGCGATGCGCTGGCTGATTGCTGGCCAGCAGGATATGTATCGCCAGCTAGGCATGCAGACTCGTCTCCCACCGACTTTAGGGCCCATCACGTAGCAGACCCAGCATGAGTCCGGTACCTCCTCGCAGCAGCCCGGGACCTCGCAGCCGCAGCCGACGCCGACGCCTGATGACAGTTCTTTTGACTTATGATTTTCTGATTTGTAAATGTTTTTAAACAATTTTTATTTTGAACGCTTGTGTAAATGTTTTAACGTTTAGTTTTATCGTTTGGTTATATAAACGTTTGTGTTTATGTTTTACACGCTTATCGAGACGACATTAAAAAACTAAAAAAATTAAACAAATAAAATTTATTTTATAAATTTGTATTAATGTTTTACATGCTTGTGTTAATGTATTACACGCTCGGGATTAATTATTACATAATTAAAACGATTTAAAAAAAAAACCCTCTCTACGGGTCGTATAGGCCTCTACGGGCCGTAGAGGGTGCCTAAGACTGGTTTATGTTATATTAAAACTTTCCAACTAAGAAACCAGCGAACTGGTAGCCCAGATGGTCCCCATATACGAAATAAGACTTTGTGTGTGTGTTTGTGTGATAATGTGCCTAAGATCGAACCTCGTCCCAAACGTTTTTGGTTTTTTTTTGTCTACGACCCGTAGAGGCCTCTACGGGCCGTAGGCATCATAAAACATCCATCTCGTCCTTCTTCATTCTCAAAATTAATAAGACTTCTTCTACGAGCCGTAGAGGCCTCTACGGCTCGTAGAAGTCTGAAAAAATGGGCTCTACGATCCGTAGAGGGCTCTACGGGCCGTAGAGGGTTGTGTGAATAAAATTTAACCTTGTGCAAATAGTGAGAGCCATCAATTTACCCTATACTATATGTGTTAAATAATAGTCCTTTAGCTTACTGTTGAATTTTCTGTTAAGCTTGTATGGATTAGTTTTAACGGCATGTTTAATTTGTATACCTAATTTTAATGCATTTTATTTAAACTCGGTATCTCATACATATGAGGAGAGGGGTAAGTTGTTTGGTTTATGGTTTAATGGTATCGGTTAGGCCTGTTAGTAATGTGCCTTGTACGGCGAATAAGACCGGTACGAAATATCTTGATAGGCAGGGGCGGATACAGAAAAAAATTGTAGGGTGGGCAATTTTCGATACGGAGAGGAGTAGGTTCATTTAGTACGATCCGGTACAGTGTACCAATGAGTCAGGTCGGGTTCGGTATACATAATTTAAACAAAAATTACTACATTCAATACACTTCTCCACTTATCTTCAAACACAAATGTGTTTGGTTTCTGAATGTTTACTTTTTAAATCTTTTATCTTCAATCTATGAATCTTATTTTCTTCAATCTATTGATTGGATAAAATAATATATATATATATATAAAACCTTTTGATATATAACAAGTTTATTTTATACACCGTAAGATTATAAAAAGCATATACAATTAATAACAAACACTTTATGAAAGCAATAAACAATTTTAATAATAGTAAAAACTTTTTACTATGTACTCTTCTTCTAGTTTTTCAAGTTTTTCAAGTTTTTCAAGTTTCGTATTGTATGCTCTTCTTCTTCAAGACTAATGACAAGGGTTGCAAGAGCTGGAGTTATAATATTATTCATGTACATCAATCCAATTCAACACAATCCTAAACCTAAATTCTTCAACAACAACACCCATAACCAATGAACAAAATAAAATCATCATCATCTTCCTCCGATGATGCCTACTCATCGGAAAATAATCGAATATCCATCCACAACCAATGATCAACAACACCACCACTCGTGTCTACCTCTCCCTTTAAAAATGTCCTTAGTTATCCTCATCCTAACCTTCTCTTTCTTCCTTCTATATACACCCTTTACAAATTCTACACCGTCTGGTACCGATCCGACTAGCCCCGATTATCGCTGACCAGCCGCTGGATCTACGGTGGGCAGAAGCCCACCCTTCCAATACACTGCATCCGCCACTGTTGATAGGTGATGTGTCATCATTTACACATATTTAACATGCATAAATAGTCTTATAATATGGCGTATTTGGGCTAAAATTGTTAACAAATGCTATATAATAGTTCATATTTGTGTTTATCAGGAAAATAAAGCTCTAACGCGAAAAGAAGCAATTCTAGGGAAAAAACAACAAGAAACGGAGATTCCTGAAGACATGAGACGTGAAGCATGTCCCAAGAATATGCAAAGACTCCCCCAAGGCAAAATATATAACAAAATCAGCCTGGGATCGAGCATGCACAACCACGCATATTGGTACGAGGGCCTTCACACTAGAAAACAAAGCAGCCAGTTAGGGAGACAAGAAAACATTAGCATTGTCTGGTGCACAACCGTGCACACCTTAGTGCACGGGCGTTCAGTCCTCAACGTACACACAAACTATCCCTTGCAACAACATAACGTACCTGGAGCAGCATGCACAGGTGTGCACACCGGTGCACGGCCGTGCGCCTCCTGAATTCTGCCTATAGATAACAGCTTCAAATCAGCCATTTGTGTGCCGATTTTTACCTTTCCTGAGCCTTCTTGGGGTCCTGTTGGGAGGCCTTAAGGCCTACCAAAACCTCTCCAAGGTTAGGATTGGGTTTTCAATCAAGAAATGGCACCGTAGGAGTAGTTTACATGCAATAAAGTCTAGGGTTGAGAGAATCACATCATACGCATATGATCAAGGTAGTAGGAAGGTTGTCTATGAGTGGAAGAACTTCATTTTTCTTATGTTGTTATATTTAGATGGTTGTATCTATCCAGTATTCTCCAAACTGTTCGATTTGTTAAACTTTTTATATTATTAGTACTTTATTTTTAGTTACTTAATGTGTTTATCTTCTTAACTAATTCTTGTTTGCTTATGTTTTGTAACAGGTTCAATTAATGGTTAACTTAACAATCCTATAAATAACTAAAAACTTAACTTTTCTAAAAACTATCATAGCTGGGGTTCGCACGACTTCTCGTAGTCCCAAGCTAGATCCAAAGTGAGGATTCCGGTTGTGAGTCAGATCCTTTGGGTTTCTAATATCCAAACAAGATTCTAAACAATGGCTTATGAAGTGGCCCAGATCTGGGTGACAAGTTTCTGGTATCACACCAGATGTGTGAGTGGTGTTCTTAGTAAAAAAAGGTGGATTCTCTACAGGTGCACCAGTGGTCTTCAGGGTACACACCTTTAGGACTATGTTCCACCTTTGTTAAGGTTATCATTCAAAAGTCTTGGGGGTTAAGGGTTGAAATTGTTAAGTCATTTAATAATCACTAAACTAAACATATATTTAATTGAAAACTAAATAATTAAGTAGACCTTCTGACATAGCCCAGTTGGTTATGGAATGATGGTGAAGGGCTTAGGTGACCCTTTGGTCTCAGGTTCGATCTTTAGCACACCCGAGTTTTCTATTATGTTCCAAATAGTCCTTAACTTTTGTGGAGGGTGCAACGCTTTGTTCTTCCATGGGTAGGCGGCCATAAATTTTCTCGGGAAGCGCCAAGCCAAACTCTAATCCTAACCGTAAGTCCGGTTAAGACAACATAGTCTTGGCCAAAGTGGGTTGGAGGGCCTGCCGATGAGGTGGGTGTATTGCCTATCGCCTGTTGTAGAATATCACCGTTCAAAAACAAAAGCTAAATATTTAAGTTGTCAATAGTATTTATGGAGTAGTGTGTTTAACAATCGTTGAAGTTAAAGAAGTGACTTGGAATTGTTTAAAGACATGAAAAGTAAATATTATATAAAGATGAACATAATAAGGATATTTTATGTAAATATTATGTTGAGTTACAAAATTCAAACATCAATAGGTTTCTTGTTTGAGATTAATATATGTGAGTGTGAATTGTGTATATCTAAGGAACCGGTGGCGTTATTGGGTGATTTAATCGGAAGAGATGGTAAAGATCATGTTTTAAGGAATTCTAAGATTGTGTATTTTTGTGGGGCGACTTCGGTTTGGTATTCTATGGTTTCAAGATTGGTGGGAGGGGTTGTGTTGGTTTCGGGTATGAAGAAGAATATGGTTTTTCTTCAGGAAGGGAAGTCTTTGATGATGTATGTGACTATAGAGAAAGATATTATTCATGTTCCGATGTTGGTTGTAGTAAAAAAGTATTGCTTTCTAGTTAGACCTCACGGAGGTTGACGGTGGAGATGGTGGGTAGAGGTTGATGTGGCGGTGATGGTGGTGGTTGATGGTGTAATAGTGACAGTAGAGATGTTAGTGGAGAGGATTTTATGGTTAAAAGACGGTCATGCTTGAATAATTTTCATTATAAAGGTTGGAACTTGCAATTTTGATTATACATAAATGTTTATATCTGTACTTTTGTCTTTATATAATTTTAAATGCAAAGATTGGTGCAACAATAACCAACACGTGTCAATGCTTGAATGGTGCACATAATTTCGATATTGTCGTTATATAATTTTAGTTATTAATATTAAAGTATTAATAGTTAATTTTACATTAAATTTATTTGGTTAGTAATATAATAACTATTTTTAATTAAAACGATTATTCATAATTAAGCAGGATTGAAAAAAATATCTTTAGTTAAAAAATAAGTATTCTTAATCACCTAGGAGAAATAGGACTTTAATCAAAAGATAAGTATTTATTTTATTTTATAAATCATTATAAGTTTACACACGTATCATTCACAAGAGCCATCTATTTATTGGTTTTCCTACTTAATTATGAATATAACTAGATTATATATAATAACCGTTATAATCTAATATAAAGTGATAAAATGTGTGTTATGATGTAACATAGAAATTAATGTACGAGGAAACAACAATTTTAATCATGTAAATAAGAATTAAAATGTATATTAAAAAGAAAGAAAATGTACGTTTGGATGATGAGCGGAGGCAAAAGCAACCATTGTAGGACGTGATTGAGGAGGTAGTCTTGAAGGTGTGGCTTTTTTTTTTTTTTTTTTTTTTTTTTTTTTGAAAAGGGCTGGTTTTAAGCTATTCTGCTCTAGATGAAAATAGAATTCCTATTTATTGGTTTTAACATGATTAGTAACTTGCCTAAACTTGATTAATAAATTACCAGAACACATAGTATTTTTTCCCTTCTGAACAAAAACCAATTACAAAAAGTCGTTTTTTTTCTTTTGTGTATAGCACTATGATACTTCTTAGAAATATAATAAAATGCTCGTTAATTTGATGTAATTGTTTTTAAAAGACACGAGAGAGAAAAAAGACTTTTGGGGGGAATAAAGGAAGGAAAGCCTCACCCAATGTCATGCGTCATTCAAAAGATGTGAAAGCCTAACCTATTGCTATGTGTCATTCAAGGGGTGAGCGAGCCTAATCTAATATTATGTCACACACCATACTTCCGTTTATTATATATAGGGGATGGTTAGAATAAAAACCCACTCAAATTGAAGAAACCTTGAAAACTCTGACTTCCCGAGCTTTTTATCATCTAAACAAATTAGGGTATGTAATATAGATGTTTTTAAGAGTTTTGAGCCAAAAAAATCAAAAAAGCGCCAAGTGGATTTTAAAAAAAAAATAATAAATAAGTTTTTTATGTTACATGTTTGTAAAGTGTGTAACATACGTTACACAAAAAAACTTATTTATTTTAAAAAAAAAAATCCATTTGGCGTTTTTTTTGGCTCAAAACTCTTAAAATCATGTATATTACATACCTAATTTTTTCAGATAATAAAAAGCTCGGAAAGTTAGAGTTTCAGGGTTTCTTCAAAATTTTGGGTTTTTCTCTGGATACTTAGCATGCATATATACATATATATATATATATAGATAGATAGATAGATAGATAGATAGATAATAGATAATAGATTAGCAAGCTAGGTGTGTATAATGGGTTATAGTACCCGCTTTAGTGTGTTGTATCCACGTTTTGGTGTTTTTTGTTTAACCCCATAGTTTTACATCATGTATCATTTCATCTCATCATTTTTAAACTTACAACTTTGGTCTCCTATCTTTTTCCTATTTACAAATATTTCGTTTTACCTTTTGGTATAAATTTTTTGACTTAACATGTCGCACTGTGCGTATGTGGTTCAGTGTTTTTACGCTTGTTTTTACCGTTTAAGGGTCTCGGATCAATGCGTGGGTTTTCATCGACTTAATTACTATTTTCTAGGTTTATGTTCTGCGTGTGTAATTCAACATTTTCTCGTCTACTTTTCATTCGGTATTATTTTTTCAATTTTATTTTCAACACGAGTTTATCCGGTGTTAATAGTTACTGATGGTGGTATGGCATTAGTGCTACTTTACTTATTAAACAATGTTTTCATTATAAAAAACCCACCTAACCCCAACTCTCACTCCTCTTTATTTTCTCACTCACAAACACCACCCACAGCCGCCACCTGTTACCATTGTCACCCACCTCTGTCCACCCCTTCCCCACCACAGTCGAGTCACCCAACTTCCCTTCCTCATTTGAGTTCGTCACCCACCTTTTGGATCTGATGTCTGTTTCGGTATGTGATGGTGATGATGGTGGTGGTTTCGTCTACATTAGAGTTTGTACCAAGCTATAATATGTTATACATTAGTTACAATGATTAAAATTGCCCCTGATGTAGTGACATCCGTATGGAAGTAGTTAGTGTGTTGGATGGGAAAAATGAAAACATTAAGGACACCAATGAGATTAAAAAGCTTTTTTGAACTGAAGTTATAAATTTCTTTAAACTTACTCTTTCCATTTAACATTTGAGAGATATGCAACTTATCTGGTGCATGTGTTGGTTGATTAGTTACCTTACTACTTAATGTTGTAGCATATATATAAAGTTTGCATATTACATAATTACTTAGAACAACCATGTATGTATGTTACTTAATTATTTATATTTTGTTGTTGCATTGCGATTTAACTTGTTAGAACGTATTCGTTATTGACGATATGAGAATACATCATCGTCAATTCATGTTTATTATATAAATATATAAGCAAAAGAGTTAATTAAATTCGGTACTTTTTGCTGCGCCAAGATTTGATTAAAATCATGATTCTCCTTCAATATTGATTTACCTCCAAAAGTTTATCATCTATTTCATTTTTGCTAGACCTTGACATCTATTTACTGCGTTAAATTCATCACATGTGCCTGTCATGTGATAAACTTAACGACGTAAATGAAAAGCGTATTTTTTCCTCAAAATGAACGAACAAATAAATGAACATGGGTGAGATTTGGATTGTGTAGAGTTTCTTGAGTTTAGTCAACGAGAGAGAAAATGACTAAGATGATTGAAGAAACAACAGGTATAATCTATCTGGGAAGACGGATAGGTTTGGTTTAATACTCGTGTTTGCTCAGGGTATAGTCCTTCGCTCACACTAATGATGAAACCGAACCCTAGGAGATGAAAAAGAGTGTGTGGTGTGTGGTGAAAATGAATACACAAGAATATAAGTGGTTCGGCCGAGAATGGCCTACGTCCGCTGTGAATAGAGATGTGTATTATTGCTCAGAAATATTACAAGATGCATATTATCCGCGCGGGGATCGGGTACCCTATCCCTTCAAGTCCCCCAGTCTAGTGCTCCTCCTGGTCTTGATGAAGAACATGTGGAGTACTAGACTATATTAGTTTTAGATCGCGGATGACAGCTCATCCGGCTTGCGCTTCTGAGAGGAGGATGAACTGAACGTCTTTTGTGAGTTGATGTGAAGTTTGCGCTGAGAGTTACGTGTGACGCCTGATTCGGATAAGGAGTCAGGCGAAGAATGTCTTTTGAAATTTACGTCAACCGTCCGCAAGAGATGACGTAGAACGCCTGAACCTGAGAGGAAACCAGGCGGAGAGGAGGATGACGTGGCACGCCTGATTCTGAGAAGGAGTCAGGCGGAGAACGTCCTTGGAAATTTACGTCAACCGTCTGCCAGAGATGACGTGGCACGCCTAATCCTGAGAGGAGTCAGGTGGAGGACATCCTTGTGAATTTACGTCAACCGTCCGCCGAGGATGATGTGGCAAGCCTGATTATGGGAAGTAGTCAAGCGGAGAACGTCTCGTTGAAGTAAAATTAGCGCGTGCGTTGTGGCGGCGGGGTTGGTTGTTAAATTTAATGTGAGTGGATGACGTGTCTTCCTGGTTGACGTAGTTAATGCGCTGCCAATGTTGTATTAAATTTGGAATGATTGGAATTAAATATGTTCCAAATCATTCGAAGTAAATGTGCCGAGAATTCAAAAATGTGCATTAACTTCGGAGGTACGGTTTGGTGGAAACCGAGGAGACTGCATTGTCAGAAAATAGTGGAGCGTCATCATGATGTCTGTCACATTTGATGTGTGGCAGACGACAAATTCGTCTGTGTCAGGCGCGTGGTGAACCACGCGCGCAAGTCGAGTAAACGAAGCGTCTGGATGCTGCCACGTCGTGACTACCACATGGGTTGTCAGGGGCACGTTTGACCACGTGTTTTGAAGCAGCTGGCATCGCCTAGATGCTTGACACGTGTCGTGTTCAGGTGACTTCTGTCAGGTGCGTGGGTGCCCACGCGCATGAGTGTAACTTCTTTGTGGCGAGTGGGACACGTGTCTTGATCTTGAGCGTCCATATGAGAAGAGAGGCGATTTGTTTCCTCCTGGTGGGACCCATCGCCATTAATGCGATAGGTATAAATAGCTGGATCCTCTCTCTTTCTTTTCATTTTTCCAAAATTATCCATTTGCTCATTTGAATTCTCTCTCGTTTCTTCACTTTTTCTGAGCAAACCGTTGAAGATTCCGGTGAGCCTTCATCTTTTCTGACGGATATTCAAGTTTTCTTGCGGATCTTCATCTTTTCCGACCGGATTTTCCAGATTTTTCCCAAAGTTTCCTTTTCCTTTTCTTCTTCCCGTTCATTTTTTCCTTTCAAAATGTCGGTAGCCTCGGTTTCTGGCTCCCATTCGTCGGGATAGAACCTAGATAACCCGTTGCGCAAGAGAAGGTGAGGGAGAAGAAGCTTATGTTCAACACTCTTGTGAAGTGGAAGAAGGAAAATTTTAAAGAGTTTTGTGCTGGTCTAGAGATCTTACCGGAGTGGGAACCGGAGCTCCCCGGTGCCGGTCAAACGGTTTTGACCCCCACTGAAGGCAAGATTGCCTTGTACAAAGCCCAGTTCGTCAAGTGTGGGTTTCGTCTTCTAGCCACTCATTTCTAGATTGACTCTCTGGCTAAGTAGTTAACTCGGCCGATATATCGGTGATATATGCGATAGTTGACCGATATTTTACTGATATATCACTGATATTCCCGATATAGGTGTTTTTCTTCTTAGCTCTTCCATTTTTCTTACTTCTTATAGTTGTTAGTACTGTTTTAAGTCTTAATTGTTAATAATTAGTGTTAAATATTAGTGTTTTAAGTCTTAACAAGTTCCCACTTGTTACAATTGTTAGTGTTTTGCGAGTTGTAAAAGGTTAATTTGTTAATGGTAGGAGAGTATATTGAATTGTTAGTGTTAAATTGCTACATGTATGGATTTTGCATGATATAAAAATTGCCGATATCCCACTATATCTCACCGCGATAACCTATATCTCACGATTAGAAGGAAAAGTTTTTCTACGTGAAGAGGGACGTTATTCTAGTGGCGATGCCCTAGAAAGTGTTGGGTGAGCGCGAGAGAGTGAAGGACCGCGCTGTGATGGCCGGTTACAAGGAGTAGGCATGGTTTATCACTCTGACCACAAATGCATCTCCCCTTGAGGTGGTAACCTGCAAGGAGGCGTTGTTCGCGCTCCTAGGGATGAGCCGCATAAGCTTGCGGCCAGGTGTATCCAAGTTAGATGCCTTTGTGGCCTGTGGAAATGTGAAGCTGAAGTGGAGGCCGGTGCCAGAGGGTGAGGCCTCTGTTCTTGATGAGCTGGCGGGAATATTTTACTATCCGCAGTTGGACGATGCACCTGCACACTTCAACCTTACACGTGAGTACCCTAACCCTGATCCCCTTAATTTTGTGGCGCCGGGCGGTATCTCGTGAGTCAATATCTCTGACTCAAAGTCCACTGGCTCATCTGGAGGGTTGCAATATTGTTCGCAGATTTCCAGGGTCGCGGGCGCTGGAAGACTGTTTCGCAGACCCATACTTGGGCTTCTAAGTATATGTTAGAAGTATCTGATTCTGACTCTGCGAGTATAGGGGGTGAAGGTATGAAGGGCAGAGAGAAGAGGAAGGAGGCCCCCTCTTTTGGCGATGAGGCATCTGATGATAAACTGGTGCACCGTAAAAGGCGCTGTGAAGAGACGTCCTCGCGGAGCGAAGGGTGCTCCAAGACAAGCGAGGGAGGCGGAAAGGGAACTAGGGAGCCTAGCCCCACCAAGGTTGATCCGAAAGATAAGGAGACTTTCCCCCAGTTCTCCTTCACTATTACCGTCCTTCCGACGCATGTGCCCATTTTTCAGAAGACCCTAAAGAAGACTCCTCGTAAGGGGGTTGGCGAGGACAACTGGCGAGGGGGCTACCTCGAGTTGGGCCAAGGGCGATGCAATCTGGTGCCATCGCTGGGACCTGAGGGAAAACTCTCGCTTCGCCAATCCTTTGGCAGCTGAGGAGTTTGTGGTGGAGGCGGTCCATACCCATGAGAAGGCCTATCGAGACAGTTTGGACAATTCCTTTTTGATCTCGAATATATGTGTCGCCTTGGCTTTGCAGCTGGCGGCCATAGACTCCTTAAGGAGACGCGATGCTGCTATCCAGCGCAGCATCGCTGAGTTGGATGCTGAGAAGGCCACCCAGGATGAGAGGGATGCCAAATTCAAGGCCAAAATTTAATGGTACCACCGTCGCGCGTATGATGCCAAAGATAAAGTAAAGCTCTTGGAGCAAGAGCAGGCGGCGGCGCAAAAGCGGTGGTCCGTGTCATGCAACCGCACTAATGAAGAAACTATGAAGCTGAAGGAGCAGATTCAAGTGTTGAATCACGAGAACTCCCAGCTGCGTGCGGCTGCTGACGAGCAGTTTAAAGTCTTGGCGGAGAGGACCTCCAGGTATGCGGAGGTGCGGAAAGAGCTCCAATTAAAGGATAAGGAGCTTATGGCCGCGACCTCTCGCGTCTCTTTGTTGGAGGATGAGAATACCTCCATTTTGAGGGTGAAAGAGGATTTGGAGAAAGAACAAGCCTCCATGGAAGAGGCCCGTGATGCCGCGGTGGAGGAGGCGACCAACGCCAAGGCCCTCCTCGACGAGTCTGTCGCCGCCCAAGGGAAGGCGTAGGAGGCAATACGCTGGTTGATGACCGCAGGAATCGATGGGGTAAGTAACTTGTAATTCTCCCTTAGTGTTATGTTTATGATCATGCTCTAACATACGTGATGTGTTTTGTAGATCTTCAAGCGGTTTTGGAATGAGCCGAAGCTCGGAGATCAGGTTGCTGCAATTGTTATTGCGGCACATGCATATGGGTTCGGGGACGGTTATGATGAAGGCTTCCATCATTGCCTGAACTACGGGCATATCGATGAGGCAGAGCATTACGGCAAACCCCTGAAGAAAGAGTATAATGCGAAACATGACAAGTTTGAAAAGTTCGAGTTCCCCATTCTTCAGGTGGTGGCGGACCATGCCGACCCTGCGCATTGCCTTTGATACTTCATTGAGGAATCCGATCGTTTGGTTGAGGAGGCCAAAAAACAAGAGGAACAGGCTGAAGCTGAGCGTCTAGAGAGGGAGCGCCAGGCCGCCGCTAGGGAAGGTACGTCTGGAACCCAGCATTATGCTGAGGATGATGTGCAGCATGGTGACTTCAGTGGCTCTGAATAGGATTAGCTCTATGTATTCTTTTTGTTTCCTTGTAAATGTCCAAAGCCTTTGGCACCTTGTTTATTGAAATGAAATGAACTTTGTGTTGTTTACTTGTAATTCTTCGTTGAATGATTGAATATGTAATTCGGCGCTGGGCGGTTAACGCGCCAGCGCCTTAACAACTGAAATACTAAGTACTGAACAAAGTAGGTAGCGAAACTTTCAATGATCATTAATAATAAATAGGTATGTGTAGCCCATGTAAAACAAGTTTAGATAAAGCAAGTACGAAGCAGCGCAGCGTTCCAAGATTTTGGGACTGGCGTGCCATCAATCTTTTCTAGCGCGTATGCGCCTTTCCCCAAGACTTCTTGAATTTTGTATGGCCCTTCCCAGTTAGGCGCTAGTTTTCCTTTTTGTTCTGCGTTAGAAGCTTCGTTGCTGCGGAAGACATAATCTCCGACATTAAACTTGCATTCTTTGACGCGCTGGTTGTAGTAGCGTTCCAATTGTGTCTTTGTACTTTGCTTCTTTGATTGCCGCAAGTTCGCGATGCTCTTTGAGCAAGTCAAGGTTTAATCGGAGTTCGTCCTCATTGTTTCCTTTGTCTGCCATGAGGACTCTTGCGAAAGGACAACAAATTTCGGCGGGTACGACTGCCTCGGAACCGTATGTTAAGCTAAACGGGGTTTCACCATTGCTTGTTTTAGTTAGGGTACGGTGAGCCCACAGAACGCGCGGGAGTTTATCCACCCAGCCTGTGCGCCTGGTTTCGAGCTGCGCTTTGATTCCTTCCACAATGCTTCTATTTGCTCTTTCGACTTGACCATGGCCTTGCGGATGCGCGACTAATGTAAAGATTTGTTGGACGCCAATTTGTGCCAGCCATTCTTATAAGGTTTGGTCTGCGAATTTCATACCATTATCGCTCACAAGTTGCAACGGGAGTCCGAGTCTGCAAATAATAAACTCCCAAATGAATTTCTTGACATGCACCATATCGATTTTGGCTAGGGGTTTTGCCTCAACTCATTTGGTGAAGTAGTCAATGGCAACAATAAGGAACTTGACATTTCCTGGCACCGTTGGAAATGGACTGACCAGGTCGATTACCCATTTTTGGAAAGGCCAGGTGGCCGTAACAGGCACCAGATCATTTTTTGGACGCAGGGTGTTTGGCGCGTGACGCTGACAGTTGCCGCATTTGCGGAGCTCTTTGACAGCGTCCAGGTGCATTCCTGGCTAGTAAAACCTTGCGTTCATCAGCTTTGCGACTACCATTCTGGGCCCCGCGTGCAAGCCGCATATTCCTTCGTGTATATCTCGGATGAGGAAGGATGCATCCACGAAATCAACACAGCGGAGTAACGATCCAAGGTAAGATCGGCGGTAGAGTACTCCGTCGGTCAGCTGATAGTGGAGAGCCTTGTACTGGATCTTCCGGGCCTCTGATTTGTTATCAGGCAGGGTGCCAGAAGATAGGTAGACTTTGATTGGCATCATCCAGGACGTGTTGCATGTTTGGATCACGTTTACTTGTTTGAGCGGGACAGAAGATTGACTAAGAACTTCGACGCGGACCTCTTTAGCCATGTGTTCAAAAACTGTCGAAGCCATTTATCTTAGCGCATCCGCCGACTTGTTTTCACTGCGCCTAATATGGACAACAGTGCATGAGTCAAAATGGTGCATGAGTTGTTTGGCTTGTTATAGATAGAGGGCCATAGTTTCGTCTCAAGCGTCGTACTTCCCGTTAATTTGTCCCGTGACAAGTAGTTAGTCCACGTGTGCATCAACGTGCCTGGCCCCCATTTTTTCCGCAATGCGGAGGCCTGTCAGCAGCGCTTCGTATTCCGCTTCATTGTTTGTACTTTTGAAGTCCAAGCGGATAGCGCATGTAAACTCGTGTTTATCTGGGCTGATAAGATGAAGGCCCACACCAAAACCGTCGTCGTTAGAGGCCCCGTCGGTGAATACGAAGTGCTAGCGCTTGTTCCGTGAGGCAGTCTTGAATTTTGTCGGTGGGTATTTCCACGGCGAAATCAGCGAGCACTTGGCCTTTGATTGCGGTTCTTGGTTTGTAATAAATCATGTGCTCCCCGAGCTCGATAGCCCATTTTGCGAATCTATATCCGACAATTCCGGCTTGCAAAGGGCATCGCTAATTTTGTAGTCCGTTAGGACATTGATCGGATGGCCTTGGAAATACCGCTGCAATCTTCTAGACACCTGGACCTGCGCGAGGACCAGCTTTTCCATTGTGGAGTATCTTGTTTCCGTGTCCAAGAGAGTGCGACTAATGTAGTAAATTGGGGTTTGAACCCCTTTGAGCTCTACCAGGAGAACCACACCGACCGCTCGTTCCTTTACCAAGAGGTATAACGTTAGCAACTCTTTGGGTGGAGACGCTGTTAGAGTTGGAAGGTTCATCAGGCACTGCTTCATTTCTTGGAAAGTCGTTTCCACTTCGGTCGTCCACCAGAAGTTACTTTTTTTTTAAATAGTTCTTCAAAGTATCCACGGATGGGAATGACTTTGAAGCGTAGTTAGAGAGGAAGAAGTTGAGGGCCACCAGCAAGCCCATCAACGTTTGGACTTCCTTTACCGACGCAGGGGAACACATTCGCTCAATAGCTTGATCTTTTTCGGGGTTGGCACGGAAACTATCCCGCATGACGACCACCCGAGGAATTTGCCTTCCTCCATTCCGAATGAGCACTTGCTGGGGTTGAGCTTCATTCGCAAGGTGTGCAGTTGATCAAATATTTTTTGAATATCTCGCATCATGTGCCCTTCTTCGTTGCTCTTGATCACAAGGTCATCGATGTATGCCTCTAGTCTTACGCCGATTTTATTGACAAAGCCGTGTCCATGAGGCTCTGGTATGTGGCACCCACGTTTTTTTAGGCCGAAGGGCATCTTTGTGTTACAGATGGTACCCATGTCTGTGTGGAAATCCGTCTTGTCCTCGTCTTCCTTTGCCATCTGAATTTGGTGGCACCCCTTATATGCGTCCAAAAAGCATTTGAAGCGATAAAGGGCCAGGGAGTCCACCTTCAGATCTATTTCTGGCATGGGGTAGCAATCTTTGGGACACGCCTCATTTAGATCCTTGTAATCCACGCACATGCACCACTCCCCGCTGGCTTTCCCAACCATGACGGGGTTGGCGACCAAGGTTTCGTAGCGGATGGGGCACAGGATGCCCGCATTGAGCAGCTCAGTGACTTGCTTTTTCATTGCCTTTGTTTTCTCGGGTCCCATGCTGCACTTCTTCTGGACGACTGGCTCCACCGATCGGTGCACTTTGAGTCTATGTTCCGCGATCTCGCAGGGAACACCGACCATGTCGGATGGCTGCCAGGCGAAGATGTCCATCTTTTGATCAATAATTGCTTCAAATGATTGCGGATGGTGTCCGAGATTTCATGGGCAATGATCACCATTAGCTCCGAAAATTTAGGGTTGAGAACCCATTTTTCCGGATCGATGCGGGCATAGGTTTTCACCATTTTTGGGGGATTGGCGCTGTTCGCCGTATGGCAATCTTTGTTCCCCCTGATGATTGCGACGCCTGTTCTTGTTGGGAAACCAACCATTCTGTGCGGTGTAAAGGCGTTCGCGTTGAAGCGCGCAATACCCTCACGGCCTAGTAGGATGTCATGATGGGATTTAGTTGGCAAAACCATGAAGTCGTTGATTTCCGTGCACTCATGTTTGCCACCTGACATCGTGACTGGCATGGAGATCATGCTGCGAGGCATTATGGTTTTGTGGATGAATCCGGAGATCGGCTCGTTGACTGGTACGAGCTTGGCTTTGCCTTCATCATCCAACTGTTTGAAACACTGATCATACATGATGTCGGTTCTGCTTTCGCCGTCTAGGAACATGCATCGCGTGCGATAATGTCCAAAAATTGCGATGATGACTAATGTGGCGATACAGGATGCGCTACCGCGGACTTTTGGGAGGAGAACATCGGCTTCCTTCCAAGAGTCATCATTTTGCTGCACCCATGATCATTTCCCGTGGTGAGCGCTCTTTTTCCTGGACTTGGTCATGTTGCATAGGTGGCGTGGGGCATATGTAACCATGTGAGTATTGAAGTCGCGTATTTTCTTTCGCGACCCCTCAGCTTGGTTGTCGTCACCTTTATTTCCCCGCGCGGATCTGTTTATGTTATTGACCAACTCTCCGAGCTGACCATATTTCAGCGCAGACTCAATCTCCATCTTCAGACTGTAGCAGTTGTTTGTAAGATTCCTAAAATCGTTGTGGTACTCGCAGAACTTGCTTGTATCCACATTCCTCCACTTCCAAAGGGGCTTGGGCTCCTAGAGAGTGATATACTCCGTTTTGAGGACCTGGGAAGAGCTTTTTACTAGCTGGGTCTAGTCGTAGTTTTTATTGGAATGACTACGCTAGTCCCGCGCTTATTTATTGGAGATATGCTGGCATATGTCATTAGAGGAGGAATACTTTTCTTCCTCTGTGGACCCCGAAATGCGCGTCCATACGGACTTCCCTTTATTTTTATTTTTATTGTTATTGTTGTTGTTGTTGTTGTTGTTGTTGTTGCTGCTGCTGCTGTTGTTGTTGTTGTTGTTGTTGTTGTTGTTGTTGTTGTTGTTGTTATTATTATTATTATTATTATTATTATTATTATTATTATTATTATGGTGGTGTTGGTGCTAGGAATCGCGCATCTGGCGGAAAGATTTTTCCGAGGATGCAAAAATCTTAGCCGCGCGAATAAGTTCATCCAAGGATTATGGGATGCCATTTTTTCCCGTGAGACATTTCATTAATTCTTCATTGCGCACACCTTGGATGAAGGCGGCGCGAGTGATAACCCAATAAGTTATCATATAAAACGGGCATAAACAGTCTCATAATAGGGTACAAATTAAGGTAATATTGTAAGATTTGATACTTAATTCGTTCCTATTTGTATTTTGCAGGAATATGGAGCTCCAAAGCAGAAATAAAGGATTTCCGGGCCAAAACAGACAATAACAGGAAATTCCTGAAAATACGAGACTATTAGCCGGTTCACTATATGTTTTGAAGACAATCCCAGGACTTAAACAACAATAAAATCAGCCCCGGAGTGACCAAGCACACACCTGCACGAAGGTCCAGTACGCGATAAAACAACGCAGCAAACTTGGAGAGCAAGAAATCAGAGCTAACAGACATTGCACGCCCGTGCCATCACCATGTGCACGACAGTGCAAGGGACAAGAGGTACAGATAGAGTCTGCCATGCAGTAACAGAACGTACGTGAGACAGCGTGCACGCCCTCGACATAAGTTGGCACGGCCGTGCAGCCTTTGGAGGTCTATAAATAGCAAGCCAACCCCACCATTTGTTCATCCCTTCTTGTGCTCTCTTGAGCCGACTACCAAGCTTCTTCCAGAGATCTTGGGGTCCCTTGGGAGGCCTTCTGGTCCTCCTAACATCCCTCAATGGTTAGGCTTCGATCTACCTTGATTAGCTTGGCCAAGAAGAGGATCGTAACCGTCGCTTCAGTTACGAGCACGACCGTGCATAGCAGTGTGTCGAGGCCGTGCTTGACCAGAAAACCGTTAGAATTTTCCCGTGTAATCAGTCTGACCCATCAGACTGAGAACGGTCGTGCACCCTAGGTGTAGGGGCGTGCTCAGTCAGTTAACACACCATAACTTTTTAAGTTTTAAAATTTAACTTGTTTTTTGTAGTTTAAAAACAGTTTTAGGGTATTTTTGGAGAAAAACCAGTTTAAGCAGTTGAACCAGTAGAAACACGGACTGTAGATTGTGCCACACGGCCGTGCTCTTCTTTGAGCACGGGCGTGTAGCCACTAGACCCAGACTATTTATTTTCTGCAGAAATTTTAAGTTTTGAAGCTAAACCGATTTTGTTGTATTTTGCAGATTATGCCCAGAATGAAGCGGACAGCCCATCAATCACCAACTATATCATCAGGATCTCACCACTCCATCAGTCGGGATAATCTGCCCCATTGGATTCTCCGAAGACATACACTTTTGAGCCCGACGGGCCCATGGCAGATGACGTCCACCCTGGTTATACTTTAATAGGAATGAAATAGAGAGGAATGCCCGCAGGCGTTTACGGGTGTTTAAGGGGAGACAAATGGGAATCTATTGGCCTGCTGATTATGAAGCTGTGAAGAAGGTAGAACTGGAACCCCACTTCTACAACATACTATCCCACCAGTGGCACAGGTTCTTCAAGATCCGGGAGACAGCTTATACGGAACTCACTCTTGAGTTTTTAGCCTCTTTTGTCTACACCCCACCTGCCACTGGGGATGATAGGATTTCTAAGCCGTGTATTGGCTTCAGGATGGCGAGGAGATGGTACAGGTTGACGCTAGCTGAGTTTGGGATTAGGATGGGTTTGTATAGGCAGAGGGAAGTTATTGAACCGGTATTTACTAACAGTCTCTTTTGGTGGCCCGAGGGTATTCAGCCACATGATTTTTGGGCACAGATTTCTGAGGATCCGTACAACCCAAGGATGCATAAGAGATCTAGTTTTCCTGACCCGTTTCATAGGTGGATTCATATGGTTATAGCGAGAACTCTAGGGGCTAGGAAGGAAAGTACCGATGGAGTTAACGAGCGGGAGATATTTCATCTTTTCTTTATCACTGACGGGCGGCATTGCAACCTCGTCCATGTTTTGGCAGAGTTCTTCACTCGTAGCTATGGCACCACCTTTGTAAGCCATATATTCGGGGGCCCCTACATCACACACCTTGCCACCTCCATAGGAGTTCTTAGCCCATAGGCATTGGCATGTTTGACCGCATTTGACCGTTATCGCCCCCTGGACACTAAGGTAATGAAGAACTCTGGGGTTGTGGATCTATTCAGGAAAAAGTTGAAGCTGATTGATAATAAAAAGGAATTATGGCTTGAGAAAGCAGCTTACGAGGAGGCATATTGTGACACCCGGCATGTTCAGGTTAACATTTTCACAAACACATAAGTCTAGCTTAGCAAAAAACGTTTATTAAACATATTTAACTAGTTCAGTCGAGTCAGATTGCATTACGTATTGTCCAGGGTTAAATGATTCGGAGGATCATTGGGTAAATCACACACACACACAAGTCATGAGTCCCGTTGTTGGTGAATTACATGAATTAGATTAAGTGACAAACATGAATTGATATGTACATGATGTAGAATATACAAATACATGTTTAAACGATGATTAGATGTTTATCCATTATGATAGATGCTTAACATAGGTTAGGATTGCATGCTCATGTGTTAGGATGTGTTAAAATGCGTTAAAACGACAAAACTGGAAAAACCTGAAAGGACCCAGTCTTGGTTCGACCTGTAAGGGGGGGGGTCGAACCAGACATTCTGATGATCAAAAAGCTTCATTTGACCACCTAGATGCTCATTCGACCTATGTATAGGGTTGAAGGAGGGTTTAGTATAAATACCATATTTGTCATTTTTTATCATTTCACAAACCCTAAACGCCTCTAAACACTCTCTACCAACTTTAATCACTCGGGAAGGAGTTTTTGCTCTTGTTTTTCATAATCTATCCTACAAACATCTTCTAAGCAAAGATCAAAGGTGTATTCTTCATCCTAAATCATTTTTAAAGCATTTTGATTCGTTTTCATTAAACCCTAAAGGTCCAGATCTAATTCAAACTTGTTTTCATGGATAAAAACCTTCCTAACATCTTTCTAAACAAAATCTAATCATTAAACAAGATTTTTCATACAAGTTAACATGTGTTATGTTGTGTTAATGATGTTTTTATGTGTGTTATGTGTTGTATGATGATTATGTGCTGCATAGATGTTATTGAAAGGTTCTAGGGCTGCTATGGATGATAGGTTTCAGATATTTTAGGTTATCAATTGTTGGATGATAATATTTTGCTTGATTTGGGAATTTTGATAGATTTAGGGATTTGATTCATGAGGATATTATAGATAATATGATTGGGGGTTTTCATACACTTGGGATTTAGGGTCCCTTGGGAGGCCTTCTGGTCCTCCTAACATCCCTCAATGGTTAGGCTTCAACCTACCTTGATTAGCTTGGCCAAGAAGAGGATCGTAGTGTAGTTATGCAATAAAACATCGAGGGTCGTGAGGATCGTGAGAGACTACATATCACCTGGAGATGGAGAGCTTGTCTATGAGCAGCCATGATCCTTGTGTTGAGCATTCTATGGTTGTATCTTTCTTGTATTTACGAACCCGCTTCGATTCATAGACTTTATTATTATTATTAATAGTAGTTTATTTTTAGTTATTTGTTATGTTATCTTCTTCAAATATTTATTTGTTTATCTTGGTGACAGGTTTGAATGTTGAATAACTTAATAACAACTTTAACTTAATTAATCTATGGTATAATCAGCTTCTGGTAGTCCCGAGCTAGATCCAAGGCGTGGAAACCGGTAGTGAGACAGATCCTTCGGGCTTTTTATATCCAAACCGGGTTCTAAGCAATGGCTTCTGAAGTGGACCAGATCTGAGTGACGCATTTTTGGTTCATACCAGATGATTGGGTGATCTTCTTGGCAAAGGATGGTTTCCCTACGGGCGCACCAGTGATCTTTTGTATCATACGCCTTTAGGACTATGTGCCGTTTTTGTCAAGGACCTCATCTAGCTTGGGAGGTTATGGGTTGGGTAATTAAGTCATCATTCACCAACTTTATCATGCCTGTGAAGTGTCACTAAGATAAATAAAATAAAGGTTCTTTAATTTAGTTCTCGTTAGTACAACGCCGTTAATCAATAGAGATACCGCCTTCATGTGACAACCGTAAGAGAGATCTTTCGGCTTTGACCGTTAACCAATGGGGATACATGGTTGCCAGGATAAAGAGACTCTTCGGTACGGAACGTGAGAACTAAGGTGAGGTGTATGATGTCCCTAGCCGGAGTGAAGTTTCCAATTTAAGAAGATGATAATTTAGAAGAGCCGAAGACTTGACCGTGGTTCGAGGAGCCCGCTATACGCGAGGCCCTGGCGAAGTACCCCAGGTGGACGTACGCTGGAGAGGTTTAGCATTCTACTTAGTAGTCACCTTTGCTTCTCTATCAAGGAGTCGGCACTTCAAGATCACTCTTTTCTTCCACACAATTAACTATAATAAATTATTAATTATAATAGTAAACTTAACTACTTAGGCGAAGGGCCCCGAGATGTGCATATCTATCTACTATTTTATCCCACCTTATCTTTTATAAAAACCAACCTTTTCATAACTCTTTTTAAAGAACCCATCCGTTTTATTTTTCTTTTCAAAACCCTTCGCCTTCTGCGTCACGCACCTTGAAAACTGGTTTCTGAGGGCGTGTGACGACTGGGTTGGTGGCAGTGGCTGGTGTGCCGGAGTTTCCTCCGATTTGGATCTGAGGATCCTTATCAGAGGAGTTAACGTCAGATGTGTTGGGGTTGGGTTCAGCCATATGGGTGGGCTAAAAGATGAGAGAATAAAGAGTTATAGCCGGTACAGTTGGCGCTAATGAAGAAATAGCGGGTATAACCTAGAGCTTCCTGCGCAGTCGAAAGCGTGCAAGTGATCATCCGGATCGTGCAAACCATCATATTTCCCGATGGTGTTTGGTAACTTGCATTCTTGAGGCATCGGTGCCAATGCAATGTGTGCGCAGAACTTTGATCTTTCTGCGAAAGTCTTTGGTCTGTATGGTTTATAGAGGTCATCATCTTTTGGTGCCAGACTGCTGGCAACAGACTTGGTGTTCTGTTTTTTGTTGGAATCATGATGCACCTCATCTTCTGATTCGTAACCGTCTGGTTCATCGTTCAGGTTGACGTGGTCCTGGCCGCGAGTATTCTTACCACGGCCTCCACCACGTACCGCCTGACGAGAACCTTTAGCGTGACAGCCACTTTTGTTTTTTCGAGGAGATTCTGAGTCCTCCTCACTTGTGTCGAAACTTAACGTTTTTTGGACGTTGAGTTTGGCTTGATTCATAATCATTTTCTGATATTCAGCAAATGTTTTTGAATTTTGCTGGGCCAACCACTCGTCCGGGTCAACCGGAGATAGGTTGGATTTCTTCTTTTTGTTTTCAGCAGATCCCCCCTTGCTTGGGTGGAACTGGAATGTCGAACCCGGTTGCTTCTGAGCCACATTCTTCGTGATCGTATTTGGTGTGACATCTTGGATCTCATCGTTGATTGTGGCATCAACCTCAACATTGTTGTTTGTATCCTTTGAAAAAGCCATGTTGCTAGTTTGAAAGATTTGTTAGAACCGTAAGGGATGGCGCCAATGAAGAAACAAATAGTCTCACCACCGATTAAGGATGATAAGATTATGAGTTACTACAGGGTTGATCCTTCACTAACAGCTACGACTTGGAGATACCTGCAAATAAGAGTGAATGTGTGGGTGTGGAGACAACTACACAAGGTAGCAGTTTATAACAAAAACGGGGTGAATGGGGATACTATCTAGTATGATAGCTCTCCAGGTCAGTAGAAAGTGTCCTCTCCTATTGGGGGTGTGACCCCTTTTATAGGAGAGTCCGTATGCCACCATTACCCAAGTCCTAACCGTGGTTAGGTTGTCTCCATCACCCTTAATTATGTTAGTAAGGTGATATATGGAAATCTAAATTGAAGGGAATAGTGGAATCGAGTACCGCCTTTATTGGTATGGTTACGTGATTCATGCATGGCTATTGACCATGCATGATATTCGCCTTGACCGGCATATGACCAATCTTTGACTGTTGACTGATCATTAATGAGCTTTGATCAAGTCCTGCGCGTGGCTTTCTTCCGCGTGATGATATTGTGCCGGGTTTGGGTACGCAGAATGGTGTATTCAGTTTCCAATCCCATCAATATTAGTAATAATAATAATAATAATAATAATAATAATAATAATAATAATAATAATAATAAATACAATAATAATAATAATATTAATAATAATCGTAATAATCGTTTACGTGCCGGTCGGGTCGGACTGTTTTGGTTCGTTAACGGGCCAGTCGGGTCGGAATGTTTCGGTTCGTTAACGGGCCGGTCGGGTCGGAACAGTCCGGTTCATTCACGTGCCGGTCGGGTCTGACTGTTTTGGTTCGTAAACGTGTCGGTCATAACAGTAATAATAATAATAATAATAATAATATTAGTAATAATAAAAATAATAGTAATAACGATTTATGAATGTTCTTAAAAGTCGGATGTTTGTACCGAAAACCACAAACGAACAATTAAACCTACCAAAACACGTTAGACAGAGACTGGAACTCCAGGATATCGATTAGACACGTGAAATTTTAATTAATATAAAAAAAACAGGTATCGACTGTTTAGTCCGTGTATGACATATAACAATTTATGAATGTTCTTCAAACTCGGATGTTTTTATCGAAATCCACAAATACGCAACAAACGAACCGAAACGCTTCGAACGAAATTTTTTTGGATTGGATACAACATAAAACTATTAGAAATTAATTAAAAAAAAAATTTAACCGCCCAAAACTATTTTAAATGAATTAAAACAATAATTTAAAAAAAATAAAAACTAACCAGACGCCTCGCTTAGGTCAAAGCGAGGCGGCTGGCTTGGACGGTTAGTCTAAGCAGGCGTCTCGCTTAGGCCTAAGCGAGGCGGCTGGCTTGGACGGTTAGTCTAACCAAGCGCCTTGCTTAGGCCTAAGCGAGACGCCTGTTTTTAGGTTTAAAAGCCAAAGCGAGGCAACAGATCTGCCTCGCTTGGCTCTCTCCACACACACACACACCCACACACCCTTCGCCGCCGTTCCTCCGCCGCTCCTCCATCGTCTTCCGAAGCCAAGATCCACCGCCTCCTTCCTCCGCCGTTCCTCCGTCGTCATCCGAAGCCAAAAAGGTTAGTGTTCTTGTTCTTGTTCTCGTCGTTGGGTGGTTCCGGTTGGGGATCTGTCGGGGAAGACGACCAAAGCGTCTCGCTTTGGCCTCGGCGAGACGCTTTGGTTATTATTGTTATTATTATTGTTATTATTATTATTATTATTATTGTTATTATTATTATTATTATTATTATTATTATTATTATTATTATTTCGATTATTATTATTATTATTATTGTTTTTAGTATTATTATTAGGATTATTATAATTATTATTATTATTATTATCATTATTATGATTATTATTATTAGTTTTATTATTATTATTATTATTATTATTATTATTATTATTATTATTAGGATTATTATTATTATTACGATTATTATTATTGTTTTTAGTATTATTATTATTATTACGATTATTATTATTATTATTATTACTAATATTATTTTTATTATTATTATTACTAATATTATTATTATTATTATTATGATTATTATTATTATTATTATTACGATTATTATTATTATTATTATTACGATTATTATTATTATTATTATTATTATTATTATTATTATTACTACGATGATTATTATTATTATTATTACTAATATTATTTTTATTATTATTATTATTATTATTAGTAATATTATTATTATTACGATTATTATTATTATTATTATTATTATTACTAATATTATTATTATTAATTAAAAATTATTATTATTATTATTAATATTACTGTTATTATCATTATTAATTAAAAATTATTGTTTACATAGATATGGAGTTTGGTTTTTCAGACACAGCTTTTGGTGGTGAAGATGACGCTGGGTCGTCTGCACCGGGGCCTCCGCCGAAGAGGAGTCGACGGGCTCCACCACCGGACCCCTTACTGGACCACCCGTACCTGCACTTTGAGGAGGGGTTTGACGATGCGTGGCGCAGCTGCACGAAGCTGTGTCATATGGCTGTCGACCCTCAGATGTACATCAGTTGGTCACTTCTGGAGAGGGTCGGCGAAACCGGCGGGGCGAACGACTTTGTGGGGTTTAACACTCCATGGCGTCGTCTCTTTGATATAGCCCAGTTGCCTTCTTACCGGGCTTTGACGATAGAGTTTCTGTCGTCATTCGTGGTACTGGATTCGTCCCAGAACCCAAACCCGGCTGAGACTTTTCGCCCCATCCGATTTCGGCTGGCGAGGAGTTGGCAGCAGCTGACCTATGAGGTATGTTATTTCAATTATCTGTCATTTTATTATTATGTTACCAAAATTGTAAATATTTACAATTATTTTTTGCAGGAGTTTGCTATTGCTTCGGGGTTGTACACAGCCCCGGAGACTGAGTCTGCGTTGTACCGGGACGCTCTCCATACGGTGGATAGGCCGACCATGGACAAATTTTGGAGGTTCATCGCCAAATCGCACTTTGGTAAGAATTTTGCGAAGGCGACGTCGATTAAGGACCCCCTGTACTATTACTTTCAGCATGCGATCGCCATCTCTATCGCAGCACGGGGGAACAGCCGGGAGAAGGTCAACCAGAGTGACCTTTTCTTTTTGTACTGTTTGATTATGCGGCAGTCGTGCAACCTAGCCGCGTCCCTGGTCGAGTACATTAAGTGTTGCCACCTACGCCAGGCTCGCTCACATCTCCATGGCGGGGCGTTCGTCACTTACATCGCGCGTCATCTGGGGATCTCGCCAGATACTGACCCTCAGTTGTCGCCCTCGATCCCATCGGTAGAGCTCGGTGACGCCAATGCCTGGAGCATGGGGATCCTCTTCGAGGTCTCGAAGGGCGTGCAACGGTTTCGAGCTATCGGAACCAAGAAGGCTTTTGAGCTGGCCCCCCTTCCAACTTTCGATGATATACCGCCCTACACTGAGGTGCGTCCGGGATATCCTCTCCCGGTGGACATGGCGGGTCACGACGACGAGGCTGACGACGATGACGCCCCCCACCTCCTCCGCCGCCACCACACAGCAGTACCCCCGTCATATATATGATGACCTCACTCCTGCTGCGCGTTTCGTGAGGACATCGATCGCCGCATCGGTGAGCTCCGGGAGATTCAGGAGTGGACGGTCGACTCGATGCAGGCGATGGCCTCGCATTGGCAGGTATAGTTACGCACACCACCACACCGTGGACCAGCACCGGGGGCCCCACCACCACCGCCGCAGTAGACTTTTTTTACTTGTATTTTTTTTTGTATGGACAGACTTATTATTATTATTATGCACTTGATCTTTTGTTTTATATATATATATATATGTTGTCTGTTTTGAATGTTTAATTGTCTAATAAATATTAAACCCATAAATAATAAATGAACTAACACCAAATTATAAATTGCAAGCCAGTAAAAACAATGAGATCAAAACAGTAAATATCCGATTATAAACGTTAAAAGATCACTCAACCCTTTCAATCCCAAACCAAATAAAACTTGCATGTTATGAACCAAAACGACGTCACCTTGACCATCAACCACTATATTCGTATTAAGTTTCGCTAATTCGTTCAATCTTTCTCGACAAGGTATTCTCCGTGAATAGTTAATCCACTCACATTGACAATCGAACACTTTATTAATAGGTTAAAGTTAAGATTACTTGATTAATTATAGTTTGATTAGGGTTATCACGTTGTTTTTTAAATTTAAAAAATAATTAACCTAATGTAAAAAGTTAATTAAATTAAATAAAAAAAGTTAAAAAAAAGGGTAAAATAAAAACACTTCAAAACAAACACAAAAAACAACCAAAACCCTCCCAACACCAAAAACCGTCCAGGTTCATCCCCCCTTAATCCAGGCGCCTCGCTTTGGGCAAAGCGAGGCGCTTGGAACATGTTTTTCAAACTCCCATGCAACCTCGTATTCAGGCTGACATTGATTTGACTGAAGCGCATCGCTTTTGCCTAAGCGAGGCGCTTCAGATGGGGGGTTGAAATAGAAAGTTGGGGGGTGCCAATAGACGGACATTTTCCTTATTTGGGGAGGGGAAAGAGGGAAGTAACGTGACGCTGATGTGGACAAGAGGGAAGAAAGGGGAAAGGGTTCCACACCGCATAGCCTAATTCGAAAAACCAATATATATTGCATCGGTAAATGATTCACACATAAAAGTCGAATCAGTCATTTCACATCAAATAAATAAAATAGTCATAGATCAGGTTAGATAGTTTCAATGTTCAACCGAACCTGTCCTTCTTGTCTTGCAGTTTAAGCAAATAAGTTAAAAAAACACATGCATATTAGATTCCTACACCAAAATTCCAATTCAATATATAATTCACTTTAAAGTATGTCTGGACCATTTTCATCTCTTTGAATTCATGCGTTGAAAATTCTATCAAAAGATATTTGTTTGTCACATAGAATTGTTCTAGAGGTAGGTTTAGGCTCATCCTAACCATTTATCACACATATGACACCTATTGGAATATAAGCTAGATATTATTATTAGTATATATGTAGATTAAATCTATATTATAAATACGTATTAGTTATTAGTATGATACTTGGCTACATAATGGGTCAAATTATGAAGAAGGACAACAGCATACATCAAACAAAAGGCGGGACTTATTGTGAAATGACCAGATTGCCCTTGCAGTTAGTTTGGCGGCAAATTATCAACCGGTGGCAGTTAACAAAACAGAATAGTCACAATGTTTCAACAAGAAACTGCCAACAACACATGTCGGTTCGAAACATATAAATACAAGTATTCGTGTATCATTTCTGGTTACTAAGATTGTATTCAATTCAATCCAATTATCTTTGTAAACCTTGTAAACATTCTGTCCGAATCATTCCTTCAATACAAATCAATTATATTCAAGTTGTTCGATTGTAGTTTGTCATTATTGTGTGTATATTATCATAATTATTCCGCTGAAAAACAGTTTCTGGGCCAACAAAACTGGTATCAGAGCCACGGTAATCAGAGCCATATCAAAGACTTACAACAAGGAAAGATCGATTGTGTGGACTGCAGAAAGAAACGAAAAACAGAGTACGAAGAAATCATAGAAGCAATCTTATACGGACAGAAGAAGTTAAACCGAAAAGAAGAGAAATTGACGCGGGAATACAGAAGGAAGATCCACGAACGTTCAAACAACAATTCCAATATTGAAATAGGACACGGTTATCGATCTATTAAGATATACAAAAACAGTGATTGCAAGAATCGACGAAAAACTGTTGCAAAGATTAAATCAGAAAACATCGCTGCAACGGCCAACAGAGAATTACAAAGTCGAATCTCGGATCATTTAACCGGAAAAGAAGAAGAAACTGAAGAACAAGATGATTCCGGCAAGAAACCGGAACTTGCAGAATTTAGAAACGAGAGCGCGCATCATACGGTTTCATATTCCTGATTTCATTTTAAGTTTCTAATCGAATATAGTGTCTTAATTCAGATTCGGGTTAAGAAATTTGATTGTTCTTGATAATATTTCAAGGAACCCACAAGAGTTTTTATTTCCAGCCAATTTTTTAAAGAAAATTATAAGAGAATTAATTACAGTAAATTCATTATTGGTTATTATTAACAATCAACACCAGATTATTCAATCGTGATTCTTAAAACACATTGGATTAAGGCTGTTTGTTTCGGACGGAACCGAACAAACTTTTAACATAGAAGAAGACATATTCGATTATTCTTATTCGAACATAGTTTCGATTTGAATTTGTAATCAAACCTTGTTGTTATACCGGTTCATAAGAAATCTAGACCGTCAGAATAAGATTTAGAAAAGGCACGAAGAATTTATTTGGGAAGTAGGCTTCCATAAGAAAACCAACGAAGAAGAAACAAAGGTTGACTTTCAAAAGTCAACAGAAACAAAAGAAAACCATTTTAATATTAAGGGTTATATTTAAAAAAAAAAAAGAGGAAGTATTCATTATCGGTACCAACGAGAATCCATACCATTTTGGAATTTGAATTTGTGATAACTTAAAGGAAGCCATAAAATTTTATGCGAAAGAAAATATATTTTTTTAACCACTAAAATGAAGAAAAGATCTTAAAAAGGAGGCGCCGACTATTTTTTTGCTAACACTGTTTACAAAGAACAAAGACGAAAGGCAAAGGCAGCACTCTTTTGTTATTTAAGAAAAGAAAGAGTTATCAAGAATTTAGATAAATTACTATTGAAGTCAACACAAGATCACGATGATATCAAATATCAATAGTATTCTACCGATTCAAATCCCGAAGTTAAATGGAAATAATTACTTATATTGGAGCATACAAATGAAGGTCTTATTTAAATTGGAAAACTTATGGAACATTATCGAAGATGGAATTCAAGAACCCGTTGAAAGTGCCTCACTAACCGATCAACAAAGAGAACAATTAAAAGAAAAAGAAGGAAAAGACAGCAAGGCACTACTCTACATGTATCAAACCGTAGAAGAAGTAATATTTGAAAGAATCTCAATTGCATCATTATCAAAAGATGCATGGGATATGCTCTACAAGTCTTATCGCGGAGAAGAAAAGGTAAAACGGGTTAAACTACAATTCTTACATAGTGAATTCGATCACCTTAGAATGAAAGAAAACGAAACAGTTGAAGAATTCTACAATCGTGTGATCATATTATGGAACCATATCCGTTTAAATGGGGAAAACATTAAAGTCAAAAGGGTTGTTGAGAAAATTTTACGTAGTCTATGTGACACCCGGCATGTTCGGCTTAAACATAATAGTAACATCTAAGTCTACCTTAGCGAGAAACGTTTATAAACAAACTTAACTGGGTTAGTTGAGTCGGGTCAAATTAGGATTGTCCAGGGTTCAATGATCTGGAGGATCATTGGGAGTCGTTTTGGGAATACATTAGTACCGGGTTCCGTCGTTGGTGACATTACATAAACTAATTAAGTATATGTGTAGATTATGGGTCGTGTGGTGGATTGTACGCTTATACTTGCTTAAATGATGTACGAATAATTATACGTGCCTAAACATGCTAAGTATAGACTATAGATGCATGCTTATGTGTTAGGATGTGTTAGAACGCATTAAACACGACAAACTGGAAAAAGGTTAACATGTGTTAAAAGTGCTGTTAACATGTGTTAAAAATGTGCTGATGACCTGAATGTGGAACTTTTGGGCGAATGTGGAAATGGGGTTTGAAAAATGGGCGAACGTAGAAACAAAGTGGGCGAATGTGGAAAAGTTCCACATTCGACCACTAAAAAGGGGCGAATGTGGAACTTTTCCACATTCGACCACATAAACTGGGCGAACGTGCAGATGGTATAAATACCATCCTTAGCCATTTTTCACCATTTCACAAACCCTAAACGCCTCCAAACACTCTCTATCAGCTATTAACATTGGGGAAGGAGTTTTTGAGCTTGTTTTTCATAACCTAACTCTCTAAATCATTACAAGTGAAGATCTAAGGTGTGTTCTTCATTACAAATCCTTTTTAAACAATTTTGGCTTGTTTTAATCTAAACCCCAATGGGTCCAGATCTGATATCAACCTATCTTATGAATAAAAACCTTTCCTAACCAAAACCTATTCATAAACAATGAGCTTTTATGCAAATAAACATGTGTTAATATGATATTATGCATTGATTGATGATTACTTGTTGTATAGATAACATGACAACAACCTAGGGCTGTTATTAATGATGGGTTATGATTGAAACGTGTTACCTTTGATTGTTGATGGTGTTTTGATGATTAAAGGGGTTTTTAGTTAGATTTGGGGTTGTTTTTGGGATGATTATGATAAGGTTATGATAGGGGTTTCTTGTTCATAATGATCCGAGTATGATAAACTGATTATTGATCGATTTCAGAAAGTTTCCTAATTGGGTAATATTTTCATGCATGGTGATGTGACATCTCCATAATTTACCATTTTAGGAAACTTGTAAAACGGATAGATTTTGGGGTAAAATTGGTAGGGTTTCGTAGGAATATACTAATGATGCTTGACTGCTGTAACTCGTGATGTTTCGTGATGTTTTCGGATGTTTTTCGACGCGTTTTTGGAAAAATCTGACATCAGGGGCGAACCTGGAATACCTTCGACCAGTCGAACGGTCGAAGGTGGATTCCAGGGGGCGAACCTGGAAGTTAAAGGGGCGAATGTGCTACAAAGGGGCGAAGGTGGAAGGAAAAGGGGCGAAGGTGGAATTTCAGAGACACATTCGACCAAACAGAGACACCTTCGACCACTTACAAGCCACCTTCGACCACCCAGAACTACATTCGACCCTACATTAACAAAAATGAGATTTTTGATACAAACTAAGTGTTTTATGCTTGAACCTTGTGTGTAAACTATGTGTACTTGGTTAGTTAGGGTAATGGGTCACCAACGGGATGTCGGGTCGGTCTAGTGTGTCGGTTAAACATTTAAACACGTTTTAAAACATACTCGGTTATGATCTGGACAATCGGGGGCTAGATAACCTTATGGTTATTAGTCGGAACACTTATGTGAACATTTTGATAGATCTCCGGTAGAGGGATTATCAAGGGCTAAACATCTTTACTTATATTTGAAGAACGCTATCTAAGGTGAGTTCACGGCCCCACTTTTACTGCTTTAACTTTTGGGGGAGAAAACATGCGCTAAACTGTTTTGGTAACATATGTCATACTATGGTTTTAACTTTATATTGCTATACGATCTTTTGGAAAGTCCCGGGGGAAACCATGAATGTGCGGGTTTGCACAACGGGGGAAATGTGGATAGATCTATTGGGCGTGACCTGCCCCACTCGTCGGCTTGGAGGGCCGGGCGGGTGCATATTGTCTCGAACAGGAACATTATCGTGCTGAACATTACGGGCTGCTAAACATGCTAAACATTGCTAAACGTGTCCAGTAATGGTTTCCAATCGTAGTAGTAATAAAACATACGCCTAGCTAGCGTACTTGGTAGCATTGATATAGTATGGACATGGTAACATTTGGATAACATTTTTGAACAAACCTGTGAACTCACCAGCATTATATGTTGACGTCTTTTGGCATGTTTTTCTCAGGTCGCTAAGGTAGCTACAACGGGAACTAGGCGCACAAGTCTGCACGGGCGTCTAGAGTTAGGAGCATGGTCTTGTTAAACTTTAAACAATGTCTTTTGGGTTGTAAACATTTAAAGCTTCCGCTACCGTTTATGCTTTTATAATTATATCTTTTGGGTATTGTGTTATGCATATAGTGTTGTTTATTGTGACCGTTGACTTGAATCCTGGTTTGTCATGCGCCTCGCGGTAAAACCCCGCAAGTGGAATTTGAGGGTGTGACAGATTGGTATCAGAGCCAATGGTTATAGTGAACTAGGACTGCATTTAGAGTCTAGTCTATAGCCGAGTCGCACACACTAGACGGTCACATACTTGAGTCGGTTTGGAACATGTACTAACCTTGTCGGGGTGTCTTTACATCATCATCGCATTTCTCTGTTACATCATCCGTCCTCGCTCTTGGCTTTATACACTCGTGTGTTCTTCTTCGGGGTTTGAAGGAGAATGAGTTGACTCGTTGGTTTTTGCACGGCAGTGTCGTGTATTGGGGTAGTCTCGCGTACTCTCGAGGTCTGTCCAGGATTCGGACATCTCCCTTTCGTACCCCAATAGACGCACTTGCTCACACATTATCCTGTGCACTTATGCTTGTGATAGCATGATGCTAGATGCCGACATTCGGTGATTTGAGTTCAAGCTGAGGGAAAGCTTGGAGGACCATGTAGAACAGTTTATCATTTCGGGTGCACACGAAATCATAAACTGAAATGCATGAGAATTCAAGTGGACTCTGAACTTGGATGTATAGTCCTGGATTAGGTCTAGACGTAACTTTTCTAGCTACTAGTGGTTGACACTAGCAGTGAATCTGAATCTCTCGATTTCTGATTTGTCAGATCATGTCGGGCGCACGTGGTGGTGGACGTCGTGGTGGTGGTCGTGGCGGCGGTGGCCGTGGCGGTGGTCGTGGTAACATTAACATGACCCAAGCAGAGCTGAACAACTTGCTTCAACAGCAAGTGAACATAGCCTTGGCTGCTTTCCAGGCCGGGCACAATGCTATGGGTGGTAAGTTGGTTCTTACCTGCCTTGTTTCGTTCTTGGGTGTCATGTTTCCTTTGTGGTTTATCTTTGTGTCATGTTTCAGGTGCTGCTGTCAACCCGCCTCCACCTCAGTGTTCTTACAAGAAGTTTAGGGACTGTCAGCCCCATAACTTCGCTGGAACTGAAGGGGCAGTGGGACTGCTCCGATGGTTGGAAAAGGTTGAATCTGTCTTCCTGATGTGTAATTGTCCTGTTGAGGACGGGTCAAGTATGCCACTGCGACATTTGAGGGTCCTGCTTTGTCATGGTGGAATGCTACTACGCAGAACATGGGCTTGGGGGAAGCTCATGCTATGCTTTGGGCGGATTTTGTTCGGTTATTGAAGAGTGAGTACTGTCCCAGGGAGGAAGTACAGAAGTTGGAACATGAAGTCTGGAACTGCAAGATGGTGGGGTCCGAGATCGAGGAGTATACTGTTCGACGCAACGAGCTGGCGGTGTTGTGTCCTGACATGCACACACCTGAGTACCGTAGGATCGAGCACTACATCTCTGGGTTGGTGCCGGAGATTGCTGGGTTAGTAGCTGCTGGGAACCTTCCTACACTGGCTGAGGTCGTCCGTTCTGCACACAAGATGACCAACATGAAGATTTTGGAGGGCGCTTTACCTCCCAAGGGTTCGACTGTGAAGGGTTCTGAAGGCAACAAGAGGAAATGGGAGAATGTGAGTAAGAGTGCAGTGCCGGCGCCGTCTCAACCGGCCAAGAAGACTGAGGGATCTGGGTCGTCTTCTTCGCAGAAGACAGGTGGATACATTGGGAAGCATCCCAAGTGTAACAAGTGTGGCTTTCACCATTCGGGGAATTGTGATCGCGCTCGTTGTCATCGGTGCCATCAGTTGGGGCACCATGCTAAGGATTGCAAGGTGGCACTCACCCCAACTCAGACTCCTGCGGCTACTCCTGCTCCTGCTGCTCAGGGGACTCAGGGGAGACAGGGGTGTTACATCTGTGGTGACACGGGACACTTCAAGCGTGATTGTCCCAAGCTGAAGCAGGGTGATAATGGGAAGGGCGGAAACGGTAACGGTAACGGGAATAGCGGCGGAGGCAGGACTGCGCGTGCTTTCGTCATTGGGTCTGCGGAAGCTAGGCAGGATCCAGACACAGTTACCGGTACGTTCCTTCTCAACAATCGCTATGTTTCTGTTTTATTTGATTCTGGTGCCGATAAGAGTTTCGTATCTGTGGATGTTAGTCAGTTGCTAGATATAGTACCCACACCTTTAGAGGCTAAGTACTTGATAGAATTGGCGAACGGTAAGAACATCGAGGCGACTCATATCCTTAGGGAGTGTCACTTGGAACTGTCGGGTCTGTCATTCCCCATTGACCTTATGCCTGTACCTTTGGGTAGTTTCGATGTCGTTGTGGGCATGGATTGGTTATCGTTGTATCGTGCAGAGATTGTTTGCTTTGACAAGGTTATTCGGATCCCTCTCCCCGATGGAGAGATTCTTTCGGTTCATGGCGAGAAAAGCGGTGCTCCGCTGAGTATCATTTCCAGCATGAAAGCCCGTAAGTATCTTCGGAAGGGCTGTTCGGCCATTCTGGCACTTGTTAACGTTTCTACTGACGATGAGAAGAAGATCGAGGATATCCCGGTGGTTCGTGACTTTCCTGATGTGTTTCCTGATGATTTGCCTGGTCTTCCTCCCCATCGTCAGGTTGAGTTTGGTATTGATCTTGCTGGATATGAGTACGGCTTATCATCCGCAAACTGACGGGCAGAGTGAGCGGACGATACAAACACTGGAGGACATGCTGCGGGCATGTGTCATCGATTTTGGCAAGGGTTGGGAGACTCACCTGCCGTTGGTGGAGTTCTCCTACAACAACAGTTACCACTCCAGTATTGGGGCAGCTCCGTTCGAAGCTCTGTATGGACGGAAATGCCGGTCTCCCTTGTGTTGGGCTGAGGTAGGCGAGAGTCAGCTCACTGGCCCGGAACTGGTGTACGAAACTTCGGAGAAAATCGTACAGATCCGTAACCGTTTGGCAGCTGCGCGGGATCGTCAGAAGAGCTATGCCGATCGCCGTCGCAAACCGCTAGAGTTCCAGGTTGGGGACAAGGTGCTTCTGAAGGTTTCACCATGGAAGGGCGTCATACGCTTTGGAAAGCGTGGCAAGCTTAACCCTCGTTACGTCGGACCATTCGCAATCCTGGAACGGATTGGGCCGGTGGCGTACAGACTTGATTTACCGACGGAGCTCGGTAATGTTCACAACGTCTTCCATGTGTCTAACCTAAGGAAGTGTTTGGCTGACGAATCTCTTGTTGTGCCACTGGAAGAGATCAAGGTTGACGATCGTCTTCGCATTGTGGAGGAACCCGTAGAGATTCTGGATTACAAGATTCGTAGCCTTCGGCGGAGTAAAATCCGCATCGTTAAAGTTCGTTGGAACTCGGATCGTGGACCGGAGTTCACGTGGGAACGAGAGGACCAGATGAAGGCTAAGTACCCTCATCTCTTTCCGAAGCGCGCATTCGAGTCCAGGCATGTTACTGCTGAAGCAGAGTGAATCTCGGGGCGAGATTCCCTTTCAACGTGGGGATGATGTGACAACCGGTAACTTTTCTTTTCGTTCTCTTCCTTTTCGTCTTTTTCATTTTTGGGCTTCGTGCAATTTTCGGGACGAAAATTCTTTCAACGTGGGGATGATGTGACACCCGGCATGTTCGGCTTAAACATAATAGTAACATCTAAGTCTACCTTAGCGAGAAACGTTTATAAACAAACTTAACTGGGTTAGTTGAGTCGGGTCAAATTAGGATTGTCCAGGGTTCAATGATCTGGAGGATCATTGGGAGTCGTTTTGGGAATACATTAGTACCGGGTTCCGTCGTTGGTGACATTACATAAACTAATTAAGTATATGTGTAGATTATGGGTCGTGTGGTGGATTGTACGCTTATACTTGCTTAAATGATGTACGAATAATTATACGTGCCTAAACATGCTAAGTATAGACTATAGATGCATGCTTATGTGTTAGGATGTGTTAGAACGCATTAAACACGACAAACTGGAAAAAGGTTAACATGTGTTAAAAGTGCTGTTAACATGTGTTAAAAATGTGCTGATGACCTGAATGTGGAACTTTGGGCGAATGTGGAAATGGGGTTTGAAAATGGGCGAACGTAGAAACAAAGTGGGCGAATGTGGAAAAGTTCCACATTCGACCACTAAAAAGGGGCGAATGTGGAACTTTTCCACATTCGACCACATAAACTGGGCGAACGTGCAGATGGTATAAATACCATCCTTAGCCATTTTTCACCATTTCACAAACCCTAAACGCCTCCAAACACTCTCTATCAGCTATTAACATTGGGGAAGGAGTTTTTGAGCTTGTTTTTCATAACCTAACTCTCTAAATCATTACAAGTGAAGATCTAAGGTGTGTTCTTCATTACAAATCCTTTTTAAACAATTTTGGCTTGTTTTAATCTAAACCCCAATGGGTCCAGATCTGATATCAACCTATCTTATGAATAAAAACCTTTCCTAACCAAAACCTATTCATAAACAATGAGCTTTTATGCAAATAAACATGTGTTAATATGATATTATGCATTGATTGATGATTACTTGTTGTATAGATAACATGACAACAACCTAGGGCTGTTATTAATGATGGGTTATGATTGAAACGTGTTACCTTTGATTGTTGATGGTGTTTTGATGATTAAAGGGGTTTTTAGTTAGATTTGGGGTTGTTTTTGGGATGATTATGATAAGGTTATGATAGGGGTTTCTTGTTCATAATGATCGAGTATGATAAACTGATTATTGATCGATTTCAGAAAGTTTCCTAATTGGGTAATATTTTCATGCATGGTGATGTGACATCTCCATAATTTACCATTTTAGGAAACTTGTAAAACGGATAGATTTTGGGGTAAAATTGGTAGGGTTTCGTAGGAATATACTAATGATGCTTGACTGCTGTAACTCGTGATGTTTCGTGATGTTTTCGGATGTTTTTCGACGCGTTTTTGGAAAAATCTGACATCAGGGGCGAACCTGGAATACCTTCGACCAGTCGAACGGTCGAAGGTGGATTCCAGGGGGCGAACCTGGAAGTTAAAGGGGCGAATGTGCTACAAAGGGGCGAAGGTGGAAGGAAAAGGGGCGAAGGTGGAATTTCAGAGACACATTCGACCAAACAGAGACACCTTCGACCACTTACAAGCCACCTTCGACCACCCAGAACTACATTCGACCCTACATTAACAAAAATGAGATTTTTGATACAAACTAAGTGTTTTATGCTTGAACCTTGTGTGTAAACTATGTGTACTTGGTTAGTTAGGGTAATGGGTCACCAACGGGATGTCGGGTCGGTCTAGTGTGTCGGTTAAACATTTAAACACGTTTTAAAACATACTCGGTTATGATCTGGACAATCGGGGGCTAGATAACCTTATGGTTATTAGTCGGAACACTTATGTGAACATTTTGATAGATCTCCGGTAGAGGGATTATCAAGGGCTAAACATCTTTACTTATATTTGAAGAACGCTATCTAAGGTGAGTTCACGGCCCCACTTTTACTGCTTTAACTTTTGGGGGAGAAAACATGCGCTAAACTGTTTTGGTAACATATGTCATACTATGGTTTTAACTTTATATTGCTATACGATCTTTTGGAAAGTCCCGGGGGAAACCATGAATGTGCGGGTTTGCACAACGGGGGAAATGTGGATAGATCTATTGGGCGTGACCTGCCCCACTCGTCGGCTTGGAGGGCCGGGCGGGTGCATATTGTCTCGAACAGGAACATTATCGTGCTGAACATTACGGGCTGCTAAACATGCTAAACATTGCTAAACGTGTCCAGTAATGGTTTCCAATCGTAGTAGTAATAAAACATACGCCTAGCTAGCGTACTTGGTAGCATTGATATAGTATGGACATGGTAACATTTGGATAACATTTTTGAACAAACCTGTGAACTCACCAGCATTATATGTTGACGTCTTTTGGCATGTTTTTCTCAGGTCGCTAAGGTAGCTACAACGGGAACTAGGCGCACAAGTCTGCACGGGCGTCTAGAGTTAGGAGCATGGTCTTGTTAAACTTTAAACAATGTCTTTGGGTTGTAAACATTTAAAGCTTCCGCTACCGTTTATGCTTTTATAATTATATCTTTTGGGTATTGTGTTATGCATATAGTGTTGTTTATTGTGACCGTTGACTTGAATCCTGGTTTGTCATGCGCCTCGCGGTAAAACCCCGCAAGTGGAATTTGAGGGTGTGACAGTCTAACAAGAGAATTCGAGAATATTGTTGTGGCTATAGAAGAAACAAAGGATATCTCTTCTTTACCATTGGAAAGCCTATTAGGCTCTCTTAAAGCTCATGAACTACGTATGAAATATAATGATGCTTCTACATATGAACAAGCCCTTCTTCAATCAACAAGCAAAGAAGATACCCATGACAAAAGCAATAGTTTAGACGAAAAGGATAGAGAAAGAAAAAGAAAATCATACGTACATATTCAATGTTACCATTGCCAGAAATATGGACACACAAGTAAAGTATGCAGGAAGAAAATTAAAGAAGAAAGGAAAATGGAGAGTCAATCCCTTCATGGAAAATAAAAGGAAGATGGAATTACATGATGACTAAGCTAACAGACCCCATAGATGTCACAGAAGAAAAACTCCTATGGATGGTACAGGTCCCATGGATGGTACAGGAAAAACAACTCCCATGGATGACACAGAGATAGCATCATATGACTAGAAACTGATGAGAAGCAAGCAACAAATATCTCCATCAATAAACAAGATACAAGTTCTCCCAATCTAGCTTAAGGGAGGGTATTGGAATATAAGCTAGATATTATTATTAGTATATATGTAGATTAAATCTAGATTATAAATATGTATTAGTTATTAGTATGATACTTGGCTACATAATGGGTCAAATTATGAAGAAGGACAACAGCATACATCAAACAAAAGGCGGGGACTTATTGTGAAATGACCAGATTGCCCTTGCAGTTAGTTTGGCGGCAAATTATCAACCGGTGGCAGTTAACAAAACAGAATAGTCACAATGTTTCAACAAGAAACTGCCAACAACACATGTCAGTTCGAACATATAAATACAAGTATTCGTGTATCATTTCTGGTTACTAAGATTGTATTCAATTCAATCCAATTATCTTTGTAAACCTTGTAAACATTCTGTCCGAATCATTCCTTCAATACAAATCAATTATATTCAAGTTGTTCGATTGTAGTTTGTCATTATTGTGTGTATATTATCATAATTATTCCGCTGAAAAACAGTTTCTGGGCCAACAACACCATGACGCCATCTAACCACTACGTGATGATTACACATATGCTAAACAGTTGAATTGGTTCAATATAATTTTGTTATAAGCATCTTGTGTTTTGGCGTATCTAAATGTCTTCATATACACTCACGTGAGAACATATAAATATATGATGTATGGGTAATGATTTTGTATATTTGTATCTATGTATGTGTGTATATCTTCTCACGTCAGTACCTTATATTAAAATTTATGCAAGTAAGTTCAAGTTGGATAATATTCAATTAATGGAGTTTTCAGCTAAGATATCAAGGTTACGTAATGTATTCAGATATAAGACCCGACTATTTTTTTATATTAATATAAAACTTAGTTCTTTGTATTCAACCTTACCTAGATAAAATGCAGCCCGTCATGCTGTAAATGGTGTACGACAGGGGCGGATCTATAGTAATA
This sequence comes from Ambrosia x helenae, assembly GCA_030844895.1. Taxonomy (NCBI): domain Eukaryota; kingdom Viridiplantae; phylum Streptophyta; class Magnoliopsida; order Asterales; family Asteraceae; genus Ambrosia; species Ambrosia x helenae. Next base: position 110,997,421 of record CM061231.1, on the reverse strand, counting down.
GCAGGGTGTGTGGACGTTGCGGTTTAACTTCGCGCGCGTAGTGGAAAATTAGTGAAAAATTTGTTTGTTTACGAAATTTGAAAAACGTTGCTACTAAAATGAAAAAAATGAAAAACGTTACTACTGAAAAATGTTTCTAGATCCGCCACTGTACGACAAGATGTGACCAAAGAGCTCGGTTTCTTTCTATAAGAAATAAGCCGACACATGGTGATTCTCTAACAGAGCCCGTTGTTTTTTTGGAAACTAGGTTCTATGTATTTGTTCAACTTGTAAGGGGGGGACGGGGCACCAGGACGGTCGGCCATCGAGGGTTCCAACCCACAAAAGAACTCGACCACAACCCATGAAGGTTGGCTTTCGGGTTGCTTTCATCGGGTTCTTTACCCGATGAAAGGGGGTATCTTTATGAGTGTTTTGAATTTAGTGATGGAATGTGATTGGTGGGTGTAATGTGAGGGTACTTGAGGGTAGGTACTGCCAGTAATTTTGTTGTTTGAGGGTAGTTATAAGAGTAAAAATGAGGTGGCGATACAGAATTCTTAGGTGTAGGGTAGAAAATGGTTATGCCACTTCCTCCCTAGTAATTAAGTCCGTGTATTAAGATTTCACATACTTTAAGTGACACTTAATAAAGTGATCGCCACCTTTACTGATAGATCATCGCATAATTGTTTTTTAACGACCAACAAATCGAACCTGAGCAGTTTTACTTTTTTATTTTTTCCATCTTTAGTGTCTAATGGTTTCACTTTTCACTATCTATCACCAATTCAATTAAGGAAAATCACCATAATAGCCTTTGACTTGATTGAAAAGCCAAAACTGCCAGCTCAGATGCCTCAGGTGAGATGCCTAACGGAAAACGACGCTTAAGTCATCTGAGTGGTCTTTAGGGACGCCTGAGTGGTTTTGGAGACGCCTGAACGGTCTTCATGCCAAAGTCGTTTGAGGGATCTTGGCCTCCGTGGGGATGCTTCACATGGCTATTTTCGCTTTGAGTAAAGTGCACGGATGGTCCCTGTGGTTTGCTCAAATTTAAACTCTGCTCCTCAGCGTTTCGAAATTACATGTATGGGATCTGTGGTTTGTATTTTGTTTCATTGATGGTCTCTGACTTGGATGGAGGTTAAGTTTTTCAATTAACTCCATGTGAAATTACTAAATTACCCCTCTTTAAAAAAACAAAATATTATAAACACACACACACACTCTCTCTCTATGTCTCTCTCAACCACCTGCACACCCATCTACCATAACCAAAGCCCCGGACAACAACCATCACCGGCCACCACCACCAAACCAACCACCTACGCCGTCACTTACAAAGATGATTAGGGTTTAGCTTCACGTTTATACTTTCTGTGTTATTTATGTTGTATAAACAAAGGTAATTATAATAATAAAAACATTATTATTATTATTTGCTACACCAGTTTGTTGGTCAGCCATCGAATCTTGAAACGACTGAAGCAAAAGCTTCAGATTTTGATTCTGTCCAAAATTATTATGAAATTGCATACCGGAAGAACCATTATTATTATTATTATTATTCCCCACCGTTGTTACTGAACCTGAACTGTTGTAGCGTGAAGAGCATACACTGTGCATGTCATGTGGCCCCTTTAAAAGCAAAGATTCAAACCATTTACTGTGCCGGTCCAGCTTCTCTTTGCGCCCCTTTAAAAGCAAAGATTCGAACAATGGTAGGGTTTGAATCTTTGCTTCGTTCCAACATCTCTTTGCATGCCCTGAAGAATTAGGAATTAGGAATCTATGCCTCTTAAGAATTAGGAATATATGTCACGTGGCCTGAACTGTTGTAGCGTGAAGAGCATACAATGGTAGGGTTTGAATCTTTGCTTCGTTCCAGCTTCTCTTTGTGCCTGTCAGGTAGGGTGGTGGTGGTTGGAGGAGGAGGAGGAGGAGTGGTGTTGGTGGTTTGAAGAGGGGGTGGTGATGGTGATGGTGGTTTGCACAGGGAGAAGAGGTTTTTATTTGAGTAAAGTCCTATTTGAGTCCCTGTTGTTTTACCATTTTAACTACTTGAATCCAATTTTAAAACCTTTAACCCTCTAAGTACCTGAGGTTTCCAGTTACACCTATTTGAGTCCAATTAGATAACTTTGGTTAAGTTTCTTTGTTGACTTTTGTGAAAAGGACTAAAATGCCCCTTTTTATAAATTTTTGTGTTATAATATATTATTAAATAATATATATATATAAACATCCTATTTTATAATTATTAATATATGTATAAAAGTATAGGGTTGGGTTATTCTACAAAGGCTACAAAAAATGAGAAAGGTGAGAAGGATACAAAAACACAATAGATCATCAAATATGACACAATGAGCCACAAAATATAACACAGTGCCAAAAAATATAACACAATGCTGAAGAAAAAAGACAAGATGAATTGAAAAAATGACACAACAATGAAAATAAGAAAAAGATACAATGGTACATAAAAGACACAATGATATAACGCGTATTCTAAAAACTACAAGCTAAAACCCCAAAAAAAACGAAGACCTAAAAACTAACGACGTAGGGTTCGATAAAACGATTCCAATGCCGCTTGAATAAGTTCAATCGGAGTCCGTTTGATACCCTTCCTACGACTTCCTATTTTTCTTTCACTGTGTATTTGATGCTAACCCTAAAAGTATATACATCTATATATATATATATATATATATATATATATATATATATTGCAAAAGAATTAATCCTACATGTCATACTCTTATGCAATCTCTCCTTTGAGAGATGCCACATACGATGTGATGTGTCAACTCTAAACTAATTAAAAAAAAAGAAATAAATATGATTTAACCTAATCTATTATAATCTTTAACCTAATCTATTAAATACCTAATCTACTAAATCTAAATATTAAACTTTTATTATTTTATCTCTCGTGTTTCCTCCCATAACTTTTAAACGTTAATATCTTTTATCTTTCCAACGAGTACCATAGTGCTATATAAAAATCAGAGAAAAAAATTACTATTTTTTGTAACCCGGTAGGTATTGTGTCGGGTTTGGGATTAGTTTAAAAAAATTGTGGGTTTGGGTCGGGTCTGGGATTAGGTGATACCCGACCCGATTACCTGAAACAACATACCCGAATACCTGAACTACATACCCGATCATATACCCATGAATTTTTTAACGCATCACATAACCCTTAGACTAATGCGTTCGATATTTCAATAATTAACTTTTTTTTTTCTTATTTCATGTTAGTTCTTTTTAGAATAATCGATTACAAACTTCCGAATTCATTTGTAATGGCACTAGATTTATACCCCGGCGCATAGATTCATTTTTTTTATATTTGAATATGATAACTTATGGCAGAGATTTGTTTAAAACAATAATAATAATAATAATAATAATAATAATAATGTATTTTATTATGTTATATTAGATATTTCAACCCGGGACGCTCCGGGATAAAAACTAGTATATATATATATACATATATCACACAAACCTGAAATATCTCTTTCTCTCTCCACTACCACCACCTCCACCTGTAACCATTGCCACTGCACCACCACCTATACCATCGCACCTCCCCACCACACCACCCCCACTGTAACACCATCACAGATTCTTACCACCACATCATATAACTCACCGCCCACTGCATCATTCCCATCGGACTCAACCACCAATAGATTTTCAGATCTATAGATCCTTTGAGTGAGAGAACATTGGTTCAGTTTGTGGATTTGAATCACACAAGATGAGGTGTCTTTTCCCAGCATCAAAGACCTGTAAGTCGCCACCTTAAGCAATTTCGGCAGTCACCACGACAACTGCCAAAACATTGATATTGGAAAACATCACGATCAATTACCTGTTATAGTGGCGGCGATGATATAGAGTATAGAGAGAGAGAGAGAGAGAGAGAGATGGAGTAGGGAGTTAAGAGAGGGATGACCTTAAATTTTAACATGCTACCGTTGTGGGTCTAGAAAGGGAACTTATCTTCACGACTAGGGTGAACTTAATGTGGCCGGAACCCTTGCTGAAAAACTGGCAGAGAGAGGTTGGGGTGTTGCGTTGGGTCGACGGTTACTTGAGAGAGGTATAGTAGAGATACCAGGTGGTAGAGGTAGTGGTGCGGTGGCAGTGGTTAGTAGTGGAGGTGGTGGTGGAGAGAGAGAGATATATTTCAGGTATGTGTGATATATGTATATCTAAGGATGAGCATTTTGTAGCGAATACCAAACAGATAAGGATCCCGTACTGAACCGAGGGTGTTCGGTATCAGTATCGGTATTCACATTTAGAGGTTTTCGGTATCGGTATTTTAAGGTAAAATACCGATACCATACCGGCACCGGTACCGAACCGATACCGCATCGTATGTTTTCGGTATCGGTATTGGGTTTTTAGAATTTTCGGGATCGGTATCGGTTGGTACCGATACCGTCCCGAGCTCATCCCTATGTATATCTATATGCTTTTATACATATATTAATAATTATAAAATAGGATGCTTATATATATTTTTTTATTTAATAATATATTATAACACAAAAGTATATAAAAGGGCATTTTAGTCATTTTCACAAAAGTTAACAAAAAAACTTAATCAAAGTTATCCAATTGGACTCAAATAGGTGTAACTGGAAACTTCAGGTACTCAGAGAATTAAAGGTTTTGAAATTGAATTCAAGTAGTTAAAATGATCAAATCACAGGGACTCAAATAAGACTTTACTCTTTTTATTTTTTTTATATAGTGGGGGTATTTCGGTCATTTTACATGACTTAACTGATAAAATTTAATGACGTTAGCTGATAGGAACCAAAATGTTATAGAATGTCAACGTTGGGGACCATTGAAAATATATGAGGGCATACGTGAAATTTGGGCAAACCACAGGGACTATCCGTGCACTTTACTCTTTCGCTTTTTATAAAAGTCAATGGCTAAAATCGTGATTTTCCTTTAAAATAATATTTAAATTATATATAAATAAACTTAATTAAAAAACAAAGTGTTAAAAAGATGTGAGGATGATTGTTTTGATTGCTCCTCTAAATTAATTCACCATTAAAAAAAGTAGCTTGTAGGCATTTGTACTAGGGTGGGGTTTCACACCGGTGTAAATTTCCCTCGAAACAAAATTTGCCCAGTTATTCCAAATCCAAATCTCCCATTGACCCAACTTTTAACGCTTTGAATTAAATGTTTCTTTTATTTTTTCATTCTTCAAATAGACCAAGATAAAACAATAAAAAATGTACTATGCTCAGATGTACCTAAATTACGTACCAGAATAATTCTCCAATAGCCATAATGACCTAGAAAAAATGATACACAACAAAGGAGCAGTAAAAACGGTGGGCTCACTGTGGTAATGTTTCTTTCAGGATTTGTCTTGACAATCCAAAACAGTAACATGTTCGAGTTTAATAGAAAACAGTTGCTAACTAATTTGAAACGTAATTTCTTAATAAATATATATCAATTAATTCACGCTCTTAATCATTTAAAATAACAGATTTAAACTAATTTTATTTGTCTTATGCTTATTGAAAACTAACATATCCTGTTTGAATATCCGTAACATGAAAATTGTTAAAACATAACAAAATGTTGGTTCACAATAATATTGATGAATAACAAAAGTTGTAAAATTCTATTATAAGTTATATTAAAACATAACTCAAAATCATTGTAGCTGTTATAGTGCTACGGTGTTGGTTTGTTTTCTACATTTGTTAAAGTTTCAAATTAATCCCTTGGAGTGGTGGGAGTGGTGTGTAGGGTCGTGACAAGATTTGATATACCGAGCACGTATGATTGATTTGAAGGCGGAATCAACGGATCGATTGTTGTTAGATATGAGATATGAAGTTGGAAAAGTATGAAAATGATAAACACACACAACACACTCAAAAATTGGGCAGCACTTCGTGTTAGATATGAAGCAAAAGTTACAAATAACAAACCAAGTGGTCCTATTTATAGGCCTCCCTCTTACGCCTAGAGGCTTCCAGGCATAGGGGGTTCATTCGCATGTAGTGCTAGGCGTATGAGACTCTCATACGCTTGGTACTTTACCTAAGTACCAGATTTGCCCCTCGGACCCATAAATGCTGCCCATTAACACCCAAAATGTACATATGAGACCCTAAACACATATTTAAGCTAGGACATGGCCGTTGGGTGCACTAACAGATTCCTCCTTGGACCTAGCTAGATATCTTCAAAACCTTACTTCACTGCAACCAAACTTCAGCCTTCACTAGCAACCTCCTCAAGCTTCGAGAACCGAGACCTTCGACCAATCATACCTAGAATGTACCTTCATAGCATAACAATACCTAACTATCTTCTGGAAACGAACAACTTGGTCTGCATCTTGATCATGGAAGTGAATCTGATTTAGGTGCAAAGTCTTCATGTTAGCTTTAGAAAGATTCACAAGCCACATCGGATCATATGATCTAATCTTGCAGCAGATCTTTGGGTCGTTCTTCAGCATAATTACAGCTTTAGTCATTAGATAATCGTAATACAAGATGATGAACTTGTCTGAGAAAACCTGCTATATCGGAACAAGTGGGATTTTGGCCATGATTTTAGGTGGTGTAATCTTGTGCTTCCAAATCGGCTTTCCAGTAATCAGATGTATCTATTTGGACCGGTAGCTCTTTGGATACTGTTGAGTCACATACACCCACATGGTGTTGCTCTCTTTCTCAATCAGCTTCTTGAACACGCTCAGCGTGTTGCTTGTCTTGATTGGCTTCTTTCTAAATCACGAACGTACCAGTATGGTAAGGACTTGATCTTGTAATCATTCTCAAAATACAGGATGCCTGTCTCAAACATGATCCCATTAGCATCTACGTGAGCAACATAAGTCCAACTCATAATATTCCCAGACATGAGATTCCATTTCTGGTTCATCCTCTTTGCTTGGAGTGGCTTAGCTAGTCGTCTCTTGTACCATGCATCACATGCTATCTGAACCCTTGCTTTTCTTTCTTGGTTTGATTCTGGTTCATTCAGCGGCTAAGACTTCAGATACTTTTCAACTGGATCATAATCGTATGGCTTTGGGATTGGGATCTCCACACGCACATGTTCATCATCCTTAATGACATATTCAGGGTATTCTTCATCAGTGATATCTTCAATTTCAATATCGTCCAAAGACTCATCTTCATTAATATTCTGAGTATTGTCAGTTAGAATGATTTGTTCATATGTAAGCCCGAAAACCCTAGCAACATCTCCACGAGACATTTCTGAAGGTATTTCGCCTTCCTCCAGATCTATATACGGCTTTGTTACTAGGTTACCATCATCATTTGTGATGAACATATTGTAGAAAGTCAGCACACATTTAATCGACACTTCTTTTGACGCGACTACTTCCCTGAATATTGTTTGATCCTCTTCAGTAGGACCTGGTTGGGTAGATGATTCACCCATACCAGATCCCTACTCCCATCATGAGACTCGTTAGATCTCTTCTCCCTGAATTGAGAGTCATCAGTCTTCCTTTTCTGACTATTGGCTCCACCATAAGGACCTGCATCTTCATTATCACCATCAGATCCATCCTTCCCCGACTCATGATCATCTCCAGAGTGCTTATCATCTTCATCATCACTTTCACTGCCATCAACATCATCACCAACACTAGCTGTGAGTCTTTGATGTTGATTCAAGTAAGGATCAACTCTTCTTTTTCAGTTTCTTATTCTCTGACTCTACAACAACAAGACGATTCACAACTTCATCACGAGAATCCATTAATTGTCGAATCTCTTGCTCATTGTTAGTTAGCTTGAGCATCGCCGCATAAAGAGTAGCAGATAGTCCTCTGTTTTCAGCTCTTGTTTCATTGATGATTGTAAGGAACTGGTGATCTCTTTGTTCTAATTCAGCTAACCGACACTGGTTCTCAAAGTTTTGTGCTAAATGAATGTGTAACATGCTCACCAGGTTGTTGATTTGAGCTTGGAGAGATGGACCAGATGATGTGGTTGGGACAGGTGAAATGGATAACATGAAAGGTACTTGTTCGATTTGATAGGGAAATTGAAACTAAGGGACTACAATCTCAGAAGTAAGTCTTTGCAATTCTTCATCAACTGAAAACTGAGTGGATAAAGAAGGCATAGAAGTTGCAACTGAGACCTTTTCTTTTGTGTCTGAGTGTGAAAATGGAAAATCAAACATGTTGACCTTGCCCGACGGTGACATACATTGGAATGGCTTTTTGGCGCGATCCAGATATTTGTTCAAGATTCGAACATCTCCCTCCTATACTCTAATGGACACACTAACTCACACACTATCTTGCACTTGTACTTGTTATAGTACACCTCTAAGTGATTGTTCACTTAGAGATTCTTATCTGTATTGCAGTTTAGATTAGACGAGCTTGTAATGCCTATCTATGATATTTTGGCTAGATGGTTTGTAGTTGATATAGATTCGTCTAATCGGGATGCTCTTTTTCTCTCATGAGACATGTTTGCTAGAGATCGATTGTTTGTGATGATTCTAATGTCTCACTCGTTTGTGATATCAGAAGAATGTCTATTGTACATGGAGGAAGACGCGGTGGTCGCAACGATGGATGCAGCGGTGGCCGTGGAGGAGGTCGTTGAAACATCAACATACATCGGGTGGAATTGGACAACCTTCTTCAGGAGTAGGTGTCTATTGCTTTGGCTGCTTTCCAAGCCGCTCAGCAGGGCCTTGGTTGTTATGCTGCTCATTAGCATGCACCTCAAGATAGATGTTCGAGTTGTCTTCTATTATCTTCAACTTTTCTAGACACCTCTCCTAGTTTATGGTCAATGGCATTGTTTATCATCCCCAAATGGGTTTTTTTTTTAAGTTCCATGGCTGTCATGAATGTTTGGAGATGAGCAGAAAGGAGTTGAGGAACCATTTAGTATAAAGGTCCTGCTGGGCTGCATAGATGGTTGGTTAGGCTTTTTGTTGTTGTGAATGGTGTGTTTTTGGGTGATCCTTAGTATTAACTGGGGATGGCACTTTTGGGGAATGTGGGTTTAAGTGGTCTTTAACCTGCTCATCTGTGACCAACTCATTGAGTTTGGATACATCAGAGTCAGGACCTTCAGAACCAGTCGTTAATTCCTTGAACTTTGAATCATCATCCAAATTAATGGAATCGTCTGAATCCCTGACAATATCATCAATGATGAAGTCATCAGTTGTATCATGAGTTAGGCCCCACCTAATTGTCTCATGAACCCGTTTTTCTTGGTAATAGGGTTTTCATGCCTCAGGCATAAATCCTTCATCAGCAATTGCCACATATGAGGTCTTAACTATGTTACTACTGTCCTCTAATCCTCCACAGGGTGGTAAAAGAGTAGTAGCAGCCTCAAATGTACCTAAAGACTCTAAGTTTGGGCTTAGAATCCTTGGTTCTTCCTCATCTCTTGGGTTCGAGCTGATAACATTCTCATCATTGTCTATATCTGTGTTTTGATCCCCTGTTTTATGTGGTGATTGGGATTGACATTTTCTGATGAAATGTTGTCTTTCAGCTTAGAGAGAATATTAGCTATCTCAACTGCTGTTTGTGATGGTTCTTGTTCAGCAGTTTTAGGGTCAGCGGTTGGGTCTGTTTCAGTAGTTTCAAAAGAAGGGTCAGTAGTTATGGTCTTTTTGATTTTCTTTCTTGAAAACTGAATTGATATGGGTGCTCTTGTGGGTTTTTTTAGATGGATGAGACTGAGAGGAAGTTTCAGTCACACCTTTTAAAAGTGCAGATTGCACATTAGTAGTTTCAGGCATCTCATCTTTCTGGATTGCTTTTCTTTTTGGGTTGGTGGGTTTGGTTTTTTGTTGTTTGGGTTGTTTAGGCTTTTTAGGAATGGGTTTGGAAGATGTTGGTTCCTTGGGGACTGTGGCTTGTTCCCCTTGGTCATCTTCTAGCATGAGTGCCGGGTTGTTATGCCTAGAGTATGCTTGTGAGATCAAAGGGTTTAAAACAGTTGTTTTACCCACAAGTACATCTTCTCCAAGTTCTTTAATAATGCACTGTATAATGAACCTTGGATACAACAAAAATTTCTTTTTATCATTTTGGTGATGCAACACCAACTTATTGAAAATGTATGATGATGACCTGTAAGTAGTTTCATTCACAATGGAATGAAAAATAGGCTGTAAAGTTGAGGGCATCTGATTAGACGATCCAGTTTTTGGACTCAAACAGATGATAATGTAATGAAACAAAAGTATATATTTTGGATCAAAATATTTCTTATAAATAGTAGCATGTGATAGAGTACGTTGGTAACCACACTCAGTTATGGTTGATTGAATTGTTTCACTGGGAATTCGATCAGGCGCTTCAGCATCATTCAGACCTAGTCTGATTCCCAGGGTAGCCGGTGTGATTTCCATAACTTTTCCTTTGATCATCGTCTTCAGGGAAGTGACCTTACCATTAACAGTAACAGTCTCAGCGTTTGCCCAGAACTCATTGAGAGTTTCAGTGTGGATTGGTCGGTCAATGGTGGGATAAACCCATCTATTTATAGACTTGATGATACGTACATGAGAAGTATTCAAAACAATATAATAATACTACAACAATCTGTAGTATTGGAACTTGTACAAAGACTTTAACAAAACTATTATAATACTAAACTACTGAAGTACAAAGGCAGTGGGAAGCTTTTAAAGAAGTACTGATGAGTGACAAACTTCTGATGAGTAATCTTCAGGAGTTTGTCTTCAGTAGCTGTTCTTCAGATGTTTGTCTGGTTCATCTTCAGAACTTCTGATTTTTTTCTCTTCAGGACATGTTATCAACTTTTTCCAGGACTTTGCAGTCTTCTACTTCAGCAGTACAAAATATACAGAGGATATAAGACTAAGGTTTATACTGGCTTGTCAATCCTCTTTAACCCAACAATTTTTCATTCTATAATTTATGTAATGCAGTTTAAAAGGAAAATCTCAAAATTTAGACTAAAAATACATAAATACATTAACATTATAGCGATTATTTAATGGAAATGCTAATTAGAACATTTGGGTTAATATCAATAGTAAAGTTCATAAATCATAATGTGTGTTAATAAGTTTATTGGTACTCATAGTTCCAAGGGTTATAATTAACAATTAAAGGGTTCTTTGTTTCAGCTCTTAATAAGATAGATGTTTGAATCAGTCAAACATAATTCTTTCAGATTGTTTGTTTCGTGAGCAGATGTTTGAATCGATCATACATTTTTCTCTGGATAGGTAACCATTATACTGAATCTGAATTATTCAGAATTCTTACTGATTAAGCAATTATCCATTCAAAAGAAAAAAAAAACATAAGTTTCTTAATCGGGACCTATCAATATGTATTTTTTTATTAATTATTTTTTTCAAACTAGTGCTGATGAAGAAACTATTTAACAAAATATAGTGTTGTGAAAAAAATTGTTTCTCTCTAACTTCATTGGATGAGATTCAATACAACAATAGTTAAATAAAAAGTGTAAAAGTAAATGTATTTTTATTTTCTTTAAGATTCATGAAATCATACTTATCAATTTGATAAGTATATCGGCTTGCAGCTCTGATTTTTTCCTTACTTTCGTATTATTTCATCTTCCCCTTTTTTACTACAAAATTCATATATAATTTATGACAATTAAATATTTATCTTTCTATATCTATCTATACATATAATATTTAAGAGCAATTTTTGACACATGACATTCATTTACCCCCTAGCAATTAATTCTCCTCCATTGGTGATCCTACATGGCACATTGAGAGAATTAATAAAATTTTCTTTTTTTTTAAATCAAAAATCCCGAAATAATTAATTAATATGTTGACTTTTGGAGGAGACAATTCTCATTTATTACAATTATTAACTTTCCTAATTTTAAAAGAATTCTTCCCTTATACTCTTCCTTTACAAAGCTTTCTTCCCTTACAAAATTTAGATGATTAAATAATCAGATGGAACATAACCTGTATCTCAAATTCGTGTCATCATCCTCTCCATTTCCACAAACCCTAATCAGGCGATCGTTCGAATCAACCATTCTTTTACCGTGTTCTTCAGCTTCAATCCAAGGTTTTATCTCTTCCATTCTTTATTAATCAAATCGTTCTTCATGTCAATGTTTTCTCTTTATTTTTTTCGTGTTTTTTCCAGATTTCTTTGTCGATTAAGGTATGTTGTCTCTGTTTTGACTGATTTCAATTATTTATATACTTGATTTTGTATTGATGTTCTTGGTTTTACTGATTGTTCTTGGTTTTTTGTTTATTATTGTTCAGTCATGTTAATTGTTTTGATTTTGTATTGATGTTTTAGGGTTTATATTTTAGCTTTCGATTTAGGGGTTTTTAGGGTTCGACTGATAAGATTAAGTTTTGATTGATTGCTCTTTATTTTTTGATGGATTATTATTAAGACTGATTAGGGTTAATGAGTGATTAGTGTTCGACTGATAAGACTAATGTTTATGTTTTAGGTTTCGAATTAGGGTTAATGTTTTAGGTTTTGGTTTAGGGTTAAATTGATGTTTAAAAAAAACCTACGAATGGATTGTTATGATTTAGCCACATGGCACTTTGTTAGAATTAATAAAATTTTCTCTTTTTTTACATCAATAATCATTCAATTACTTTTGGTCAAAATCATTTACTAATATTATTATTAACTTTTCTAAAACCTTGCTCAATCATAATTTATAAGAATTTTAGTTTTTTTTTTTAAATCAAAAATCATTAATTACTTTGGTCAAAATCGGTCAATAATATTAAATACGTATTTAAAAATAAAAATGAATAAAATGCTTCATCTTCTCTTTAAGGTTTGATTTATTAAGACTGATTAGTGGTTTAAGTGTTAGATTTCGAATTATGTTTAATGTTTAAGGTTACGATTTATGGTTAAATTGATGTTTTAAGAAAGCTACGAACGGATTATTATGCTTTTAGGTTTCAATTTAGGGGTTTATGATTTAGGTATCGATTTAGGGATTTTTTTTTTGTTCAATTGATGTTTTAAGGCTTATGTTTTTCAAAAAACAAGGTTTGTTCAGGCTTTCTAATGTGGTTAGAGGTGACGGTAATTAGGTAGTTTAGTTTATGACGTTATTTTGGTAGGATGAAAACTTTTGGTGGGTAACTTTTGACTAAAATGGTTTGTGGTTTGTACTGACCAACTTTTGCACGTTTACTACTCATGTGGTAATTCGTGAATTTTGGGGTTTTTTATGTTTAGAATCACTAATATTTTGGGTTATTCTTATTAGTTAAAAACACTATATTTTGCATATTATGTTATGGATATTAGTGGTATATATTAATGTTATTTTGTTGTTTAGGAACTAAGATAGTAAACATAGTTGATAAGGGTTTCTTTTTAAAAAAAAAAACTGTTTTTAAAACAATAATGTTATTTTTTTAGTAAATGGTTTGACCTTTCTTAAAAATTCATTGTAATCTCTTATTAATAACAGTTTTTGTAATTATGGAAATAATTTAATTTTTAACAACCAACCGTGATATTTAATATTATTGATAAAACATTAATTCTTATTTTCGGTTAGTAAATGGTTTGACTTTTTTTTAAAAATCATATTAATTTCTTATTAATGTCAATGTTTGTAATTATGGAAATAATTTATGTTGTACACAACCATCTGTGATTTTTTAAAAAAATTTCCTTTTGAAAAAAATAATTGTTTTTTTCGGTTAGTATATGGTTTGACTTTTTTTAAAAATTCATATTAATTTCTTATTAATGCCATTTTTTTAATTATGGAATAATATTTTATGTTTTACAAACCATACTTGACAAACAATCAAAAGTAAATTTTTGGTAAATTGAAATCGTGCAATTTTAGCAAATAAAGAATCAAGGTTTGACTTTGTTTTTTAAAATTCAAACACAATCTTTGAATGCAAAACAGATTCAGTTTTTTTTTTTTACTTCTAACAATTTCTGAGTTTTTATTAACTATAATATTTTAAATTTTTTTCAACAGAAAAAATAACAATTACTAAACCCAATCAAACAAATTTAACAAACAATTAAAATAAATTTGGTAGATTGCCATCTTTAAATTTTAGAAACAAACATTCAAATTTTAGAAATAAACAATCAACCTGTTTTTTGGTAAATTTAAAACATTGAAAGATTGAAATTAACCATTCAATAATTTTTTTAAACATTAATTTGTAGTTTTTTGGTTTATAAATTTAACATTTTAGTTAATTATTTTTTTTTGATACTTTTAGCAATGTTTGACTTCTTTAACCACCTTAATTGTTTGACACGGTTTGACTTTTTTTAGTCAATAGATACTAACAAACAATAAATTATATTTAAAAAATATACCTATACAACTTAAAAATCTACGGATTATATATGTTTAAGTTTATTTTAGGTATATTGAAATTTTTACATTTTATACCTATACATTTTAAAAATCGTCTATAATTTAAATAAAAAAAATTCGAATTTTTAATTATAGCAACATTTTAATCTAAATTAATTATAGCAACATTTTAAGCTAAATTAATTTTGATTTCCATTTTATATTACTTGTGTTTTTTTCATTTAGCTTATGGTTTTTTTTAACGAATTTCATATATTTTACATCTTTATTTATATGCTAATGGTATTATGCAAGTAATTTATTTTTATTAACAGTTCTCTCGAATGAAGAAAAAAATAAGAATGCGGTCGAGTGTCGCAAATTTAGAAAATTACAACTAGATGCCAAGAGATGCAAGGTCAATAATCCTACAAATGATGGAATACACCAAGTGGAGTATTTAATTGCGACTCCATTGAATCTTCACACCGTTTCAATGTGTCTAAAGATGTGGTGTATAAAGAAATATTTAGTGATATTTGAATACAATGTGTATTGGTTTCTTTTAAATCTTCATAAAATATTTCTGCTACATTTTTTTATATGTTTTACCCCTCAAAATAATTGTACGTTGGTGAACCGCGTGTAATGCGGGCAAAGATCTAGTACTACAATATAAAGGGAAAGACATAGGCAAATATTTTCAAATTGTCAAAGTTAAGATGACATTTGAAAAGACAGATGCTTTAAATTTATAATGTCATATAAATCTTTTCCATATTACCCCTTGATGCATTGTTACTTGTACATTCACAGCCTTCACTCTTCACATATTATTTTACATGAATTTTAAGATGACATAGGAAAAGTCTCATGCTTAAAACCTAAATGTCATGTAATTTATTTCTTTTCTACCATTCATGCAAAACCTACTTGTACATATTCTTTTATTATAACCTTCAATTACCATTAATCTATATCTATAATATCCTTATGTCTATGTTTGTACCACAAAAAACTACACGATTTCACCTCCGCAATGATATCCATCACAATTTAATGTTTATTTAGAAAGGTAGTTTTCGGTTGTAGTATAGACGGACTTATGCCATATAACCACACATCATGTTTTAAGAAAAATGTTTTTAAAGTGGAATTACTATATATGGTGTATGAAAAAATATTAACATCTTTTACACAAACAATGCATTTACTTACATACTTTGTTGGTTTTAAAAATGTATGTTTTCTTATATATTTAAATTATTGCTATTATTTGGTTTTAATTACATACTATATATAATCTATAATCTATATCTATACTACATTATAAAGGAGGAAGCATGGGCAAATATGTTCAAATTGTCCAAAGTTAAGATGACATACCAATGGTTTCTTTACAATTTTCTAAAATTTGCCACTTTTCTTCCCTAAATGCCCCTAAAGATAATTAACTTTTATATGAAAATGGAAATCACCCAAACTAAATAAACACACGGGATAGCAATATTTTTGAACAAATTTCATATAATGGCGATAAAATATAATAATTTATGTTACCACAATGAATAATCTTATCTTAGCTAAACTTGCATGAATTTTAAAACTTTGCCATAATGATAATTATATTATAAACCCCTTTCATATATATGCGTCTACTCAACAGCAAAATGGACGGGATGGTTTGACTCATGCCTACATTGGGTAATTTTTTAGCTGCTGAGTCAAGTTGGATAAATCTATTACAAACTTACAAATCACAACTTTTAAAAACTAGAAAAATGTGGCAGCAGAACTAAAATTAGATATTGAGTTTGTATACATGTAATTACTATAACTTGTAATACTCTACAAAATCAAACATTTCAAAGAACAGTTTGGTTTGCCATAATATTTTTCACGTTAATAGCAAACTAATTTTTATATGCTATATGCTTGAAATTATGATTTAGTTTTATAATTCTTTATACTTTGATAATAAAAACTATTTTTTATGCATAGTGATAACTGAATTTGGTATCAATAGTTATACAAAAAGTTAGATAAGTTGTTTAATTCTCATAAGTTAAATATGAATTTTGTAGTTAAAATATTAACGTGAACATATCTTTTGATGAATCCTTAAAAAAATATGTTTAGTTTTACACTTTTTTATCAAGTCATTATTGCATTAGTTTTTATCTAGTAATCTTAGAGAGAGAAACAAGTAATTTATCCAAAAATACTACTATGGTAAATACCAGAGGTTAGGGGTGAGCATTTCGTGGTTCGGACCTACGAGAACCTTAGACTCGAACCCTTTTAAATATATGGGTCGGTTTACGGTTCTAGATTTATATGAATTATCGGTTCCGGGTCGGGTCGATTCCAAATCCACGGTTCTAGTATAAGAACCACAAGAACCGTTTGTATTTTAATTAGTATATGACTTATTAATAGATTGGTAATGTATGAAAAAAACTATAATTTATAAAAATAATCCAATAGATCTGTATTGTTAACGAAAAATAAAACAATACTCTTTTTAAGTCTTTTCATTATTTTTTTATGTGTTATTGTAATCGATTTCATGTAATGTTAATACAATATTAAAAAATATTATTTATAAAAATAATAATGTATTTTTCATGAAATATTTTCCGGCTTGATGTATATGCATAGATGCGATATATCTATACTATCTTATAATACATCTCACAAGGACTTCTTAAAATTTAAGTTTTACAAGCATAATTCCTTAGAGTACAACACACAATGCATATATTAACTACTTTTTAAAGGCAAATATGTCTTTTATACAATACTTACACATTTTTCTCCTTAGCTTTACTCAAATTTTTTTTATTTAAATAGCAATTACACTTTTCACCCTTAGTTTTACCAACTAACCCACGATTTTTAAACGTTAATAATTTTTTATACGTTAATATTTTTCTAATATTATTATACCGTATAAACGAACATTTTTTCTCTTTAATTTGAGTGTAGTTTTGCTATAGTTTTTTTTTAATTTAAAAATAACATGTTATGATTAAGTAATAACCGAAACGAAAACAAACGAAAATGAACCGAAATTATCTATACTATATTATAATACATTTCTTATTGACTTCTTAAATTTAGATTTTACAGCATAATTGCTTAAAGTACAACACACAATGCACATGTTAACTAAATGTTATTTTCTGCCGCAACGCACGGGCACCTGACTAGGTATTATATATATATATATATATATATATAAATTAAAGTAAATATTGATGTATGTTGCTCTTATGTGTGTGTATTTGTGATGTATACATAACAGATTCACATAATGTTTCGAATGATGAGAATGACAAAATTGTTACCAAAACATACGTCAAGAAACGAAAGATGATTAAAAAAAGGCAACTCGTTAACTATTGTTAGATCCATATGGAGGAACTCTTTTACGAGCATGGTAAATAATAGGAATATGTAACTCTCTAAAAGCCTATTACATTAAAGGTTCTAAAGGGTCAGACTCTTTACCTGACCCATGAGAACCTTTAGGACTCGGAACCACATAGCCTTTTAAGGTTCGGTTCGTGGTTCTTAATTTCAACAATAAAAGGGTATATGGTTCTAGTGGGTCCGGGTCTGGTCGGGTTGGTTCCTGACCCTTTGCACAGCCCTACCAGAGGCTTCTCTATTGATTTACGTGCCCTATCCGAACCATTAAAAAATATGCCTATTGGGATTTAATAATTTATACTAAATGTTATGTACGATCAATAGTATAGCAATAAACATAACAATTAGAAAAATAACAGTATTAGAATGAGTGAAATTACATACTATGATAGGCTAGTATCTAACCGACGATTCACGAAGCTCTCCTAACATTCTTGCTATCAAATTGGTGGAGAAACACTACGCAGTTTATACAATCTAAGATTTTGTTCTTGATAGCTATCATCGCTCGTTGACTCGTTAAGTCTTTCTTTAGACATTGTGGATCGTAAGAATGATTTCAAAACTTAAATTTTGAAAAACTCTTTTATGCGGATGCCACCATGACTAGAGTGCTTAATAATATTCTATATGCAATGCATGCTTTAGGATATAACGTTATTTTTTCATATGTTCCAAAACATCTATAGGGTCGCTAAATTTTTTTGATGTGTCAAATGCTAAATTTTTTTCATATGCTCCAAAACATCTATAGGGTTGGTAATTTTTTTGATGTGTCAAATAACTTCAACTCTGAATAGAAAGAATATCGATGTTTTTTTTTTTGTTTTTTTTATTTTGTAGGTTAAATAGGTATTAGGCTTATAAATGTTATGGGTTTTGAGTTAATAATATTTAAGTTTTAAATTGATTATTGTTGGATTGAACGTTTAAGTGTTAAATGAGTTTTATATTTTAAAAATACACACACATATAAGAATTTTATAAACACAAAATAAAATATTGCCCCCCAATAAAAATGAGCCCAAGTCGGATGACCTCCTTGACTTGGGCCAATAGTCACCCATGGTAAATACTTTTCCAAAATCCAACAACACTAAAAAAATCAATATTTTTCTTACTAACACTAGTATGCGAAAAATTCACCGAAACATGATTTCTTACGCTCTAAGAGCATTCACATTCGGTCCACTAAATGTATGTGAGTGTGTCCACCAACTTATATAGGGTGAATGTAAGTGGTTGTGAGTGAAGGAGAGAGAGAAAATATTTGGTGGAAGCACTGTTCCACCCTAAATATGAAAAGCTACTATTCACCTCTATAGATATTTTAATATTTTTGTAAGTAGTGTTAGTGAGGAGAGAGAAAATATCATGATAAAAGTATTATTATTTTAATTAGGAGAGAGAAAATTTTAGGGTGAAGTATTGATTATGATTGAAATATTAATAGCCAACTTTATAATGTCGGGGTTTTATTGCATGATGGTTATGAAACAAATACAGTTGGTATTGTTTTTAAAGACAATATCATAAATGCATTAAAAAAACAAGAAATAGCCTCAGAGAAGTGAATTTTGATGCAGGTTACTAATTGTATTCATAAATGAATATTTTATATTTTGTAAATGTCAAATTTATATTTTATTAATTGATTACTTTTCAATAATAACTCTTATAAGTGGAAGGCGGGTAAACGGGTCACAAGTTGCGCCGCTACCCCCTTTTGAATAGAAAAACCTACCTATTAAAAATAAAACTTAGGTCCTTCGTCGCTGGCGAGTTGCTCTGCACCACCTTTGAACTCTTTTTAAGAACCGGATTGCCTCGGGGGCTAGCCCTCCAAATGTGTCAAAAGCTAATGGCACAAAAACGTGTTGGTTCTCTAGACAGGCAGCTTCATGTTTGACAACTTTCTGGGATTCTGCTCTCAAGGCTGCTTGCCCTGCCACAAACCCCGAATCTCGAAGTCCCACCAACGGAGACACCCCTGTGAGATCAACGCACGCGTGTTTTCCTTGTGCCCCACCCGAACATGAGGACATCTGCTGGCCTTAAGGTAGACCGCCCTTCTAGGGGGTCCGTCAAAAAGTTAACCGGGCTTCTTTCCTAGCCGAAATCCCTGCCCTTCGCAAGACGTCCCATAAAACATCCCTGACCAGATCATGTCTGTATTTAAATCCGGGCACTCCTTACAGTGAAGGGCATGTTCCCCAAACTTATCTAAACATGCTTTTATGCAAACTGGACACGACTCATCAACTGGGAACATGGGAATCATGAGCCTGTATTCAACAGCTGACATGTGTTTCCCGAGCCCGCCAATAGGAAGGACAGCCAAGAAATCTTGAGCATGTGCTACTTTGAGGAATTTAAACATCGCTTTCAGACACGCAGTCATGGCAAACTTCTCTCCCATAGTCTGAAGGGTTTTATAGTTAAACGCACTCACAGGAACTTTTGAGGTTTGTTAGGGGCGGTGTCCTTATCCATAAAACCCCCCAAATCAAAATCAGGAAGAGAGCTGCGAACGTTGTCTAAGGCAAGCTCATAATCCAAGTCCATCCCCACTATCCTGTTGTTTCGTAGGATGTGGTCTTGCAGTCCCCAGGACTGCACTCTAGAGGCCACAAAGGCATATGCAGACACGTCCTCTTCCGAATACAGGCCAAGACCTCCCAACCGTATCGGTAGAGATGCTAACCGCCATTGAATATCCCCAAAGAACGGCCCCCAACAAACTACAATATCTTCGATCGATTCACGAAGCCCTTTGTCGAAAATGGATACGGCCTCGTCAGCAAAGGCTGGTTGACATGTCCGAAGGCCAAACAACAGCTTAGCAACACCCATACAAGAACGGAGCAACAAAAGTTCACTTTGGGGGTCCCCCAATTTCTGCAGAGAAACCATCAAATCCACTGCCCGGCGAGCCCTTTTAGCACCCAAGGATCTAATATATCCCCCGGCCCGACTAACAGCACCCCCCAGGAGCTTCACACCTCCCTCTGGTCTCCCGATATCGCTAGGAAATAAACCAGGCTTCACTTTTTCCCCATTGCACGATGGCCAGAAAATTTCACATTTCTTAATATTAAGCGTAAGGCCTAGATTCGGTCCCTCAACTCGGATAATATCAAAAGCCTTAGCCACTTCCTTGCCTCTCCCATAATAGTGCCATCGTCGAGGTACCAAGCATGAAATGGGAGGGAGCAACACTCTTCTAGCCGACGGATCAACGGGTGTAGAACAAGAGCGAAGAGAAGCGGCCCCAATGGGTCTCCCTGTTGAACCCCAGTGGAGGCCCCAATACAAGAATCCCCCACATAAAGCCTAGCAGGTTGGGCATATATGAACTGAACCCAAAGGTAGATGGATAGGCATCGGTGTGACACCCGGCAAACTCAGGTTAGTAACATTGACTAAACTAGTAAGTCTACCTTAGCGAGTCATACCTATTACGTACTTAACTGGGTCAGTCGAGTCGTTACGATGATTCTGGAATCATCGGGAGTCGTTACGATGATCCGCGGGATCATCGGGAGTCGGTCCATAACCATGGGTACAAGGATTGGTGATTCGTGGAATCACCGGGTTTAACGCACACACGCAAGTCTCGAGTCCCGGGAATTGGTGAACAGATGTAAACGTGTTAGTTATCGTGCATTATGTGTTTGTAATCATTATGTGACTTATCGGTATGTGAATACGTGTTTATATGTGTTAAAATAGTGATTTCGCGTAATTGCATGACATACATGTCTTATAGCAACATGTCTTATAGCAACATGTCTTATAGCAACATGTCTTATAGAATCCTAATCGTCATTGTTATAGGCGATTGGTAGCCCATTGGGGCGATTAGAGCTTCTAATCGCCAGTATATAGGCGATTAGAGCTTCTAATCGCCTGATGAGTCCACCTACTCGCCTGATCTGCAATGCACGAGTCAAAGCACCTATAAATACAACCCTTGACTCCCCAAACACTCTTAGTGCAACCCTAACTGATCCTAAGCCTCCCACACACATCAAAACACTTCTGGAACTTGTTTTGCTTCAAAACTCTCCATTTCCAAGCTAATACATCTTTCTTTGATAAAATCCAAGGTGTGTTCTTCATCCCAAACCTTTGTAATGTTATTGTTTTGGTTCCCCAAAAGTCCAGGCCTTGTTTTGCTAAGAATGTGTCTTTAAAAACCTTGGAAAAGAGTTCTAAAACAAGTCTACACCATAATACTTGCTATATGTAAAGTATTGATGCATATGATGATTTTTGGTGATTATAACATGAATGTTTCCATGAATTTGATGTACTTCTGATGTATAGGAGTTGTTAGGATGATTATCTACGAGTTTAAGCTATTATAATAGTGTTTTGATGAAAGTATGCATTTTGACCCATTTGGGTGATTCTTGAAGAATTAGGATGTCCTGATATGATTCATTGCTTGTTTATTGTTAGGAATCATGCTAGAATGATATTATAACATGGAGATGATGATTTGCAAGTTGTAGGAGGTGTAATCTGGTCCTTACCATTTAAGGAAAGATCTCATAGTTAATAAAACCTAGTACTTTGCCATTTTTGGAAATAATCGCACCGAGGTCGTTAGAGCAAAGATAAATTGGGGGTTTTGCTTGGAATGGGTTGGTAAACGGTTTAGGATTGATATTGGGTGTTTTTACATGCTTCGGATATGATTTGGAGGGTTTAACGCGCGAAAATGCGCGGCAGCAGCATAGGGGCGATTAGGGTTCTAATCGCCTGATACATCAGGCGATTATAGCCCAATCGCCTGATGTATCAGGCGATTAGGCTCCTACTCTCCTATAAATCTCCCCTACTCGCCTGTTGACTTCTCCTACTCACGAGTTGACTTTTCCTAATTGCATGTTAGTTTCCTAATCGCGTGTACTGCTGTCGTAAGCGTATTTGACATCCCGGAACATGATTTGACACTTAGGAACATGATAGGAACCCCGGGATACACCCAATGACTTAGTGACACGTGTTCGGACTTGTTTATGCTTTAATTGAGCATTATGCTAGACTAGGTGAACTCTTACGCGTATTAAGTGTTTAATTGCATATGATGCATGATGTCTTGTATTTGCCTAACACGTGAGATGTCGGGTCACCGATGGGATGTCGGGTCTTGTCTGGTACGGTCGGTTTAACAGTCAAAGGTGTATTCAAACGTTTATGGTTATGGTCTGGACATTCGGGGACTAGTTAACCTGCGGGTTATTAGTCCGGATACTTATACACATCTGATGATAGGTCGCCGCTATTTGGGGCTATTATAGCATAATTACTTAACTGTTTTCAAGTAACGCAATCTAAGGTGAGTGTCACAGCTCCGCTTTTACTGTTTTACTTTCGGGGGAGAAACATGCTACATACTTATTTATTAAAGGTCATGTTATAGTATGGTTACTTTATTATACTATGCGGCTTTTGCGGAAAGTCCCAGGGGGAAACCATGAATGTGCGGGAATGCACAACGGGGAAATGTGGATAGATCTATTGGGCCTCACAAACCCCACTCGACGGCAGGGCCGGACGGGTGCATATTGTCTCTTATTACTGGCTCTCCGAGGCATCGGTTATAGCCAAAACGTCTGGGCATGATTCAACAACTTATACACGTATAGTAATGGGTTCCTAACCGTAATAGTAAACAAACACTTAACGTCTAGCTAACGTTCTTATAACCTAGTAGTAACGGATATGATCTTTTCAAACTTGTAACAACTCTTTTATAAAAGAAAACCTGTGAACTCACCAGCATTATATGTTGACATTTCTGGCATGTTTTCTCAGGTCGCTAAGGTAGCAGTTAATGGATTAGGCGCACGGAGTTTTGCACAACGTCTAGAATTTTGAAGCATATTAAACAATGTTTTGTAAACTATAATATGTCTTTTGGTTGTAAACAAGAAATGCTTCCGCTGCTGGTTTACAGCTCAAAGCATGATATTTTGGTTTTAAAAATATATATGAATGCATGTTTGTTGTTTGTTTATTGTGATTGTTGACTGGGATCCTGGTGTGTCACGCGCCTCGCGGTAAAACTCCGCATGTGGAATTTGAGGGTGTGACAGATTGGTATCAGAGCCAACGGTTATAGTGAACTAGGACTGCATGTAGAGTCTAGTCTATAACTGAGTCACACACACTAGACGGTCATAGATGGTCGAGTCTTAACATGTGGGTAACAATATAACTTGTCGGGGTTTCGGTGTCATCATCTTCTACGCTACATCATCTGTTCACTCTTTACCATTCTATTTTGACCCATCCTTACCATGATTCGACGGCGAACGATATACTATTGAACCTTCTTGGTGGCGGTGTACATTGGGGTAGCTTCGGCATACTCTCGAGATGTGTCCAGGGATTCGGACATCTCCCTTCTATGCCCCAATAGACACGCTCGTCCTTATACATACTATCCTATACTTATACTTATGACAATACCATGATTGAGTGCTAGTGTTCGGTGACTTGAACTTCAAGCTTAAAGCATGCCTGGAGGACCATGTAGAACGGTTTATCATGTCGGGTGCACACGAGATCATAAACTGGGATGCATGGGAGCCCTAGTGGACTTTGTGTTTGAACGGATAGACCCGAACTGGACTCGGTCTAGTTCCTTGAAATTCCTAATGGGTTATACCACGGGCAAGCCTAAGTCTTTTGTTTCAAGTTGTGATAGAAGATATCAGGAGCTCGTGGAGGTCGCAGAGGCGGCCGTGCTGGCGGTCGTGCTGGCGGCCGTGGTGTCGGTGGTGGCCGTGGAAACATTAATATGACCCAAGCGGAGTTGGACAATCTGATGCAGCAGCACGTGAACATTGCCTTGGCTGCATTCCAAGCTGCTCACAATGCTATGGGCGGTACGTCAATTCCCACCTATTCTACCTTGTTCTAGGGTACTGTACCTTTTATTGTTATTTACATGTGTGTCTGTTCCAGGTGGTGCTGTCAATCCCCCTCCACCCCAGTGCTCCTACAAGAAGTTTATGGATTGCAAACCCCACAACTTTAGTGGAACTGAAGGGGCAGTGGGACTGCTCCGCTGGCTGGAAAAGATCGAAACGGTTTTCTCCATGTGCAGTTGTCCGGAGGGAGACCGGGTGAAGTATGCTTCTGCGACCCTGGAGGGTCAAGCTCTGACTTGGTGGAACTCCACCATCCAGACCATGGGTATTGGGGAAGCCCATGCTATGCCCTGGACAGAATTCGTGCAACTTTTGAAAGGCGAGTACTGCCCAAGGGATGAGATCCAGAAGCTCGAGCATGAGGTCTGGAATCACAAGATGGTGGGGTCTGAGATTGAGGCTTATACAGCTAGACACAACGAGCTGGCGGTGTTGTGCCCGGATTTGCACTCACCAGAATATAGGAGGATAGAGCACTATATTTCTGGGTTAGTACCGGAGGTTGCGGGATTGGTAGCTGCGGGCAATCTTACTGTTTATTCTGAGGTGGTTTGGTCGGCTCACAGGCTGACCAACATGAAGGTAGCTGAAGGAGTCTTGCCTCCCCGAGGCGCTACTATGAAGGCTCCCGACAACAACAAACGAAAGTGGGAAGGCGTGGGTAAAGGCTCGAGTTCGGCTCAGCCTCAGCAGGTGAAGAGATATGATGTTGGGGGATCATCGTCTGAGCAGAAAACGAGGGGTTATCAGGGGAAGTTGCCGAAGTGTGAACGATGTTGGTTCCATCATACTGGTCGTTGTGACAAGAACCAGTGTCGCCGGTGCAACAGGGCCGGGCACGTAGCTCAGGATTGCAGGGTTAATCTTCAGGGTAACCGGAACCCACCTGCTACACCTACTCCGGCTCCTCAGGTTGTTGCTTCCAGGGAAACCAGGGAAAACAGGGGTGTTATAACTGTGGTGAGCTTGGTCACTAAAAGTGTGAATGCCCCAAGTTGAAGCAGGGCAAGGCTGGGAAGAATGGATCGGGTAATGGAAACAACGGGGCGAAGGCAGGAATGCTCGCGCCTTTGTGATTGGTTCGAGCGGGGCTCGACAGGATCCTGACACTGTTACCGGTACGTTTCTTCTTGATAATCGCTATGCTACGGTTTTATTCGATTCCGGTGCCGATAAGAGTTTTATATCTCTTGGGTTTAGTCAATTGCTTGATAGGGTACCTACACCTTTAGAGGCTAAGTACTTGATAGAATTGGCTGATGGTAAGAAAGTTGAAGTGACGCACGTCCTTAGGGAGTGTCGCCTTGAATTGTCGGGTTACTCTTTTCCTATTGACCTTATGCCGGTGTCCTTGGGTAGTTTTGATGTTGTCGTGGGTATGGATTGGTTGTCTTTGTATCATGCTGAGATCGTTTGTTTTGATAAAGTCATTCGACTTCCTCTCCCTGATGGAGAAATTCTGTTGGTGCATGGTGAGAAGAGCGGGGTCCCTTTGAGTATCATTTCGTGTATGAAAGCTTATAAGTATATTCGGAAGGGGTATTCTGCCATTCTGGCACTTGTTTCGGTTTTTTCAGAGGAAGAGAAGAAGATTGAAGATATTCCTGTCGTTCGTGATTTTCCCGACGTATTTCCTGAAGATTTACCTGGCCTTCCGCCTTATCGTCAGGTCGAATTCGGTATTGAACTTGCTCCAGGTGCGGCCCCTATTGCCCGAGCCCCATATCGTCTTGCACCTCCCGAGATGCAGGAGTTGTCTAACCAGTTGCAGGAGCTGTTGGAGAAGGGTTTCATCCGACCTAGTTCGTCCCCGTGGGGAGCCCCTATTTTGTTTGTCAAGAAGAAAGACAGAAGCCTGCGAATGTGTATCGACTACCGCGAATTGAACAAGGTTACCATCAAGAATCGCTATCCTCTTCCTCGCATCGATGATTTATTTGATCAACTTCAGGGTTCTAGTTTCTATTCGAAGATTGATTTGAGATCGGTGTACCATCAGTTGAGGGTCCAAGAAGCTGATATTCCGAAGACCGCTTTTCGAACTCGTTATGGCCATTTCGAATTCTTGGTCATGCCTTTTGGTCTCACCAATGCGCCCGCCATATTCATGGATTTGATGAACCGTGTTTGTAAGCCCTATCTTGATAAATTCGTGATTGTCTTCATTGATGATATTCTAGTCTATTCCAAGAACGAAGTGGACCACCGGGAACACTTGCGTCTTGTCTTGTAACTCTTGAGGCGGGAACAGTTGTACGCCAAGTTTTCTAAGTGCAGCTTCTGGTTGCGTGAAGTCCAGTTCCTTGGTCATGTGGTTAATGAAAAAGGAATTCATGTTGACCCAGCTAAGATAGAAGCCATCAAAGACTAGGAAGCACCAAAGACGCCATCTGAGGTGCGGAAATTCATGGGTCTTGCAGGATATTATCGCCGTTTCATCGAGGGATTTTTTTAAGATCGCTCAGCCCCTCACCTCGCTTATCCAGAAGGACAGAAAGTTCGACTGGGGTGATTCGCATGAGTCGGCCTTTCAGATGCTAAAGGCTAAACTCTGTTCTGCTCCTATCTTGTCCTTGCCTGAAGGCACGAACGATTTTGTGGTTTATTTTGACGCTTCTATCCGGGGTCTCGGTTGTGTGTTAATGCAGCGCGAGAAGGTCACTGCCTATGCTTCTCGTCAGCTTAAGGTTCATGAGAAAACTACCCCACCCATGATCTGGAATTGGGTGCAGTAGTCTTCGCTTTAAAAGATCTGGAGGCATTACTTGTACGGTACCAAGTGCACCATTTACACCGATCACAAGAGCCTCCAGCATATCTTTGATCAGAAGGTGTTGAACATAAGACAGCGTCGCTGGGTCGAGCTTCTTAATGATTACGAGTGTGCTATTAAATACCATCCTGGCAAGGCGAATGTTGTCGCAGACGCCTTGAGCAGGAAGGAATCTGCTAAACCTCGTCGTGTTCGAGCTCTTTAGCTCACTATCCATTCCGGTTTACCTGACCGAATCTGTTCGGCACAGCAAGAAGCTTTGAAGGAGGAAAACCTTAAAGCTGAAACCATGCATGGTGCTGATAGTCACCTTGAGCTCAGGTCCGATGGCCTACATTATTTCGCTGAACGTATTTGGGTCCCTTTATTTGGGGGCTTGCGGGAGCTCGTTCTTGATGAAGCTCACAAGTCCCGGTACTCTATTCATCCCGGCTCCGATAAGATGTATCAAGACTTAAAGATACTTTATTGGTGGCCGAACATGAAGGCGGATGTAGCTTCATATGTAAGCAAGTGCTTGACCTGTGCCAAGGTCAAGGTTGAATATCAAAAGCCGTCCGGCCTTCTGCAACAGCCTGAAATTCCCGAGAGGAAGTGGGAGCGGATTACGATGGACTTCGTGACCAAACTCCCGAAATCGCCCAGTGGTTGCGACATGATCTGGGTGATTGTCGATAGGTTGACAAAGTCTGCGCACTTCCTCGCTATCAAGGAAACTGATGGCCTTGAGCGTTTGGCTCGTTTATATCTTAAGGAAATGGTTTCTCGGCACGGGGTGCCTGTCTCTATTATTTCTGATCGTGATTCTCGGTTCACTTCTAACTTCTGGAAGTCCTTGCATAAGGCTTTGGTACTCAGTTAGACATGAGTACAGCATATCATCCGCAAACTGATGGTCAAAGTGAGCGGACAATCCAAACTCTAGAAGACATGCTTCGGGCATGTGTGATCGATTTTGGCAGGGGTGGGAGAGTCATCTACCGTTGGTGGAATTCTCCTACAACAATAGCTACCATTCTAGCATCAAGGCGGCTCCATTCGAGGCTCTTTACGGGCAGAAATGCCAGTCTCCTCTTTGTTGGGCTGAGGTGGGTGAGAGCCAACTCACCGGCCCGGAACTTGTGTACGAGACTTCCGAGAAGATCGTACAAATCCGTAGCCGCATGGCAGCAGCTCGGGATCGTCAAAAGAGCTATGCCGATCTTCGTCGCAAGCCTTTAGAGTTTGAGGTTGGCGACAGGGTTTTATTGAAGGTATCTCCGTGGAAGGGCGTTATACGTTTTGGGAAGCGTGGCAAATTGAATCCTCGGTATGTGGGATCGTTCGCAATTTTGGAACGGATTGGACCGGTAGCATACAAGCTTGATCTGCCAGCTGAACTCATTAATGTTCATAATGTCTTCCATGTCTCTAATCTCAAGAAGTGTCTGGCGGATGAATCTTTGGTTGTTCCCCTCGAAGAGATCACGGTGGATGATCGTCTACGTATTGTGGAAGAACCGGTTTAAATTCTCGACTATAAGATCCGCAGCCTTCGTCGGAGTAAAATCCGCATTGTTAAAGTTCGTTGGAACTCAAATCGCGGACCGGAGTTCACGTGGGAACGGGAGGATCAAATGAAAGCTAAGTATCCTCATCTATTTCTTAAGCACGCGTTCGAATCAAGACATGTCTCTGCTGAAGCTGAATGAATCTCGGGTCGAGATTCCTTTCAACAAGGGGATGATGTGGCAACCGGAAAATTTTTCTTCTCCTTCGTCTCTTCCTTTTTGGCCTTTAGCAATTTTCGGGACGAAAATTCTTTCAACAGGGGAATGATGTGACACTCGGTAAACTCAGGCTAGTAACATTGACTAAACTAGTAAGTCTACCTTAGCGAGTCATACCTATTACGTACTTAACTGGGTCAGTCGAGTCGTTACGATGATTCTGGGAATCATCGGGAGTCGTTACGATGATCCGCGGGATCATCGGGAGTCGGTCCATAACCATGGTACAAAGATTGGTGATTCGTGGAATCACCCGGTTTAACGCACACACGCAAGTCTCGAGTCCCAGGAATTGGTGAACGGATGTAAACGTGTTATTTATCGTGCATTATGTGTTTGTAATCATTATGTGACTTATCGGTATGTGAATACGTGTTTATATGTGTTAAAATAGTGATTTCGCGTAATTGCATGACATACATGTCTTATAGCAACATGTCTTATAGCAACATGTCTTATAGAATCCTCATCTCCATTATTATAGGCGATTGGCAGCCCATTGGGGCGATTAGAGCTTCTAATCGCTTGATGAGTCCTCCTACTCGCCTGATCTGCAATGCACGAGTCAAAACACCTATAAATACAACCCTTGACATCCCAAACACTCTTAGTGCAACCCTAACTGATCCTAAGCCTCCCACACACCTCAAAACACTTCTGGAACTTGTTTTGCTTCAAAACTCTCCATTTCCAAGCTAATACACCTTTCTTTGATAAAATCCAAGGTGTGTTCTTCATCCCAAACCTTTGTAATGTTATTGTTTTGGTTCCCCAAAAGTCCAGACCTTGTTTTGCTAAGAACGTGTCTTTAAAATCCTTGGAAATGAGTTTTAAAACAAGTCTACACCATAATACTTGCTATATGTAATGTATTGATGCATATGATGATTTTTGGTGATTATAACATGAATGTTTCCATGAATTTGATGTACTTCTGATGTGTAGGAGTTGTTAGGATGATTATCTATGAGTTTAAGCTATTATTATAGTGTTTTGATGAAAGTATGCATTTTGACCCATTTGGGTGATTCTTGAAGAATTAGGATGTTCTGATATGATTCATTGCTTGTTATTGTTAGGAATCATGCTAGAATGATATTATAACATGGAGATGATGATTTGCAAGTTGTAGGAGTTGTAATCTGGTCCTTACCATTTAAGGAAAGATCTCATAGTTAATGAAACCTTGTACTTTGCCATTTTTGGAAATAATCGCACCGAGGTCGTTAGAGCAAAGATAAATTGGGGGTTTTGCTTGGAATGGGTTGGTAAACGGTTTAGGATTGATATTGGGTGTTTTTACATGTTACGGAGCTGATTTGGAGGGTTTAACGCGCGAAAAATGCGCGACAGCAGCATAGGGGCGATTAGGGTTCTAATCGCCTGATACATCAGGCGATTACAGCCCAATCGCCTGATGTATCAGGCGATTAGGCCCCTACTCGCCTATAAATATCCCCTACTCGCCTGTTGACTTCTCCTACTCTAGTTGACTTTTCCTAATTGCATGTTAGTTTCCTAATCGCGGGTACTGCTGTCGTAAGCGTATTTGACATCCCGGAACATGATTTGACACTTAGGAACATGATAGGAACCCCGAGATACACCCAATGACTTAGTGACACGTGTTCGGACTTGTTTATGCGTTAATTGAGCATTATGCTAGACTAGGTGAACTCTTGCGCGTATTAAGTGTTTAATTGCATATGATGCATGATGTCTTGTATTTGCCTAACACGTGTGATGTCGGGTCACCAATGGGATGTCGGGTCTTGTCTGGTACGGTCGGCTTAATAGTCAAAGGTGTTTTCAAACGTTTATGGTTATGGTCTGGACATTCGGGGACTAGTTAACCTGCGGGTTATTAGTCCGGATACTTATACACTTCTTATGATAGGTCGCCGCTATTGGGGGCTATCATAGCATAATTACTTAACTGTTTTCAAGTAACGCAATCTAAGGTGAGTGTCACAGCCCCGCTTTTACTGTTTTACTTTCGGGGGAGAAATATGCTACATACTTATTAAAGGTCATGTTATACTATGGTTACTTTATTATACTATGCGGCTTTTACGAAAAGTCCCAGGGGGAAACCATGAATGTGCGAGAATGCACAACGGGGAAATGTGGATAGATCTATTGGGCCTCACAAACCCCACTCAAAGGCGGGGCCGGGCGGGTGCATATTGTCTCTTATTACTGGCTCGTCGAGGCATCGGTTATAGCCAAAACGTCTGGGCATGATTCAACAACTTATACACGTATAGTAATGGGTTCCAAACCGTAATAGTAAACAAACACTTAACGTCTAGCTAACGTTCTTATAACCTAGTAGTAACGGATATGATCTTTTCAAACTTGTAACAACTCTTTTATAAAAGAAAACCTGTGAACTCACCAACATTATATGTTGACATTTTTGGCATATTTTCTCAGGTCGCTAAGGTAGCAGTTAATGGATTAGGCGCATGGAGTTTTGCACAACGTCTAGAATTTTGAAGCATATTAAACAATGTTTTGTAAACTATAATATATCTTTTGGTTGTAAACAAGAAATGCTTCCGCTGCTGGTTTACGGCTCAAAGCATGATATTTTGGTCTTAAAAATATATATGAATGCATGTTTGTTGTTTGTTTATTGTGATCGTTGACTGGGATCTTGGTGTGTCACGCGCCTCGCGGTAAAACCCCGCATGCGGAATTTGAGGGTGTGACAATTGGTGTAACACCCAACCGATGGCGGAAACATCGGGATGTCACGTATTGATGATTGTTCAGTAGCTCATGCTAATACATATGTTTACATAATCCTTTATTACAATATTGAATTACATTATGTGTCTTGAATGAAATTCAAATACATCAAAAAAAAAAAAAAAAAAAAAAACCAAACAAAGCATAACTCCAAATAGTCTCCTTATGCTAACTCTCTAGACTTCAAGCATCATTATTACCTGTTGAGTTGTAAAAATGGGGGGGGGGGGTCAACTAGAAGTTGCTGAGAATACATAAGCCATGTCAAGCAATTAAGTTTAATAGTAAAAGTTTAGCAATTCATATGTCTATCGTAAGTTTAAGTCTACATGAATAAACATGAAATGTTGAATCGACATAATCAAACCTCCGACTAATTTAGGTCCATCCCGTCATCCACGGTTCACCTTAATAATATGTTGGAACGATAACAATCACCCGCGCTCCCCATAAAAGATGGTCAACGAATCTAGGTGGGATTGTCAATCCAATAGATCTATTATTGAGTATCGCCGGCTTGGCCATAGCTAATGATTATGTATTGTTGAAACTTGTTGAAACTGTTGTGGTTGTCTAAACCATGAGGCATTAAAGTTTACAACTAGACATGTATGTAGAATTGCTTATGTATAATGTTGCAAGTATAAAGAATTTCATAAACATGGTTACGTAAACTCACATTCGCTAAGCTGAATTATCCTCTAAGCGTTGTGAATGTATGTGAGGCGAATCCAAAGACTTAACAACGTAGCTAGTCCAATTTGAAGAAATAAAAACCGAAAAACAAAGAATATCAAGCTCCCAATTCGCCAATTACAAGAGCTTATAAGCAAAGCTTCAATTGTAGAAGTAATAGACTATAGAAGAAATGTATGAGGGAAAGTTTAATCGGATTGAAACAATCGATTTAAAGGTGCCTAGTGTAATGGGTCATAGGTGGGTTTTTATACTAGTTTTGGATTCAATTAGCCATTAAAATTGGTCAACACCATAAAATAAGGTTTTATGATGAATTGACTATTTGACTAGGACTTTGACTGTTTGACTAAGACTTTGACTCCAAGAATTATGTTGTCAAGACTTTGACTCTTGACTCAAGGCTTTGATATATATATATATATATATATATATATATATATCTATTTTGAAATGAATTTATATCTTCCTTGTTTGAGATTATAAATGTAATTGGAAAAATGATTAGCTTTAAATAAAAAAAAAATCATTAGTTTGAATTAGAAAATAAAAACACCGTCTTATAAAATGACGATTTTATAAATAGAATTAGGATAGGACATATGTCATGATTGAAGATTTTTTTTTAAAAGTACAATGATAAAAGGAACTTAGAAAAATAGAGTGCACGGATAAAGATAAGAATACTTAGAAATAAATTAGACTTTATATCATGGATCGGGAAATACTTTAATGCAAAATAAATGGGAAAATTCGTGAGGTTACAATCGGACGCTCACTTCCCGCAGGAGAATCGTCCTGTCAACCAAGTTGAAGGCGTTCGAAAAGTCGACCGTGAGCATGGCCAAGGATCCGTCATCGTGGAACGCATTCAAATTGATAATCACCTAAGTATGCCGCCATCTCTTTCCCAACTTTACGCAAGATTACATTTCTACTTCTACTCAGTTATGTACTTTTTTTATCGTAATTTATTTGTAAATGTATCAATAAGAGAATGGCGTCCAGTCGGAAACCTATTCTGCCGGAAGTTCAGGCAAGATTAACCAAGTTCTTTGTTACAAACCTCCCGGATCGATGTACTGGGGTTGATGTCGCAAGTGCTATTAGAGGTATGGGTACTATTTTTGACATTTATATTTCACGGAAAAGGGAAAAGGAAGGGAAGAGATTTGGTTTTGTTACATTGATGGATGTTAAGGATCAGCTGGAGACGGTAAAGATTTTGAGCTCCATTCGGATGGGTTTAAGTTGAAGTTTAATGGAGTGAGATTTGTTCTTGAAGAGTGAGAGATTCCGTGGCCTAGACCGTCTAAGGAGCAAAAAGAATCGATTATTTTTGGGAGGCGGGGCATTGGTGGTGAGGCTTTTGCTAAGAAGGAAGGTTTTTCTAATAATATTTCGTATAAAGAAGCCTTTGCTAGGGCATCGAGTGGCAGGCTTGTGGTGGTCGATGATAAGACTGAAGCCTTTGAAGGTTTGCATGGAAGGGTGATCGTGGTTCGTCTGAAATCGCTCTACATTTTGCAGAATATCAGATCCATATTGAAGGAAATGAAATTACATGAAGGAATCGTTCGGTGCATGGGAGGCCTAGTTATTATCGTTGAGTTCAAAACTAAGGAGCATGCAGTTAAGGCTATGGATGAACTAGTTGAAAGATCTGAACTATTTTTTCCAGGAGTTATGGGAAGGACAACCGATGACATTTGAACGTATTGCGTGGTTGAAAGTTTTCGAGATTCCTTTTGTATCACTGACAATAATGTGGTAAATGAGGTTGGTAGCTTATTCGGAGAAGTGATAAAACCTACTATATTGGAACAACCTGGTTTGGATGCCTCTTTCCAGTTCATTGGGGTGTTGGTGAAACATGGCAGACGGATCCAAGAAGAAGCTTTTTTGAGATGGAGGGGTAATTCGATTTATGTTTGGGTGATGGAGGACTCAAATGATTGGCTGGAGGATTTCATTCTTGAGGTTGCTGATGATCCAGTTAATGATGGTATGGATGGACAGGGGAATCAGTGTCTGGTAATGTTTCGCCAGAGGTAAAGTCAGACTCGCCGAAGTTCAGCCGGATTATACTCCGGCAAAGGGTGTCTCCTGCCAGGAGAATATTATGGAAGGTGATATTAATGTAAACAATGAAGAATTAAATTCCATGATTAGTGGAGACGTTTGGTTTAGGAATTTGGAAAAGTCAAATGCTGACTTTAATGAGGAGTTACTGTAGGATTGTGATATTTTGGGTACTGGAAAAAAATTAAAAAGAAAAAGAATAAAAAGTGTAATATGGACATGGGCCAAACAAGTGCAGGAGAGTATGCCAGTAGTAATGAGTAGCCTGTTAAGGAGCCCAAATTGGTGGCAGATGACCCATTTGAATTGAACCCAATTATTTTGGGTTTGGATTCAAACGTTGTGAAGTCTAGAGGTTCTATACCCATCATAGTAGATAATTCTTTTCAATCGCTGTTGGTGATTAATGAAGAGCTGCCTTCAAATCTTGAGGATGAGGGGTTCGAAGGTACAAATGATTTGGAGCAGATAGGAGGTGACAATATTCAGGGGGGAGCTTCGGTCGTGGATGGAGGTTCTGACTCCGGTGTGAACGTCGAACTAGAGATAGATTGAACCAAAGATTTGGGACTTAAATTGGGAATCAAGTTGGAAGGCTTTGATAATTTGATAAAGAGTGCAATTCTCGGTCCAGGTGTACAATCAGGTTTGCCATAAACTGTTTATCATTAAATATTCGAGGGTTTGGAAGGATGAGAAGGTCTCTTAGGTTGATGGTCTTATTTGGAAATATGGGGTGGATTTCTTGGCTATACAAGAGTCGATGGTTATTGATTATCAGAAGTTTGATTTAGATAAAGTCTGGAATAGTGGAAATTACGGTTTATGTAAGACCCTAACCCGTAATCACGCGATCAACACCCAAATCATACGGGTTTGGACCTTACTTAAACCACTCCCGATTAAAACTTTGGTAAATTATGAAAACCCAACTTAATGAATCCCATACACGTTTAGTTCCAATAAATTTTACATCATTGCTACAAAAAAGAATGTATTAAAGTTTGTGTTTTTAACGGGAGTTCGTTAGATTCTAGTGCGGAAGCTTGTATGAGTGATCGGGCGTGTTCGACTCTTATCGCGACTTGATCCTTGCTCCGGGACTTCCATCACATGTTTACCTAACACCATTAC
Source organism: Ambrosia x helenae (assembly GCA_030844895.1). Classification (NCBI taxonomy): domain Eukaryota; kingdom Viridiplantae; phylum Streptophyta; class Magnoliopsida; order Asterales; family Asteraceae; genus Ambrosia; species Ambrosia x helenae. The sequence continues at coordinate 110,961,459 of CM061231.1, read as the reverse complement.
ACAAAGAATGGTTAGTGAGTGGTCAAATGAAACATTTAACTAGTACGATAGTCGTTACACGTCGAAACGGAACGAACCAGGCCAAACGGCCCTTTATCAGGAGAACAAACTGCTGCAACTTATGCGCAGCAGCTGTTCGGATCGCTTTTACCCCTTCTAAAACCCAAAATCTGACTTCTACTTTCAAATGAGAATCGTTCTACGCTCCGAGAGCTTTCCAAGCATATAAAGAACACCTCCTAATGATTTTTCTACGATTTTATATGGAATTTTAAAGATCGTGCTGACATGCAGGTCAAAGCGCGCGGCCGGTCGGTTTAAGCGTGCGGCCGCACAAAGCTTCTGATCGTTTTTTGGTGATTTTTAAGCATGGGAATCATATCGCAACTACATTTGATGATTCCCGAAGCCTAAGTAATGACTTGCCGACTAAATAAACCTTTGTTTGACTGAAATTATGGTCCGGTTTATGTCGCCATGATCCGGTTCTTTGTTTTGAATGTTTATGTTGATTTTTACCCATATTGACCCGTTAAGGCCTTGAATCAAACAAGACACTTTTTGACCACACAAAATGCCTACCGATTAAGTTGTCAAGTCATTAGACAATTGATCAACAAAAGCGTTTATCCGATTTGTTTCATTATGATTTAGTTTCTTAGATTAAACCTTTAGTAATCTTTTAAATTCCCAAAATGCCCCTTCATGGTCAAATATTTCAATTTAGCCATTCGTGGCGAAACCTCTTGTTCCAATTCCAATGTTTTTGACTCATTGACTTGTTCAAAAGCCTCTAAGTCCTTCCAGACTTAGATTTTTATCATTTCTCAAGTTTTCACTTGTTTAGTAGATTCTAAGCGCATTAACGCGCATTAGACATAGTTATGGAAATAACTTACTTGATTTGCACCCACACTTCATGTGGGTAGTTTTGTACCCATGTTGCTTCGCCCGAAGGTGTTTAATTATCTACGGACTTACCGGGTGGCGTTGACCCATTCTCATACCTTGTGCGTATTCTCCATGATTCTTAGTATCAAGCGTGCATGCGCAAGTGCATTTACCTGTGTGCTTTCTAAATATACACATTAATTCCTCGGAACTCAAATGGTAATACCTTGCCATTTGATCCATTTAACCTCATGAATCTTAATGCTTGAAATACAAGCATCAAGTATTGGACTCACATGGTGAGGGCATCACCATTTGACCCGTTAGACTCATGGTTCATAATACTATGATACCCAAGTTTTTATCTATGGATCAAGTGACACAAACTTGACCCATTTAACATCATGCTTAACGACTTCATTCAAATGCTTTCATTTAGATTAAAACATCATTTTTCACATATCTTTATTTATTGACCCGTTTGATGGATTTCACCATTTGGTTATAACGCATTGTCTTGATTAAGGTCATAAACCACGTTTTGTATTGAGTGCACATAAGGCGACCCATTAATAGCTTCTACCCCTTGGGGTTTATCTTTATCACACATTCATGATTTAAGACTAATGTCACAACAATTAAGCTATGTTATAGTACATTGGTGTAAGTAGAACTTACCTCATATCCGTTCTTGCTTCCATACGCATTACTTGCATCCGTTTGACCCGTTTGCATCCCTAGTTCTTGTACCTAACTTAGGGACATGTCAAACTTGATTATTAGAATACATAACATGGAATTAATTCACTATCCATAAATCATGTATTCATTACCCATTTATAGCTAAATCCATAGCCACTTTCTTACATGTCTAGTTGAGATTAACTCATCTAGGCATTTCATCAAACACTTGGTGTGCGTACTATGTTTTTCATGATTATTCCACTTACTAGACATTTAGCAAGTACCAAATTCATGAACTCATCATCAAAAATCATTCTAGCCATTATGTTAAGCTACTTTCAATTTCAACTAACACACATGACTCATGTAATACATATAGAATGCAATTCTTATACATTCCATGCCTTAAACATAGAGTTTCCACTATTTTAGTAACAACAAAGCTACTAATTAAAACTAAAATCACCATCTTTGCATACAAGCAAGTATCTAGCCATTTAACTCATTCCTAAACCATTAAGAATGATCAATATCACTAATAATCAATAATATCACGGATTTAACATGTTTTGTTCAAACCCACAAGTGGGTTTCGGAACTCATATAAATTATGGATTAGGGTTCTTACCAAGGCTGCAAAACATGTAGAAAACCCTTAATTTGCAACTCATCAAGTCTACCCTCAAAACTCCTTGAGTCTTTTCTTCAATTTGGTGTGATTAGGGCTTGTTTGAAGCAAGAATGCCCGGCTGAATTCGTTTTCCCCAAATGGGGTGTGTTTAGACCTTTTGTTTTGTGTTATATTTACACCACAAGTCCCTCAAGTTTACCCCAAAGCCTTTTATTATCAAAAACTTAACTATGCAAGCTTGTTTCTAGTGTTATTTCCCATTATAAAGATAATAACAATCACTAGGTTATTTTCATATTAGAACATAACCCGCATTCCCATCATCTAAGCTCCGTATTAATATTTAGTTAATCACGCCTAATGGCGTAGTTAGGCGAACGAATGGTTTTAGGGTGTTACAGTTTAGACTTGGTGGCGTCTAGAGGTAAATTGGGAGGATTGGTGAATTTATGGAATGTTAGAAAAATTCAGAAGATTAGTTCGGTGGAGGATCAGAATTTCCTTCTTACTTTGGAGAATTTAATAGAGGATGGGTCGGTTCTTAATTTGGTTAATGTGTATGCCCCTCAAAAGGCTAAGGATAAAAGATTGTTATGGGATGGTTTGCAAAGATTAATGCAGGAAGGTACTAGGATGTGAGTTTTTCTCGGTGACTTCACTTCTGTTAGGTGGAAGGAGGAGCGGAAGAATTCTAATTTTAATTCTGTAATGGCTAACGATTTTAATTTGTTCATGGACGATGCGAATCTGCAGGAATATAACATGAGCGGGAATAGATTTACTTTTATGGCAGGTTCTGGTGACGATATTAAGCTTAGTAAGATTGATCGTGTCCTCGTTTGCCAAGAGTTCATTAATAGATGGTCTGGAGCTTGTTTAAGGGCTCTTCCCCGTGAACTTTCCGATCACTGTCCTTTGTTGCTGTCTGTGTCAGATAATAATTATGGGGCTAAGCCGTTCAAATGGTTTAACCCTTGATTGGATCGGGAGGGGTGTGATAAGGTGGTAATTCAGGCGTTGGAGAGTTGTGTTGTTGAGGGGCCGTCGGATGTTAAGTTGCAGAAGAAGTTTGCTGCAATCAGGAATGCGTTAAAAAATTGGTGGAAAGTGGTCGGCAGTAAAGAAGACAATGATTTATCATTGATTAAAGAAGATATTGAGGATCTAGAAAAGCGGATGGAGGAGCGGGATTTAGATGAGACAGAAGCTTGGGTGTGGGAAGAGAGCAAAAAAGAATTGGAAAGATTATTATTTCTTAAGAACCGTGATTTGTAACAGAAGTCGAGAGTTAAGTCGGCAGTGAATGGAGATGAGAATTCAGGCTACTTTCATCGGTGTATTAAAGGGAGGATGGCGGCGAATGTCATTCCGGATTTGATGGCGGATGGGGTTTGGGTCTCAAAAGCTCCTATAGTTAAAAGGGAGGTCTTGAGATTTTATAGAAATCTCTTTAAGGAAGAATGTGTTTGTAGACCTTTTTATTATGTGATAACTTGAAATAGGTCCCGGAGGATTGCATTGCTGATTTGATTACTCCTTTTACAAAGGAAGAAGTCAAGGCGGCGACTTTCGATTATGGTGCTGATAAAGAACCATGGCCTCATGGTTTTAATTTCAAGTTTATTATGCAGTTTTGGAGGGTCCTGGAGGAGGATTTTATGAAGATTTTTGAAGACTTCTTCTATTCTGGGACGATCAGTGAAGATTGTATTACCTCGTTTATTACGCTAATTGCTAAATCCAAAACACCGGTGGGGCTTAAAGACTATAGACCTATCAATTTAATAAGTGTGATTAGCAAGATTATGTCTAAGGTGGTTGCAGTGAGATTGAAGAAGGTTATCGGGAAGGTGATTTCGGACTCTCAATCGGCTTTCCTCAAGGAAAGGTTTATTCTAGACGGGCCGTTAGTTCTTAATGAGATTATTGGGTGGATTAAGAGGAACAAAATGAAGATTGATTTCGAAAAGGCCTACTATAATGTGAATTGGGAGTTTCTATTGTCTACTATGACTCAAATGGGTTTCCCTTCTAGATGGTGTTTGTGGGTGAAAGGGATTCTTAAGTCGGCTCGGTCTGCAGTGTTAGTGAACAGCTCCCCTACGTTTAACTTCCAATGTCAAAAGGGCTTAAGGCAAGGAGATCCGATTTCTCCTTTTTTATTTTTGATTCTAATGGAAGCTTTGGCGTGTATGATTACAAAAGCGAGTGGGGTGGGGTTATTAGAAGGGGTGCGTCTAGCTACGGAGGGTCCGGTTGTTTCACATATGCTTTATGTTGACGACGCCTTGATAATGGGGAGTTGAAACAAGGAAAATGTAGAAAAATACTAACCGTATACTCCGTGTTTTTTATTTGTGTTCGGGGTTGAAAATCAATATCCACAAATCGGTGCTTTTTGGGTTGGGAGTTGTTGATTCGGAGGTGAACGGTATGGCTAATGTCTTGGGTTGTAGAGTTGGGAAATTTCCTTTTAATTATCTCGGTATTAAGGTGGGGGCTAATATGAATCGGGTTTCTAATTGGGACCCAGTGGTGAAACTATTCGGAATAGGTTGAACTCATGGAAGGCTAAATTATTATCTATTGGTGGTCGACTTACTTTAATTAAATCAGTGCTCTCTAGTCTCCCGGTGTATTATTTATCGTTATTTAAAGCTCCGTTGTCGGTGGTTGAGACCATTGAGAAGATAATGAGAAAGTTTTTATGGTCCGGTTGTAAGAATGGTAAAGCGTTACATTGGGTGGCTTGGGACGTGGTTACTAGACCAAAAAAGGAAGGGGGTTTGCGAATCTCTAAACTCGTTGATGTAAACACGGCTCTTATAGAGAAATGGGCCTATAGATTTTTGAATGATAATGAGGGAATGTGGCGGCAGATTATTGAGTGCACTTATGGTGGAAAGGGTCGGTGGTCGTTTCTTCCTTTAAAGAATGTCTATACCAGCTGCTAGAAGAACATTGTTCGCATGTTGGATCGCTTGGTGGTCGATGGTACGAGCTTCAAATCTTGTGTTAGGGGTATATTAGGGAATGGCAAGCGACTTAGGTTCTGGAAAGATATCCAGTTTGGGACTATTCCATTTATGTGCAGATGGCAGCAGTTATTCGCACAGGATCGATTCAAAAATGCTGATGTGGTTAATCGCTTTACTCAGGTGGGTAATGAATATGTGCTAGCTGATTCATGGGATCTTCAAACGGAAACAGTTGAAGCCATATCAGAAGCGCAAGATGTTTTATCTGTGCTGTCTCAGATCAGGTTCTCAGGTAAAGTTAACAGATGGGTTTGGGAGCCGAAAAGCGATGGGGTTTTTTCAGTAGCGGCGGTTAAGAAGTGGTTAACGAAGGGTCAGTATCTTTTAACGGTTCAATATATGAAGTGGGAATCATGGTTAACGCTGAAAATTAATGTTTTCATATGGAGATTGGAGCTGTTTTGTCTTCCGACTCAGCTTGCATTGTTAGATAGGAAGGTGAATATTTCGGATCTTTTATGTCCCTTGTGCAAAGCGGTTAATGAATCGGCTATCCACATTATGGTTAATTGTGGTTTTTCGTTTGGGGTATGGAGCAAGATTTGGAATTGGTGTAAGATAAAAAGAGGGTGGGTGGAATCAATCACAGGTTTGCTGCAATTGCAATTTCTATCAACCAAGAACAAATGGGAAAGAAAGATATTGTGAGGTATTGTGATGGTTACTAGTTGGATGATTTGGAAAGAGCGCAACAATATAATTTTCAAGAACTCGACGCCTCGCATTGTGGAGATAGTTGCGAGTGTTAAGGCTTTGTCTTATTTTTGGTTAAAACACCGTACTAGATATAAGGATGTTGATTGGAATGAGTGGGTTAAATACCCTTTGTCTATGATGTAAAGCGTTTGTGGCGGTCCTTTGTTTGAGGACTTGTCTGTTTTTTTATGAAGTTTGTTGTTAAAAAATATATATATATAGTTCTTATATATACATGGCCGGTTTTGTGAATCCAACAATAAAAAAATTATTGATACAAAAGCAGATACTCATGCTACAAGAACAATAACCACACTTCCGTATCATGTGATTGATAATTCATTTGATTGATAATTGATTTAATAATTCTAAATTACACCCTTATTAATTGTAACTTGGATCTTCCTTCTAATAGGCATATGCCTTTACCAAATTGGCTGATAACTGATTTAATCACAATTTATTTATGATGAAAAAGTTTATAAAAATGTTTTTTTTTATCAAAAACTTCACAAGTTTCAAACAAAACATAGATATGTAACGAATCAAACTATCAAATAAACATGTGAATCAAGCTGAAAGCTGTAGGATTGTGTTCCGGACAAGAAACGATGTATCACGCGCGTTTTGGATTAAAGGTGGAATCAATAACCCAATTAGTTCTTATAGGTGAGCGTTTAAAGAGAGAATAATAATATGGAGAGCACATACACAAAAACACACACAAAGGGCTGCAACTTGTATATTGGTAAAAGTTCTTCTAAGTTTACAAGGCATGGGGTATTTATAGTTAAGGGTTTCATACTCCTAGACAAGGACGCGTATGAGACCATAAGTGTGAGCTTGCTAGACGTATGAAGCTTCATACGCCTGGACTACATTGGACAATGACCATAATACCCCTAATAACTATAATGCAATTCGGTAACATCTAAAACGTTATACAATCATGCCTACGACGAATATTGACTTATCACTAGCTGGGAACATACACGAAGTGCACTAATAGTCTCTCCCTTGGACCTAGCTAGTGATCTGCAGAATTAACCAGTCATTGAGTTGGGATGTCTTGAAAGACGTTCATAGACTCCCCCTAAGGTCTAGCTAATTGTCTTCAGTCTTCAAGTCTTCATATCTGGCAATCTTCAACTTGGGAACATACACCGCAGTGCACTAACAATTAGCAATCTCCCTATGAAGAATTTAATAGTTTCTATGTTGAGTTTTGGTCGTGGCTTCATGAGATCTCGTCTTGGTCTTCGATCAGCTTCGATAACTTGGGAGGGATCAAGAAATCTCCACTGTTTTGATTGACGATTCTTTGACGAAGACGGAGATCAACAACATCTGCACTTTCATTTCTCAATTCTCATTTTCTTCAGCTTTAGTTGTTGGAGCTCTACCACTGTCTGGTGTCTCTGAAGATGGAAAACCTGGTTCTTGTTGTTCACGTTTTGGTCTTGTTTAGCTTCAAGCTTTGTCGTTTGATTCATGATGAGCGCAATGGTTATGTTTGATCCTATAGAAAAAAATTGATAAAAACTGCACAGAAACTACAACTTGTATTAGATACGACAAATAATCCGGACTCGAGCAATTTCTTGAAGTTTATCATTTGATAAACTTTCAAGATTTGTCCATTTTGACCACCAATTAGAGAAATGAATCGTTTTCCCCCTAAACATTTGATTTTTTTTTTCATATTTCACACTGAACTTTCAAACTTGTCAAATTAAACCCTTTAATTTATGAAAGTTGCATTTTGACTCTTGAATTTTTGAAAGACTTTATCTTATTATGTTTTGGCTTCGAATTTGAGATTCCAATTGAAGAATTTAGTATTCCAACATCGGTTAATCGAAAATAAAATCTTTTTGAATTTTTGTTTTTTTTTTCTTATCAAAAAATAAGAAATTTAAAGAAGATAACTAATAATCACAGATAATATTTTTGCGAGCTTGCTGATAAGAGAATCATATCAGTATTCAGACTTTCCATGATAACCTTTGTTTAGTTAATTCAGATTAGGATAATGAATAAACAAGCGATTACCAATATACTTGTCCACTTAAACCTAAAAATCAGGATTACTCGCCGGCATTTTAGATACATTAAGGTAAGATTTATACTTGCGATCAATGGTCCCCACGCACATGACATATTCCCGTATCAGGCATTGCGCAAAGCTTCATCGTAACAGGTGAGTAAGCCATGACCATCCGTCTACAAGACACGAGACTAATTGAGTCCCGGTCAAAGTGGGGGAAGATATCGGAAGCCAGTTTATTATTTTCCCCTTTTATGGGGATACTTTCCTCAGAGGGCGTGTACAATCCAAGTCACTATCCCAGTGCATAGTCGCCATAAGGTCTGAATTTATTCGATATACTACGTTGTGGCTGACTTAACAGACTTGGCTTAGCGGGTGTGTTCAATCCAGGTCACTATCCCAGTAAGCAATCGCCATAAGATTCAGAATTATATATAGTATACTCCACAACGCACAATGGCTTACCGGTACGAATAGCTGAAGACGAAAGATGCTCGCGCTTCGCAGCTAGAATTCTCTTATTTGTTTGTAGAGAATTAGGGTTTGGCTATTGATGGATCTTTTTAGCACATTTTAAGAACGCTTGATCAACTCAATCAGATCATCGATAAATCCAAGATTTGACCATTTGTTCCCGGATGTATCATAGGTTAAAGACCCCAAACCTCGTATTTTGGCAACCCATCAGTCGAGATTTCGGTACCAAGACCATATGCCAATGAGGTGGGCAACCACTCAAATTTAAGTCGTTCATGTTTATATCACCGAGCCAACTTTGAAATAATTTTTAGGCCTACCGGTATATTACTTGTAAGACTGATTATCATTTGTATTTTTGGTTTCGGGAAATCAGACAGTCCACTGATGTACTATCATTTTCTCTTTTTCTTACAGCAAAAACTCATTTTTGATTTTTTTTATGTTTATGTGTTTTTTTTTGGAATTTTCTCCCCCTAAAATTCAAAAAGTTTAAAGAAAGTGAAATCTTTTTGGTTTTTCTGATAAAAAACGGTTAAACAAAAACAGATCTTCCAATGTGGTTTACTCATATTTTTCCAAAATGCCTTTTACCTTTCAAAGATAGTCAAATATGGATTTGTCAAATGATTTGGTAAAATTTTTGGCAATTTGGTAGTCAGTGTGGACTATAGTAATCATTGGATTCTTAGTGATTGCTATGGAAGTTATACTATAAATTTGAAAATGGAGGTGATAAGAAAACGTAAATCGTAGTCACGCATGTAAGTTGATGGATCCATTGAAGAACCTGGAAACAATAGCTCGATGCAGCTACCTGATTCGGCTTCGCATGTTGCAGGAAACACATGAAACGACCTCCCATGAACTGATATCCACCCATTGCGGATCCAACTTCAACATTGTAACTACCATTGACAAACTCACCAAAGTTAACGAGATCCAGCTGATGTCGTGTGGATTAACTCACTTAAACGTCTTTTTATTAAAATTTACAATTTCCCGAAGGAAAGGTCAGGACTTGATGAAAAAGGAAATTAAGTTGGGACTTTTAAATTAGGACACTTATTCAAGTTTTAAATTTATAAAACAAAACGATATTTTCTGATCGTTCTAAACCCACACGATAGGCAAGTGTACCCATCGAGCGTAGTATAGAATCTAGCAAGTACCGAGTATCAAACCCTAAGACACGACTTCCCCTACTCAGCCTTAAGTTGCTTTGATAAAAGAAAAGATAGAAAAGAGAGAGAGCGAGAATGACTAAAGTAGAAATCAATAACCAAAAAGAAGTGTTGCTTTGGGATCCGACTAACTTTGGGAAGGATTAATAGTAATTACTTAGTTGAGTGGTGTATTCGAGTTGCGCACTTATGCTTAACTTAGAGTTGCAAGGTGCATTCTCTAGAGGTGACCGTTTTCGCATAACTAGTTGTGTTCTTGTTGTTAAAATGAGGGTCTCCCAAACCGGGCAGCTCACCTCTCAACAATGAGGGGAAGATGACTCGAGATTGTGATGTCCCAACCCCAAAGTACCCACCTCCCAGTGTTGCGATATAGACATCTAATTACTCAAAACTTTTATGGACAACTTGCCGACAGAACAAGCTACCACTTGATATCTTAGGTGGGTCGTGACTAACCAGAACACGTGCATCTCCTACTTGAATTAATTAATCTTTCAAAAAGTGATTGGTCTATTATTGATTGTGCGGCAATACAATAATGAAAGAAAATAAAGACCGTTTTCTTTCAACACGGGTTTACCAATTCTTGAACTGCGCCAAAGCTATCACATAGACAATGAAGCTAAGTCGCAAAATCAAGTTTTGGCTTATCACCAGGACCGAGTATAATGACCGTACCGACCCTAAGTGAGATCTTTGATAGTAGAGGATTAAGCCACTAAGTGTGTGTATTTCTACCCACAAATGGGCTAACCACTACTCGCGGGATTATGTTAGCTTACGAGTGCATGGGTTGTTACACAATGGGTACACTCATAACTCCTCCCACTTCCTATCAAGACACCCACAACACTAAATACTAAGTGATTAGTTAGCTAATTCATCAAACAAAGTTTTAAGTAAAAAGCATTAAACAATAACACAAACACCACTCAACAAATAAAAACTACATAATTCATACCAAAGAAGTCTTCACCCTAGCAACACCCTAGTATCCTAGCCAATGATTGACATTACAACATGCACTCTAATTTGGGTGTTTAAAGAACACATGGTAGTGGTTGTTTTATGGATCAAAGAGGGTTTTTGGGATGATTTGTAGTGATCTCTCTCAAGCTCTCACTCAAGTAGTGTTTATGGAGTGATCCCAGGCTCCAAAGGTCACTTACTAGAACCTAAAAATATCAGAAGTGTGAGAGAGATTCGGGTGGAATGGGATGCCCAAATTGTGGAGTGGAGGCATCTATTTTTAGGCAAATCAGCTTAAGCACGCCCATGCTCATGTCCTGGCACGCCCATGCTCGAAAGTAGGTACGGTTGCAGAGTCCTTTGTGTAGAAGTTGTCTGTCCTTAGGGAAAGCATGGCCGTGCCAGGGGTCCTAGGCACGCCTGTGCAGGCTAGTACATGTAACCATCTTGTCAGTTTTGGTCGGTTTAAGCCTTGGGGACACGCTTGAGGGAGCACGGCTGTGCCAAGGGAGATTGCACGCTCGTGCATGTCTGCAAAGCTGACTTTTGCCTTCTGTTGACCTGGAAATGTTGACTTGTTGACCCGGGATAGGTGCACGATCGTAAGCGCGACCGTGCTGCATCTGGATCAGCTCCAAAAGTCTTTAATTCCTTGTCTTTTATGCCGTTTTCACTTCTTTTCACTTCTCGCCTTCAATACCTGCAATTATCATTAAAAGAAGAAAAACCGTGATAATACCAAGATTAAAGCATGATTTCGGGTGATAAATAGGTGAAAATACGTGTGTAAAACTTGATAATTTTGAGACACATCACCAGCTTATCGCCATTAGGGTACCATAGACCTTTGGTCGATAACCCTTTAGATAATGAAGGAACCGTTTTACAGCAATCACCCAGTCCACTCTTATTTATTACCGACACCCGTTGTTAAGTCGAAACACTAGATCATGATTTTAATCTCATAAAACATTTCTCTTCTTTCTTATTTAACAACAAACTACCTCCTTTGATTGGCTAAGGTTAGATATCCTCCAAAGATGTTCTGATCAAGTTAACGAAGCTATATGTCACTTATTGTGTACTAAGATTCCCCGCTGTCAACAATCAATGACTGCTGATAGTTCCTCTTGGAACACCCTACACACTCGTTCAAAGATTAGTTCTAGAGGGGGGCCAGGCCTTGATGGTTGTTGGTCGGCCTAGGTTATCAATCATTGGTAGATCCATCCACCTACCATGAGGAGTTGGAGTAGGATCACCTGATGATGAACTCTCTGAAGAATTTACTGATTAGGTCTCCAAACCTGCTTAATTTTATCTTTGAAGACTTTTGGTTTTGCAGGTTTGGGTTTGTCCTTAGGTTGTACTTTTGGATTTCCCTTTGGACTTGCCTTAGGGTTTGCCTTGGGCCTTGAGACCTTAGGTTTTACAACCTTCTCAGTTTTAGACTTTGGAGTTTCAACAACAATTCTTTGTTTTATTTTAAAGGGGTTTGATCTCTCCTTTTGATAATAATTATCATAAAAATTTTGGTTTGGAGAGCCAAGCTGATTGTTGTTATTGTTTCTCGGGGGTTCATAAGTGCTAGCCCTTATCTCTCTCTTAGATAGGGGCAATGAGCTCTAATGTGTCCTACCTCATTGCATTCAAAGCATGACCTCCACTCTTCATAGTATTGAGGTTCATACTGAGAATACCCTGAGCTATACTGAGAAGATCTCGGGCTAGAGCTTCCAAATCTAGTGGTACTTGAGGATGCTTCATGGTCATGAGATCTAGGTGCACCGTATCTTTGATTTTTGTTATTCAAAATACTTAAGATTTGAGTAGTCTTCAAAATGTTGCACCTGATCCGTACCCATAGATTTGACAAAATTAACTTCTTTAGTCTTGGGAACAGAGTTGTTCTTCCCAGACTTTTTCTTTCAAATTTTATTGATTTTCTTTGGTTAATTCTGTTGGTTCTGCTGATTATGATTAGTTTTCTAAGAAGCAGCTTGTGGTTTCACCTATTGAGGATCACATTCAATATGATTTTCAAGTGGAATGACTGGTTTTAATCCTAAACCCAGTCTCTCAGATTCCTCATTAGAATCTTTATAATCAGTTTCGACCAACACATAATTCTCGTCTTTAACAATCTCAATTTCCTTGATCGCAGATGGGTCAGCAACAAGTGTTGTCGTGACAACAAATTTTGTGAGATCTGTCTCCTCTGGTGGCTTGGAATAATTGTCACGCAAAGGAGGAGGGCATGCATTGTAACCTACCCCATTCCCATATTTTTCTGTGATTTGACGATCAATGATATGATCTAGCACATATTTTGAGTTGAAATAACTCTCCAACTTCCTTTTGATGGTTTCATAGTCACACAGTGCTACTGCTAATGCTTTCTTGGTTTGTTGCAAATTAGTGATGTAGTTGTTAATGGCATCTTGTTTTTTTAAAACTGTTCGCTTAAGCTCACTTACATCTTTCTTTAAAAACAAATCCGTTTCTTTAAATTCTTTTTCAATGTTGCATTAGCATCAGTGCATGACCTCAAATCACATACCAGACTCGTGTTGTGTTCTTTGATTAACTCTAGCTTAGCTTCATATTCTAAACATTTAGCACAGACAAGCTTAGAGGAGTTTGAAGTTACCTGAGTATGCTGCTCAGACTGATTTTCAGTTGATTTAATTGAAGTGTCAGCATCTCTCTGCTCTATCTTTTCTTCCTTTGAATCATCCCTTCCAGATGTTGGGCACTCTGCATCTGTGATGCTTGTTGACTCGGAACTTCTTTCATCATCAGAGAATTCACTCTCTTCACCCGACCCGTCTTCATAAGTCATTGAGCTTGAATTAGAGCTCTGACTTTCCTCACTTGAGCTTTCATATGCTCCACTGCTTTGTTCCTCTGAACTCTGAGCAGTTTCTGTGGATTTTTCATCATCTCGAACTCTTGTCATCCCTTCACACACTTTATCCGCATGTTCGACCAGTGCTTTGACTACAACTGTACTCATTGGATCCTTGTTACTGCTTCATGTTTCCCTTTCTCTCATATGGATCCTTTGGATGCTTTGCAACTGACTCGCGGATATGACGAGTGCCCATGGATATTTCATGTTGATCCTTTGTTGATGTGGAGTTTGAAAGAATGGATCCCATGCTACGACTCTCGGCTTTATGTCTTCAGCATTGATGATGTCAGTCAAATAGTTCACTGGTTTATTTGAATACGCCATTTTAGAGGTTTAGTCAAAAAGTCAACTCTAGTAAAAAAAGTTAAACTTTGGTCAACTCGGATTTCAATTTTAAGTGAGAAGTCAACCTTGATCAATGAGAGTAAAACTTGGTCAACAAAAAGTCAAACTTGGTTAAAGAAAGTCAAACTCGATCAAAGAAAGTCAACTCAGTCAACGCAAGTCAAACTTGGTCAAAAAAGTCAAACTCGGTGATTGAAACTCAAACACGATAAAAGAAAGTCAACTCGGTCAACACAAGTCAAATTTGGTCAAAAAAGTCAACTTTGGTCAAAGGCAGTTAACTTGGTCAAAGAACGTCACCAAGGTGTATGAAAATTTTTACAAGTATGAGGGAAGGTGTATGAGGTGATATGTGTCCAAAGGGAAGGTGTATGAGCTAATATGTGTTAACAGGCACGCCTATGGACTCATACGCGTTCTCTCATACGTGTGGCTGCTGTAGTGTAACAAGTATATATGAAGGTTCAACATGGTGCGATTGAATTTTTTGGGTGATTTTGGGTATTTTGATGATCTGATGATTAGGTTTTGTGTAGGGAATGATTCCTAACAAGTTTGCAAAGCGCAAATCAATCCAAAAACATGAATTATAATTAAAAAAAATCATTAGAACATGAAGAACACAAAACTCATGGGTATTTATCAAAATTCAGATCTGATTCAATCCAACGTTGTTTATCACTTGGAATTGATTCATTTAGTTTCTAAAAACACTTTTGGATGATGATTGAATGATCAGATGTCACAAATCATTCCATGATCATGATTTTAGATCAGAAACTGATAATATACATAAACTTGAAAAATAAAACCTTCAAATCTGATTCGTTTTTGCTTAAATTTAATTTGGTTTTGGATAAAAACACTTTCTAAACATGAATCCACAATCAAATCTCAGATCTAATAATCAAACACACATCAAAATCAATGAAAACCATGTTTTAAGCTACAAACTGGTCAAAATCGGTTTTCTAAAACAATCGCCTTAAAATTTTCACATCTGATGCAAAATCCCTATAACAACATGCGTGATATGAGCCTCGACTCTGATACCACTTGTAGGATCGTGTTCCAGATAAGAAACGATGTATCACGAGCGTTTCGGATTAAAGGCGAAACCAATAACCCGATTAGTTGTTATAGGTGAGTGTTTAAGGAAAGGATAATAATATGGAGAGCACACACACAAAAACACACACAAAGGGCTGTAACTTGTATATCGGCAAAAGTTCTTCTAAGTTTACAAGGCATGAGGTATTTATAGTCAAGGGTCTCATACGCCTAGACAAGGACGCGTATGAGACCATACGTGTGAGCTTGCCAGGCGTATAAAGCTTTATACGCTTGGACTACATTGGACAATGACCATAATACCCCTAATCACTATAATGCAACCAGGTAACATCTAAAACGCTATACAATCATGCCTACGACGAATATCGACTTAACACTAGCTAGGGACATACACGAAATGCACTAACAAAAACTCTTATACAACTTGTAAGATCGTAGTCTTATCGAACAAGAAATAGATTCAAGCGGCTTTGATCCAACATAAAGCTGGAAATAATACTTTGGATTATGATAATTTTAGGAAGATAATAAGAAGGATAGAAACACAAAAATATAATCAAAACACAAATGACCAACTCTCTAATGTAGGCAAAGAGAGACTAAGCTTATATAGATGTCACACTCCCTCATGACTAAAGGTAACTGGAGTCCTTAGTCCCTCTAGGCTACCTCAGTCTCTCTAACTACCAAGAGACTAAATGGTTTTTTATATTTCATAATAACAAATTATATAAAAATAAAAATAAAACATAACTATTAAATTAGGGTTCCAAATAGCTTAAACAGTTATAAATATTGAAAATACCAAAACAACAAACAACCACCACAACAATCACAAGGGACTAGGGCTCGATTCAATAATCACAATCATCATAAAAACGATAAATGTTTGATCTTTTTTTTGTCAAACAACAGTTTTAAAAAAATAAAACAAAGATCAATTAAATTTAATGTCTGATTAACTGTACCACTGTTGAGAATCCGGTTATCCGTGTTACTTAATTTATAGAATCTAGATTTTATAAATATATATAAATTTAATAGCTATTATTAATTTAATCAAATTGCGGAAGCATAACAAGTTCACAAAACAGTAAATCCCCATAACAGTGATCTAGTTACAGATTAATCTGGCAATTAAATAATCACAGCCATAGGTTTTTTTAGTTTTATACCTTTGACAAAAAAACAAAAAAAATCGCACTCTAGATGTTACAAGTGGTTCCGCTAGTAAACCGTATCACAAACTCCAATACCTTTAGAGATCCAACCCGAACACCTCAACTAGATATCATTATGATCAACTTGGCTGGAAAGTTTTCATGCCACTATCATTAAATCGGGTAGTCCCCGTTTCCGGTGTTTTAGTCACCTTTCAATGGCTCCCTTCATGATGTGCCAAGAACTGCCGTATTGAGTAATGGGATGCAAGCTACTCCCCGAAAATGCCCCGCCCCTAGGTTCATTTGTCGTTTGGGCTAAAATGATTCCTTACTCGTTCCTGGATTTTTTATTCCATTATTTTGGATCGTCGTATTATTTCACCCACTAACTTCTGTAATTCATTTCTCTTTTCTGAATAGTTGGTTGTGTTGGATGATTGACGAGTAATCTTAGATTTAGGCTATTTTTCAAAATATGCACAAATCTCTTTAGATTAGGTGATGTATGCTTCATATACGGTTTTTCGGCTTTTTTGAGCTTCAAAAAGGCTTAAATTCTTGTTTATCCGTTGAGGTTTTCTTCATTTGTTATTCTATTTTATCTATGTGTGGTATGATTTTGGCTCCTGTTAAATTTTGATTTTTAACATAAATACAACCAACATAATTTTATCATTGCTTAGAATTCGAAGGTATAGATAGACTACTTGTACAAAATATTCTCACTCGACACATATTATAAAGAGAGATAAAAGTGAGAAATAATAGAAAGACTTTATTAAGAATATAGGAGGGATTCTATACTTTGTTGTGATCATTATGACATATAAATGATAAAGGTCAAGGTCTTATTGTTATTTGATTTCCTCTTTGCTGTCACGTGAACATTATATTGCATTAAGATGCAATGCAGAGCCTTTACTACATACATACATACAACTCTCTCTCTACTAAAATAATGTGTAGCACAAAACCTCCATGTTTTTCAGTGCCACAGTTGAATGGTTTTTAGGCAGTCACTCGTCGCTCTCATGGATGTATACAGCACACATGCATAAACACAAACACAAATACCTTCTCTCTCTCACTCTCTCTCTTTCTACAGTGGTAGGCTCTCATGGGGCACTCACTTTTTGAATAATCAGAAACAGAGGAATAGAGCCAGTGAGCATCTGAGCAGGTGGGGCACTTTTCCATTTCATTAATTTACTGACCTCAATCATTCCACTCTTGACTCTCCATTTTTTTCTTTTTTGTGAAACGTGAACAAAAGTAAAAGAAAGATTATGTCTTTGTAGTTGTTTGTTTTCCTCATCATTGTTTCTTCCATCCTCTTTTCATCTTTTCCTCAATGTCTACTCGATTTTTTTTTAAACTAGCATAACACGTATTGATAATCATTGTCACAACGTCCGCAAAAGTCACATATGTTCGTAAAAAAATGGGAAAAGCGGTTATTAAAAAGAATGTGTGCTCTCTTGAACTTGAGGACGTTTGACACATATAATCAAGCAATAAGACAATGAACAAACAAGTCTTAGTGTTGTATTATTTTGTAAATATTATGTATTTTTTGTTAAATATATCTGAGTTTACAAAACTATTCGTGATTTAGGAAATGCCAACATATCTTAAGACACTATTTTGTGTCCCATGTTAGTATTAGACTTTTAGGCAAATAAACACACACTCACACCAAGATTGACTTCTGTAGGATCGACACAAGATTTGATGATACTGTGCGTATATGATCAATCTAAGGGCGGAATCAATAGATCGATTGTTGTTAGAGATGGGATGTGATTGAAAAAAAGTTATGATATGAAAAACACATACAAACACACTCAAAATTGGGCAGGAGTTCGTTATAGGATTAATGCAAAAGTTACAAATGACAAACCCATGGGTCCTATTTATAGGCCTCTCCCTCACACCTGGACCCTTCCAGGTGTGGGGACTCATACGCCTGCCTTGGTCCAGGTGTATGGACTCCATATGCCTGGAAAGGCTTACAAAGTTACCAAAATGACCCTATACCCCAAAGCATACCCGATAACGTCTAAGAACATACATAAAAGATCCTAACTACGTATCTAATCTATGGACATAGCCAAATGGTGCACTAACAACTTCCAACAACACAAAAAATTCACGGAAGAACGTATCCATAAGTGATCATCGATAAATCACCAACACATAGTATTATAACTTTTTTTATTATTTCTATCTGTAGTCTCTTGTTGTTTATCACAAGCAACCACGTAGCGTAAGTCACAAAAAACCACATAGCATACGTAGTCTCCTGGTTTCGCACATATTTTTCCGAGTATATGCACATTTGAAAATATATGTTGTATGAGAATGTATGTCGGTTTCAACTTATAATCTTAGAACGTGTGAGCTATGGCTAGTCTCGGTTTCAACTAATATGTCCACAGTTAGTTGATTAATGCTGATATGGCCTATCGTCTATGGGTAGTCTCAAAATACTTGAGCCTATGAGTTTGTATGTAAGCTTAGAATCTCTGATCTAGGAAATATGTGGTATATAGCGTTTTCGATCATATGTTTTTCTAGCTCTAATAATGATCGTTTGTTTACAAGTTTCTTGAGTGAAACGAATTTTGGGACCATGTCATTTATCACACGGTTTCAACGTCTTATAGAATGCACTAGGGTAGATATTGGAACCAATGGTGCATATGTACTTATAAAATGAGGATATGAAAACAAATGGTGTTGGTGCACATGGTATAAGTGTATCTCTTATGTTACATGGCACAAATAATATATGTATTAATGTATATATTTTTAAATATGAGTAATTGAAATAAATAATCTCAACTATTGTTCTTTGGCCGATAATGGTCCCAACTACGAAAATAACCACTAGCAGTCCCAACTTTTGACATATTGGCCACCAACGGACCTAAACTAACTGAGGCTAACTCCGTTAGTGTGATGCTGACGTGATATGCTTAGGTGGCAATATGATCATACGCGGCATCCGACGTGGCATCCTAGGTGGCAAAATGATCAGCTATGTGGCATCCTACGTGGCATGCCACGCCAGCATCACACTAACGGAGTTAGCCTCAGTTAGTTTGGGTCCGTTGGTGGCCAATATGTTGAAAGTTGAGACCACTAGTGGTTATTTTCGCAGTTGGGACTATTATTGACCAAAAAACAATAGTTGGAATTATTTATTTCCATTACTCCTTTTAAATATTATAATGTAATGTTGTACGTATTGTTTTTGCAATTTTACTATAAGATTTGGAAATGTGATGTACTTGATTACTTAATATAACTTTATGTAACCTAATACAACTCACTTACACATGATAAGACTAAGACACATTTAGCCATTAGTGTATTGATTATCATATACCTATCACTAACACTAAAATGACTTTTTATATATGACGTAATGTGATTTTGTGTGATCTATGACAATTCACAAATATATGCCAAGGCCCAATAGTTAATCTATTAACAAACACATGTTATTAATACCAAAATAATCTATTGTGATCTAATTTGGCTTGTCACAAGACCATTATTGTACTAATTATCATACAGATATTATTAACACCAAAATGATTAATTATTTATAACCTAATGTGGCTTGGCGTTAGCTAGAACAACACGTTATCATATGATAAAATATTATATGATCATTAATGTACTAATCATCAAAGTAACATAACATATCATTAACACCAAATGACTTATTTTGATATACATTTTTTACACTGTGCATATGTGATTGTCCGTCTCACATCCCAATGGTGTATTATAGAAATCTAGTGAGGTAGCTAGGAGCGCGCACGTTTATGTGATTTGAGATCACAAAGTGTGTTTTCATGTATAACTCTGGATATGTCATAATGCATTACACGTTTATGAAGTTGAGATTACACTTCTACATGTGGTATTCTTTGTTGAATTTCTTCCGTACCCGAGCTTTACATATTGCATGGCGATGTGGTGCTAAGATGACACGTATGTGAACAATATTACGCAATTGCAACACACACATATATTCTGACGCGCGTGAAAACACATATGGAATAATCACTATCATCTTGAACGTTTTCATCCTTAATATTAGAAGTTAATTAATGTATAAAACATGTATTCTTTGGACTATATGTTATGTTGATGTATTATAAACATGTGACCCAGTTTTTAATTTGTATAATACCAATAATTACTAATACAAAGATACAAGCAAGGTGATTGACTTAAATCCTAATCACAGTGTAGCATAGGTAAAACATGCTAGTTGATCGAATTCTCAGAACAATATTAACTCCTATATATTACTAAATTTCTTATCATGGTCTACACTATAAGATCAGTTTTCTTTGCAAACATGATTAACCAACTAAGGTAAACTTGAAAAAAAAAAAATAGTTGACTAGAGAATATGGTTTTGAAAACAATATCATGAGAAGAATCATCAACAAAAATTACGCGGGCGAATAGTTCATTGATTTTTGTTATGCTTTTAGTCCCTCATATTCCAAAAAAAAAAAACATTTATCAAACAAGTTTTTGAAATCAAGGGCAGAAGAGAAACATTTTCATTTATGGAAATTAAGTGTATATACTTGTTTCTTTGGCAATTTGTGCAAGAGGAAAAACACAATTACACAAATGCTAAATTAAGAGGATGGAAGAATGAAGATGAATTAATCTGTGAGGAGCCCACTGATTAGAACTAGCTACTAGTCAACGAGCCCATAAACAAAATATTGAGAAGCCCATAAAAGGAATTAAAAAGAGATCAAGTGAAGAATAGAAAGGGGACGATCAAGAATGTTGCCATCATACTTCACCAAATGGGCCATTGTTTGTTTGGTAGGCTATACTTAAAAGATCTTCAAATTAGTTGGGCCTTGCCAATTGGTGCGAAAAAGGTAAAAATTGGTCAACGGAAACCTAGACGAAATACAATTGTGGAAGAAAAGTCGACTCTTGTTTTGGTGTTCCATTGTAAACGAGCGGATTTAGATTTTCTTTTTGTTTGCATAAATAATTTTAGATGTAAAGTTTTGTAGTAAGTGTATATGTTTTTATCGGTAATGAAGGATTGGACTCTGAGGGAAGCACATCAAGGGCTTGAACCTATGAAATTACACCGCCATCACCCATGTGGGTTGGTTGGCGGGTAGGTTTTCGCGATTAGTCTTACCTGACGAAAGCAATGTTGTATTTGACCGTAGGGGGACCAAATCCCAAGGTCCCGTTTGAGCGTTTGAAGATTTATTTTAATAACAGAAAACAATCAACTTTTCTATTTATATCATCATCATCATCATCATATTCAATTAATCCCACCTATAGCTAAGCTAAGGTAGGGTCTGAGGAGGGTAAGATGTAGACAGTCTTACCTCTACCCCTAAAAATAGAGAGGCTGCTTCTAGTGAGACCCCCGGCTCGATATGGTTTGGTATCAAGCCTTGGACATAAGGCGCAAAACACTTAGCAATCGGGACAAACCCGATCGGTGCATGTACCCCCGACTCGATGTGATTTGGTATCAAGCCTTGGACATAAGGCGCAAAACACTAGTGGGTGATTATTTCTCTCGTGTTATGGAGATTGTTAATCAAAGAAGATCCTATAGAGAATTGGTTGAAGATTAGAAAATAGTGGAAAAGATTCTTAGGAGTTTATCAGCCAAATTTGACTATGTGGTCCCATAAATTGAAGTAGCTTATTGATAGACAGTGGGTTAGTAACCGGGTCAAAGGATAATCATGGGTCAATACCCACGTGTGTGAAAATGGATAGTTTGGAGCCCATGATAGATGTTGAAGACCCATGCACTCTCATGCTCACGTCAATCACAACAGGTATTGCATTGCATTTACCCATGTTCTTCTTGCCATTTTCTTTCTGCTTTTTATAGTTGTAAGTTATGCATTATTAGTACATTAACCTTCCATTTCATATAGAATAGGATGCACGTAGGGTAGTTTATTTTCCATTTTTCTATATGTATGTTATCCTTATGTAAATGAAAGGCAGTGAGTTTGAGTATGAAAATTTCTTTGGTTGATTTATCTCAATGGATTTTGAGTTAGGTTGATTGTGTCTATGCTAGCTCAATTGTGGAATATTGAGTGGTGTTCTTAGACCCGAATTCATAACCGGAGTGGTGTATCTGTATCTTCGGGAGTGACTCGTAGCTCTATCGTTTCGTTTGGTGGTGAATCTGTATCCAAACGAGCCGTTAGATTTATCCTTTTATTTACCGTTTTATTTGAACCGGTGATTCGGGTCCATTCTCCTATCATTTGATATCAGAGCCGAACGATTCATCGTTTCGACTCATTCTTCTACATTTCATATAATCCGTTAAAAAAGGTCTCATCAATGGCGTATAAGAAAAGATTGATGTCACGTCAACTTAGAGAATTACAAGATCAGATTTGGGAGCTTAAGTTGTTTTTGCAATATCGACATTCGGAGTAATCTAAGAATGTTCATGAAGTTCATGGAGTTACCAAACAACCGACAAACATAAGCAATGTCGCCACCATCCAAGCATATGTCGGAGCTGATAGAAACAAGATGAAGGAACCGGTTGAGTCCGAACAAGTTGAGGAACCTCGGTACGATGATGATGGAATTCTTCTAGACGGTGAAGAGTGTTCACTCGTAAAATGGGTTCTTGCGGGAATGTCGTTCAAGAAGATGAACCTAGTTATCCGATTTCAAGTTAAAAAAAGTAGGTCCATCAAAAGAAGCGGAAGACATCGGATCAAATGAAGATAAAAAAAAAATTCATCTCACCAAAGAAGGGCATAATGGTTGTGGTTTTGAATGTGATAGTGAAGGTTCTATGGAGATTTGGAGATCAACTGAAGCCATGCACATTATCAATTTCCATGTAACTAAGATCTCTAGACAAGTTATAATCCACCCTTTGAGAATTTCATTGAAGTTACGGTCTCGTTTCAAGTTATATACCATCGGATAATGACCTGAAATACCTCCTAAACCACCACCGGATGTTGATTATTCAAAGTTTGAGGACAAACTTCTCTCAAGCGGGAGAGGATGATAGACTGTGGGTTAGTAACCGGGTCAAAGGATAAGAATGGGTCAATACCCACGTGTGTGAAAATGGATAGTTTGGAGCCCATGATAGATGTTGAAGACCCATGCACTCTCATGCTCACGTCAATTACAACAGGTATTGCATTGCATTTACCCATGTTCTTCTTGCCATTTTCTTTATGCTTTTTATAGTTGTAAGTTATGCATTATTATTAGTACATTAACCTTCCATTTCATAAAGAATAGGATGCACATAGGGTAGTTTATTTTCCATTTTTCTATATGTATGTTATCCTTATGTAAATGAAAGGCAGTGACATTGAGTATGAAAATTTCTTTGGTTGATTTATCTCAATGGATTTTGAGTTAGGTTGATTGTGTCTATGCTAGCTCAATTGTGGCATATTGAGTGGTGTTCTTACACCCGAATTCATAACCGGAGTGGTGTATCTGTATCTTCGGGAGTGACTATCAGCCCTATCGTTTCGTTTGGTGGTGAATCTGTATCCAAACGAGTCGTCTGATCTATCCTTTTATTTACCGTTTTATTTGAACCGGTGATTCGGGTCCATTCTCCTGTCATTTGGTATCAGAGCCGAACGATTCATCGTTTCGACTCATTCTTCTACATTTCATATCATCCGATAAAAAAAGGTCTCATCAATGGCGTATAAGAAAAGATTGATGTCACGTCAACTTAGAGAATTACAAGATCAAATTTGGGAGCTTAAGTTGTTGTTTTTGCAAGATCGGCTTTCGGAGTTATCTAAGAATGTTCATGAAGTTCATGGAGTTACCAAACAACCGGCAAACATAAGCAATGTCGCCACCATCCAAGCATATGTCGAGGCTGATAGAAACAAGATGAAGGAACCGGTTGAGTCCGAACAAGTTGAGGAACCTCGGTACGATGATGATGGAATTCTTCTAGACGATGAAGAGTGTTCACTCGTAAAATGGGTTCTTGCAGGAATGTCGTTCAAGAAGATGAACCTAGTTATCCGATTTCATGTTAAAAAAAATAGGTCCATCAAAAGAAGCGGAAGAGATCGGATCAAATGAAGATAAAAAAAAATTCATCTCACCAAAGAAGGGCATAATGGTTGTGGTTTTGAATGTGATAGTGAAGGTTCTATGGAGATTTGGAGATCAACTGAAGCCATGCACATTATCAATTTCCATGTAACTAAGATCTCTAGACAAGTTATAATCCACCCATTGAGAATTTCATTGAAGTTATGGTCTCGTTTCAAGTTATATACCATCGGATACCCACCCAAAATACCTCCCGAGCCACCACCGCATGTCGATTATTCAAAGTTTGAGGACAAACTTTTCTCAAGCAGGAGAGGATGATAGATAGTAGGTTAGTAACCGGGTCAAAGGATAATAATGGGTCAATACCCATGTGTGTGAAAATGGATAGTTTGGAGCCCATGATAGATGTTGAAGACCCATGCACTCTCATGCTCACGTCAATCACAACAGGTAATGCATTGCATTTACCCATGTTCTTCTTGCCATTTTCTTTATGCTTTTTATAGTTGTAAGATATGAATTATTATTACTACATTAACTTTCCATTTCCTAAAGAATAGGATGCACGTAGGGTAGTTTATTTTCCATTTTTCTATATGTATGTTATCCTTATGTAAATAAAGGCAGTGAGTTTGAGTATGAAAATTTCTTTGGTTGATTTATCTCAATGGATTTTGAGTTAGGTTGATTGTGTCTATGCTAGCTCAATTATGGCATATTGAGTGGTGTTCTTAGACCCGAATTCATAACCGGAGTGATGTATCTGTATCTTCGGGAGTGACTCGCAACCCTATCGTTTCGTTTGGTGGTGAATCTGTATCCAAACGAGCTATTAGATCTATCCTTTTATTTACCGTTTTTTTGAATTGGTGATTCGTGTTCATTGTCCTATCACTTATGATCTCTCAACACTCACACCAGTTAGATTGATAGGCTCCCTTCAATCTCAGGAGGCCAGTCTGTTGAGCAGGAGTGCAGTAAAGACTATGGATAAGATAGATGAATAGGATTTACATGTTTTCCAGAGTCCCAAAAAGAATGAAGGTTTCAGTGGAAGCAGTTTAAGGGGACTCGACAGAAGTAGTGTCAGGGGGAGAGGTAGCAGAAGATCACAAGAAAGACGAAGAGGACCTCAATGCTCTCTCTGCAACAGAATTGGGCATGTTAGAAGTGAGTGCTGGTATAATGATGAAGCCCAAGTGAATGTAGCAACACAGGAGACTAATGAGTCAGAAACAAATGAAGATTGGTTTCTATTTATGGCATTTACAACTGCTGAGTTAGAGGTAAACTCTTCTATTCATACACGGAATTTTGTTCATATGACTAACGCTGCTTATGCAGTGTCATCCATTTCATTGTGGTTCATAGATTTAGGCTGCCCAAACCACATGACTGGATCAAAGGGTAGTTCTGTCATACTTGATGAGACTTTCAAGTTATCTAGTTAAGCTAGGAGATAAAAAAGGAGATATAAGTTGAAGGTATTAGGCAAGTGAAAGTTGTGACTCCTAATGGTCAATCCAAGCTTATTGAAGATGTTTATTATGTGCCTCAGTTAGAGTATAATCTCCTCAGTGTTGGTCAGTTGATGAGGAAAGGATGTGCCTTGTTTTTTGATGATGATGCATGCATCATAATCAACAAAAAGACAAGCACTACCTTAATTAAAGTAATTCTGGAAAAGAACAACATGTTCCTCATGCTACCCAAACTCAGCATGACCAGACTAACAAGGCTAATGAAGAAGCTAAAACGGCATGAAAGATACAGTCATCTGCATTATCAAGGGCTGCAACAATTATATGGTTTTTGATTTACCTAATCTCAAAGTTCAAACTAAGTGTGAGGGTTGTATTATTGGAAAGCAGCACAAACAATCTTTCACCACTAGCAACTGGTGTGCTAAAAAGAATCTTAAATTGGTCCATTTTGATTTATGTGGTCCAATGCAAGTTCCAAGCTTAGGGGGGGGGGGGCAGTAGATACTTCTTGTTATTCATGGATGATTATACAAATGTGTTGGGTCTACTTTGTAGAAAAGAAATCATATGTATTTGCCAAGTTCATACAATTTAAAGCCCTTAATGAAAAAGAAAGTGATTGTTATATAAAGGCTTTAAAAACACATAGAGGTGGTGAATACACTTCTAAGGAGTTTAACAAGTTTTGTGAAGAAAATGGTATTAAGAGACTGTTAACACCCCCTTTATACTCCTGAAGGTAATGGTGTTAGTGAGAGAAAGAACATGACAATTCTTGGCATCATGAAAAGTATGATGAAGTCTAAAGTGTTGCCAAAACTGTTCTTAGCAGAGGCTACTGCCACTCTTGTCACTATTTTTAATATTGTTGATGCACTTTGTGTGTGGTCGTCACTGTTGAATAGACTAGGGTTGAGTCTTAGCTGAATATGGTGTAATACATGAGACTGTGGTGATCCATAAGGGCATTTATGGACTGATGTATTTGATATAGGTGGGGTTTGAGATTGATTATTCAAAACAGATTATGCGTTTTGAAAAAGTAGGGATGGAGCT
Source organism: Ambrosia x helenae (assembly GCA_030844895.1). Lineage (NCBI taxonomy): Eukaryota > Viridiplantae > Streptophyta > Magnoliopsida > Asterales > Asteraceae > Ambrosia > Ambrosia x helenae. The sequence goes on along the minus strand of CM061231.1, from coordinate 110,934,688 downwards.
GCTTATAGATTATTACATTTTGATAGCCTAAAAAACTGATTATCTGCGTTTTCAAAACGCAGTAATCTAAAACTCAGATTCAAAACGCAATCCCAAACACCCTCACAGTCGACAAGTCGAATGGGTTTCTTATTCGTACCTTCGTTAGGTCGAATGAGAATATTTGTTACACATTCGTACCTTCGATGGTACGAATGGGGAGTTTGGTTTATCGTCTATAAATAGCAATCTCATGTTTAGAATTCATTAAGATTGTGAGTTTATGCTTTGAATACACTCTAGGGGAGGTCATGCCCGACCTCTCCTGGCCCCGAGATAGATGTTTAGCCTATTGATGAAAGTGTCTATAACCGTTCTGATCTAATACGAATCTGTGTTGATGTGGTTTTCATCTATTTCTGTTTCGTCTCCAATCTCCGTCTAAGACCGAGCTTTAACTGTTTAATCGATCCTTCAACAAATATCTCTCCTACAAAATCCCTTGAGATTAAAACTTCCTTTGAGGTATGGTATGGATGCAAGCCACATGTGAAGAATTTGAAGGTGTTTGGATGCATGGCATATGCACTAACACCTAGACAGTTAAAACAGAAGTTAGCTGACTAAGGTGAGAAATGCATCATGATAGGATATACATCTTAGACCCTTAGTGGTTATAGATTGAATAATCCTGTAACTAAAAAGGTCCTGACTAGAAAAGATCCAAAATTTATTGAAGAATCCAAGTGGGATTGGAAAGGCTAAGATATTGAGAACAATTATATGTTCTTAGAAGACACTACAATTGAATAGGAGTTGGAAGCCAATGATTCTAAAGTTGTGCAAGGTAGTGTTCAGAATACTAATTCAAATGTTGAGTCTTCTGCTGTTTCAAGTGATCAAGGTGAAAGCAACATGTCTAGCACAAAAGGCAGTGCTAATGATGTAATCAAATACAAAAGCTTGCAAGATATTTATGAAAATTGTCAGTTTACTCTTACTGCAATTGATCTTGTGTCTTATGATGAGGCTGCTGATAAAAAAGAATGGCAGGAAGCCATGAAGGAGGAATTGAACTCAATTAATATAAATGAAACATAGGAACTGGTGAATCAACCAAAA